>VXBP01004744.1:0-215581 GCA_013400115.1 Rhinopomastus cyanomelas | reverse complement strand
TATGGTTATGGTAAGGTATGGTAATATTACGGTATTGTACGGCACGGTTATGTTAAGGTATGGTAATATTATGGTATGGCATGGTATTGCTTTAGTGTGTTATGGTAAAGTTATAGTACAGTAAGGTATGGCTATGGTACGGTTTGGTTACGGTATGGCACGGTACGGTATGGTTATGGTAAGGTATGGTAATGTTATGGTATGGTACGGCACAGTACGGTATGGTTATGGTAAGGTATGGTAATGTTATGGTATGGTACGGCACAGTACGGTATGGTTATGGTAAGGTATGGTAATGTTATGGTATGGTACGGCACAGTACGGTATGGTTATGGTAAGGTATGGTAATATTATGGTATGGCATGGTATTGCTTTAGTGTGTTATGGTAAAGTTATAGTACAGTAAGGTATGGCTATGGTACGGTTTGGTTACGGTATGGCACGGTACGGTATGGCATGGCTATGGTAATGTTGTGGTATGGTACGGCACTGCATGGTATGGTTATGGTAAGGTATGGTAATGTTATGGTATGGTACGGCATGGTATGGTGTGGTATGGTATGGTTATGGTAAGGGTATAGGTATGTAATGGTTATGGTAATGTTTGATTATGGTATGGTACTATTATGGTATGGCACGGGTATGGTGGGGTATGGTAATGTGGTTTGGCATGGCACAGTACAGTATGGTTATGGCATGGTAGAGGTATGGAGTGGTATGGTTATGGTATGCTTATGATACGGTATGATTATGGCAAGATATGCTTGTGGTACGGTGTGGTATAATATAAAATATAATTTATAATTTCAGAGATGTTTTCGTGTCTGAAGTGTGTGGCTTATGCTGTCGCCAGCTCAGGGGGGGCCGCAGGACTGAGAGTGACTAGTTAGGGGAGACTTACAGTGCTCTGCCTTTCTGCAAACAAGCCCGTCTGCAGCTCTCTACCTGAAGAGAGGACTGCGCGGACGCAGACAAAACCGCCGCCGCGATCTGACTTCGGGGGGGTGCAAATGGACGTGTGATGGCTGTCAGCTGCCGGTGTGAGCACAAGCAGGCTGCTTGTCCGCGCCGCGGGTGAGAGCTGAGTCTTCATGTGCATCAGCAAACACTTGAGGAGACTGGCTCCACCAGATGGGTGACCGGTCGTCTCCCCTAAGAGTAAATAAAATGCAAATGCAGCCAGCTCTCATCACCTTCTGTAAACACGAACGTTAAGAGCGCGGGAGAAGAAAAGCTGGACCAGTGATACTTTTGAGCACCTTCATTCACAGCCTGAGCCCAGGACGGGTGGTATCGCGCCAGCGTGCCTCCTGCTTAAAAGGTTTTTAAATATAAAGATGGATGGTAACACTCAGTTTTACCTGAAAATTAGTCTCTCGTGAGAGTTCAATCAGCAGCTGATTTAATGGTGCCCAGTGAATCACGTTACAAACGACTTCAGTGAGACGCGTAACTTAGCAGACCGGGACAAAAAGCAACCTTGCACCGCTGGCTGCGGTTGTTCAACAGGACATCACAGTCCTACAAACAGCAAAAGGCTTGTCAAGATGTCCACTGTCAACTTCAGTCGTTTAGGAGTGAGTCCCCATCCCTGGATGTGCTTAAAAGTCTCTCAGATGTGGTGTTGGGGCATCTGGTTTAGGAGTGAACTTGTAGAGCAAGGTTGGTGGTTGGACTCGAGAAGCCCAGGGGTCTTTCCCAACCTGAATGGTTCTGTGATTCTATGACTCTGCTCAGGAATCAAACACGTGTCCGTAACCGCATTCTACTGACTGCAAATTCCCATCCAAAGTCTATCCTGACGACAAAATTCTTCTCACCCTACTAATCCCCTCCCCAGCTGTTTGTCTCCTAAAGCAGTATTTTTTTGTGGGCCAAACCCCCAAAACGTTCCCTGCTCTCACCTCTCCAGTGCTCCCAGCCCAGCAGCTACAGCTCAGAAACGTGATCTTTTCAGCTGTCATGAGCAGTGGCACATGCGCAACCCGACGCTGCTCAGGCTCCAACAGGGGAGGTCAGACTGGCCATCAGGAAGAAATTCTTCCCAGAGAGAGTGGCCAGGCACTGGGATGAGCTGCCCAGGGTGGGGGTTGAGTCCCCATCCCTGGATGTGTTCAAAAGTCGCTTAGATGTGGTGTTGGGGGGTCTGGTTAAGGGATGTCCTTCTAGAGTGGGGTTGACAGTTCCACTCAATGGTCCTGGGGGTCTTTTCCAGCCTGAATGATTCTGTGCTTCTGTGACTTCCCTTGTCCTGTTTGAATGGGGTGGAGAAGGTTCCTTTCCATCTCTGGGAACAGATCCCGGGGGTCTCTCGAGGTCCCTTCCAATCCCTAATGTCCTGCAGTTCTGAGATTTCTTTACTCTTACATGAAAGAGATTAATTTTCCAGCTCCGTAAGTATCGAGCCCACTGTCAGTGCCTCTCTTTTTCCAGGGCTCCCCCTAAACCTCACTGGGCAAGTAAAGAAATAACCCGCTCATTTATTTTTAAAGGAGAAAACTAAAAAGTGCAAGTTTTTTTAGAGCAAGAAGCAAAACTTTGCATTTGCAGCCCCTTCTTCGTTACAGCCTTTGGGGTGGCACCAGGGCAGGACAGATACCAGAAGGGAAGCAAGCCCTTTGCTGGAGGCAGCTGCCTGCCACCGCTGTGGACGGTGGCCTCCGCAGAAACGCGCGGTGGGTTTTGAAGCCCAGAGCCCCTGCCGATCTTGCCACAATCCAAAGCAACCGTAAAGCGTCGTCTCCAGAGCTCTCAAAGACCAGCTTGCCCCAGCTGTTCTAACGAGAGGTAAATGAACAACGCACTAAACCACGAGAGCAAACCCGTGCTGAAGCGAGGGCAGGGTAGACCAACAACTGCTCTCAAACCCCGTGGAACTGCTGCTGTCCCGGGTTCTACCAGGAGACAATTTGCTGCAGCGTCTTGTGAACAGAGGTCTCCTGTGGGATCCGGCTGCAGAGGACGTTGTGGTGGGAGGAAGAGAGCAGCAGGAAGAGCAGCGCGAGTCATGTTCAGCATCTCAAGTGGGGGACGGAGCACCGGGACTGAATAATGAAACAAAGACCAGACACTCAGCATGCCGGGGAGGCTTCTGCTGGAGAGCTGTTAGAATTATTTAAAAAGGTTAGGCTATGAATAAACATGCTTCATCAAGGTCTCCTACACATGCAGAGGGAGATGCTAATGAATAATAAGAGAGTGATGGGGACTGGAGAAGGAATGAATGTTAATCTCATCCAAAGCAGATACAAATTAATATTGGAGAAACATTTTTGTAATCACTTCTCAAGGCAAAAATTCAATTAATGTGACTGAATCAATATTTCAGATCTCAGTCCCTTGGAAGTAGACTTGTCTCTCTCCATATCAGCACAGTCTCCTGTGTGATCAGCCTGTGCCATCCCAGTCAATACCTGGGGAGACGACTCAATGTTCTGCTTCTGAGAAATTGTGTCCCCTTCTACAGCTACAAGACTGCGTTTGAGACTTGCCCCGGGGCACCCTGCCCTTCGGAAAGGCAATTACTGTAGAAAATGAGAGGGACTGGAGCTGAGGACAGTTTTGCCCTCAGCTTCAGAGTTTAGTAGTTTTTTTCTGCCAAAAATTAGCTTGTCCCCTCTCTTGACAGAACCATAGAGCATTAGGGATTGGAAGTGACCTCAGAAGATCATCCCACCTGGCCATGTTCCTGTGCGACTGGATCTGGGGGATCCTGCTGTGGCAAGGAGACTGGACTGGATGACCTTTGGAGGTCCCTTCCAGTCCCAGATGGTCTGTGAGTCTGTGGGTCAGGAAACTGGAAGAAGTTCCTGAAACCGAGCAGACTCCAGGCCAAGAGGTTGGCAGCTCTGGTGGGCTCTGCTGTTTCCATTGAGCGCCTTGGCCAGGTCTGTACAGTCAGGGGTTCCAAGGCCCCAGTTCAGCCATCTTCAGGAATGGTCTGAAGGCAGGTGTGTGCTTTTGTTCTGCAAAGCCCAATGGCCAACTGGTCCCAACCCTCCCACTGAAAGAGCTGCGCAGTCTCCCAGCTGTGCTTTCACTAGCCAGAGCATCATTCCCACGATGAGAGAGGCGCTGAATGGGCTCCCTAGAGGTTCTGGGACTCGTCGCATTAGATAAAGCTTTTCCATCACCATTGCAAAGCCTCTTCTCATGTGAGTGGAGAAATCCCTGTCACCAGCTTCAGCCCGGCTACGCCTGCCCAGCGCTGCTGGGGCTGCGGGAGATGAGACGACTGCTCTCACTGACGTGGAGCACTACGCCCAGCGCCCCTGCTGTAGGCAGGATCGCCGCACGACGCGGAGCGCATGCCGCTCTCTCATTAGAGGCGCAGGCTACGATTCCATTTCTCTAAGTCAGTCTGGGCTGGGAGAGGAGATCAGCGCTTGCGATGCAGCCGCACTCACAACGAGTTAGAAATCACCGCCGGTGCATTCTGATCAGAAGCCCGAGGTACCTCCAGTGCCCAGCGCCGCGACTCCCCGCAGCCTGCGACTGCCTTCCCGCTCGCCTCACGGACTCCTCGCACGGGAAGGAAAGCTGCAATAGTGAAGGAAAATGTTGTTAAAATAACAGCAATTTAATTCTGTAAAGACCCAGATGACCCCAAAGGCTGGGGGCTCGGGGACAAAGCTCCCCCAAACACGTCCCCAACACGCCTCTGTCTTTCTCCCGTTCCAGGCCTGGTGTTTGAAGCAGCCCTTAGCCGTGTGTGGCCAGCTGAAAGAGGAGCCGGGGGGATCCTGAGGTTCAGAAACAAGCCCTGAGCTGTGCACTTCCCTGGAAGAGGCCCAGAAGGAGCTACCACATGTGGTGGCCCCTCCTAGCCTTCTGCACACCCCCAAAAACAACCTAAGGCAAGCATGAGATCGCGGGCTGGGGACGACAACGGTCTCCGGCACTAGGGCTGCGCACAGGAGCAGCCAGGAGAGATGCTGGCAGAGCGAGTCCCTGCAGCCTGCAGTGTGACGGGCGTTGCTCAAACACTGCCATGAACCACAGTGGCAACCAGCAGGGACGTCCTCTGCGGGTGGAGCCGGCCCTTTAGTCCCTGGAGTAGGCACTGAGGTTTAAACTGTGGGGCACTTCAAGTTCCAGCAGGTCGGATCTCATGGCATCAGGTCTCACGTGTCCACGCTCCTGACGACACTTCCTGACCAGACGACTGTCGCGCTGGGTCAGCGCAAAGCAGCCGTAAGGGAGCTGCGCAGTGGCAGTGGGCTGGGAAGAGCAGAAAGGCCACTCACTGGCCTTCAGCTAAATTCCTGGGGCGGTCGGCCTCAGAGTGCAGCACAGCCGCCGCTCGGAAACCCATCCCGAACACTCCGTGGTTTGGCAGCCCAGCACGATCGCTCAGGCGTCAAGGCACACTGCATTCCCATTTGGCTACCAAGAGCAGTTTGCCCGAAGCCATTTCAACAGCAATTATCGTCCAGTCACAGAAACATGGCAACTGGTTCTGTTTGGGACAAGATTGGTTGGAAAGGGCGGAGAGAGGCCGACGCAGCAGTGGCTTATTCTCTGTAACATCACAGCCCGGCAGCCCCTCTGCTCTAGCTGGGTGACTGGTTTGCTCTGCTACGTTCTCAGGCTCCCAGACCATCCGGGGCTGGAAGGGACCAGTCCAACTCCTGCCACAGCAGGACCCCCAGCTCCAGCCGCACAGCAGTCAGCACCAAAGCTCACAGCGGACAGACAGGGCAGCACACAAGCGCTCTCGGTCCTGTTCTGCATCTCCTGCCCTTCCACCTGCCTCTCCCGCCTGCTGCTGAGCGCTGCTGTTCCCACAGAACCACCGATCATCATTCCGGACGCGTTTCCCAAGCAGCAGCACCCACCCCGGAGCCCGTCGTTCTGTGTGCACGGTCAGGACTGTTTTCTCCCACGAGCCTCTCTCTGCATTATTTACACAGCCCGTGCTGGATGAGATTACACTGATTAGAAATGTGAGCGGAATGCGCAAGGACAGATACGAAGATGGAAACGTAGCTCAGCCGGAGGACAGCGAGCTGCACGGATACTGACAACTGCGAGAGCCTGCTGAGGACTTCGGCCATCGGATACAGGAGACACTTCCTCCACTCCTCCGTTCTCAGAAGTGACGGTTCAAACCCTCCCGGCCGCGTGCCCATGCGACTGGCACTGGGGGAATCGGGCTGGGTGCTCTTTCGAGGCCCTTCCAATCCCTGATGTTCTGTGATTTACTAGACCAGATCGTAATTAAGAGCAAGTACACACTGAGGCAGACTAACACCCCGTGTATCAGCACGGGGCTGCGTGTCTCCACAGCTGCTGCCGTACGTGACGCTCCCAAGCGACACAGCCTGTGGCTCGTGACTGACTTCCTACGTTAATTCTGCCGCCCTCCAACCACGGCCTTTATGAGTTGACTTTATGTGAAAGGCTCAAGCCACCACGATCAGCAAAGAACAGCTGAGCCGAAGACACGTTCAGGTTCATGAATGCTTGGGCCATTTCAGATTTGACTGGGAATTAGAAGAAAACAAAGTTGGACCACAGAATCTCAGAGAACCCGTCTACTTCCCAGATCTTTCTGCAGCTGGTTTCACCTGAAGCAGAACAAAACGGACTGACTTCACAGGCTTCACGTTCCAGACTCTCGCAGCAAAAGGCAGGCTTGTGCCTCTACGAGGGCATCTCCAGAGCAGCACTCCTGGAGCTAAGCAGGTACTGACTCCCAGGTACGAAGGGCTCAGCACAGCTCCTGCTGAACACGAGGGATGCAGTTCTTTGGCTCAGAGGACAGTTTTTCTTCACAGACTATTAACTAAATCCATTCTTGGCACAGGGAGAGGCAGCTCCATCAAACGGTGCTCAGCTTAGCTGGCAGCTGCAGCAGACCCTCTTACAACTGTATCTGCAGGGCCAGGCCCCTCCTGCTAAGCCGCGCGCACAACGTGGCGGACCCAAACCGCACGCAGCAGAAGAGTAAGGAACACGTGGTAATTCCAGCGGCCACAAGGCTTGATCCAAGCACAGATCACAGAAGCCCAGAGTCACAGAATATTAAGGGTTGGAAGGGATCTTGAAAGATCATCCAGTCTGATGGCCCCCCTTGTCCTGAGGTGCCCAGAACGGGACCCAGCACTCAAGGTGCAGCCTCACCTGTGCTGAGTCCAGGGGGACAATCCCCTCCTTCCTCTGGCTGGACACACATTTCCTGACCCAGGCCAGGATACCACTGGGCTTCTTGGCCACCTGGGCACCCTGATGGCTCCTGTTCAGCCACCTGTGAATGAGAACCCCCAGGTCCCTCTCTGCCCGACTGCTCTGCAGCCCCCCTGCCCCGGGCCTGTAGCTGCAGGGGGTTGCTGTGACTGAAATGCAGGACCCCCCACTTGGCTCTACTGAAACCCCCACAATGATCCTCAGGCCATCAACACAGTCTGTCCAGCCTCCCTGCCTCCCAGCTTGGTGCTAGCACCCCCTGCTTCCGCGCTGCTCGGGCTCGTGCAGCACCTGTCCCGGGCCAAGCCGGAGCTGCCAGTCATCAGCCGGGGGATGACCACGACGTCAAGACTGATGGCACATCCAGGCTCATTGCAGCACCCCCTCTGTGCGACGCCGCCCCGCGTTCCCTTCTATGTCGCAGCAGCACAGCCACGGCTACTGCAATGCGCTGGGTACGGCTGGGAGTCAGTATCGACGGGCTACGGGAAGGGTCTTTATGAACTTCATCGGCAGGATCCGCGCACGGCTTAATAGCAGCGACCGAACGAGCCGAGCGGCTGCGTGGTCACGACTAACCCATTTATGTTACCAGAAGTGCCTCGAGTTGGACGCAAACGTTTTGGAACGCCGGGCTGGCTGCTTGTTAGATGTAAATCAATAACAGGAGGTCAATCCAAACCAGCTGCAGGTTGGAACCAGCATTTCAGCAGAGGAAACATCGTTTGTGTTGGTAGAAATATTACCAACAGTAAGTCATCAGGCAGCCTCCAGAACGGAGCGGGGCCGCCCCGACAGCAGGGTTCTAAAGAACAGCCCCACCTTTTGATCGGAAGGCTGGGTCCAGCTTGGGCACCTCAGCACAAGGGTTAGAGCAGGGGCAGAGGAGGGCAACCAAGCTGGGGAAGGGCCTGGAGAGTCAATCTGATGATGGAGAAAGTTGGGGCTGTTTAGTCTGAGGAAGAGGAGGCTGAGGGGAGCCCTCATCGCTCTCTACAGCTCTCTGAAAGGACACAGTAGAGATGTTGGTGCTGGGCTCTTCTCACAGGTCAGCAGTGACAGAAGCAGAGGGAAGGGCTTCAAGCTCCAACAGGAGGGCGTTACACTGAACATTAGTAAAATGTTCTTCCTGGAGAGAGTGGCCAGGCCCTGGGATGGGCTGCCCAGGGTGGGGGTTGAGTCCTCATCCCTGGATGTGTTTGAAAGCCACTTAGATGTGGCACTGGGGGATCTGGTCTAGGGGTGACCTTGTAGAGTGGGGTTGATGGTTGGACTCAATGATCCCAGGGGTCTTTTCCAACCAGCATGACTCTCTGGCTATGACCTACATAATGCTGCTGAGCAATTGTGAGGATCCTAGGCTTTGCCTGTACAGCTGCAGACGCTCCTTTCTCATGCCGGTGCCAGGTTCAACCTCTATGGAGGCTGCCCAAGTGAAACCCTCACCTCGCCGAGCTAATTCTGTTGCGCAACTGCTTTTGTTTAACAGCTGCTGCAGCACAAGTTACAGACTTGGAAAAATCTGACAAGTGGCAGTAATTCAATTATGGAAATCCAAACAAAAGAGTTGCTAATGCCCTTGGAAATTCAGCCTTCCCAATGAAGTTTTTATTAAAGGGAAAGTGTAGAAGTTACCATAAAGAGGTTTTAACGCCTTCTTGCTGCGTCTTTAGTTGGGGTGCCCATGCACTGCCCAGTGGGACACCTAGGGGAATCCTGCTGGCAGGGGGGTAGAACCGGACAATCTTTTGAGGTCCCTCCCAACCCCTAATGTTCTGTGATCCTGTGGTTCCATGTAATGACCCCTGCACCAATCTGCCTCAGAGCCAGCAGTGAACTCCAGCTTCAGCTCTGGAACATCTTGTCTTTCAGTGTCTCCGAGGAGAAGGTTTCACACACAGCACAACTCAGAGGTAGGTTTGACACGTTTGAGCCTAAATTAAACTACTCAAGGGAGATCTGACTCCTCTACATTTAAATTAAATTCTGCCTCAGATCAAATTTTGAGTTGGGAACAATGTACAGGGGGCAGAGAACAAGATGTCGGCAGCATGACAGCAAGATCAAGGGCTTTCTTCAGTTCAGAGTAACAGCCTGAACTTAAACTTTGTCATTTGTCACAGTAAAGCACAATTTAGCTCCAAATCACAAGGTGCACAACGGCTGCTGAAGCCTACGGATATCGAGCCTCCAACAGCTCCGTTGCTGCAAAGTGTGTGACAACTTCAGCTCTGATGTTTACTCTTTACCCTGGCTGAGACTTGGTTTGAGGAAGAAAGTCTCCCTGGAGAAAGTGGTCAGGATGGGCTGCCCAGGGTGGGGGTTGAGTCCCCACGCCTGGATGAGTTTAAAAGCTGCTTGGATGTGGTGTTGGGGGATCTGGTTTAGGGGTGACCTTGTAGAGTGGGGTTGATGGGTGGACTCTATGATCCCAGGGTCTTTTGCAACCTGAATGCTTCTGTGATTCCATTTCCAGTTCTTTGCTGGGTTTTGCAGGATTTGTTTCAGTAACTCAAGTGGATAATCATCTCCAATGCATCTAAAGAGACTGTTCAGCTTTAAGAATCCAGGAGCAGAGGCAGCTTGTTTGACACTGTCCTGGTTTCAAGCGCAGCACGCAGCAGCTGCTCGCACAATCCTACCCTCAGGACAGGCACGAGGGCTGACACAGCCCAGGGAGGGCTCCCTCCCCACTTGTGGTTGCAGTCAGAGAACCACAGCAGGGGAAACCCAAGGACATTTAACTGAAACAGCAGAAACCAGCTCAAGTCACCCAATGCAAAGAGACATCCACGCAACACGTCCTCCTGAGCCCAGCTCCGCTACCTCCTCCTCTCTCTGATGTGTTTCTGAAAAGTCACTTAGATGTGGTGTTGGGGGGGGTCTGGTTTGGGGGTGAACCTGTAGAGCGGGGTTGCTGGCTGGACTCGCCAGGGACCTTTTCCAACCTGAATGATTCCGTGGGTGTGAGATTCTCTTTGTGAAGTCTAATGCTGAACGCACATCACTCGGTGGGGGTCATCCTAAGCAGTGGAACAGTCACAGAGTCACAGAATCACAGAACATTGGTGACTGGAAGGGACCTCAAAAGATCATCCAGTCCAATCCCCCTGTTTTCAGTGAAGAGGGGAACAGATGACTTGTGTGAGCAGAGGGACCCCTCTTCAGGCCCTCCGGAGCACTTACAGGGCTCCAAGGACTACACAACACATGGCTTTCCTTGCCCATACATGTGGCTGTACTTGCAGGGGGACTGGACGGGATGGTCTTCGAGGTCCCTTCCAGTCCCTAATGTTCTGGGATTCTGTAATAATCCTCATAATGGCCTTCAAAGAGCCTCTGGTTTGCTCTGGGAAGTGGGAAGGCAGCCTGACATTTACTCCGAGTATTTACCTGCAGCACCTTGGAAAGACTCTAGGAAAAAATTACACCGAGTAGGTAGCTCACGGTGAACGCGACTGAAGTGCCGCTGCGGATTTATTTGCTCAGTGCTTGGCCAAGAGGAGAAAGAGGGAGCTGGCTGGGGGCGCGTCTGGGGGGACTTCCTTCCTAAAACAAAGCTGCAGACGCGGCGAGAACTCGAAAGGTCAGCAAGGCACCGGGGGACGCGTTTGTACACGAGAAAGGCAAAACAAGCTCACAAAAACCAGCTCCTGCCAGTGAGCCCACAACTGACAGAGAACAACTGACAAGCAAGAAAAAGCCTCCAAGTCCAAGGGAAGTACCCTGAGCCAGAGAAATCCTGAGCTGGGGAACACTAGGACCACCCCTCAGCGGCACGGCTGAGGGGCTTGGCCTGCTGCTGTTGCTAAACTGAACCATGACGAAGGAGGGTCTGCATGTGTCAGGGGCTGACTAACAGCCGTGGCAAGCTGGTACTTTGCACGATGAGATACTGACTGTAGCAGGGACCTCAGTGCCACAGCTGTTTGCTGCGTAATTCCTGCGCTCTGGCACCCTCACCAGGAACAAGGACCTTCTCACATTGATGTGGAGCCTCCTTGGTTCCAGCTCACACCCACTGCCCCCTGTCGTAGCATTGGGTGTCCCCCTGAGCAGAGCCTGGCTCCATCCTCCTGACACCCGCTCTTCACACATCGATCAACACTCACAAGGTCATCCCTCAGCTCAGGCTTTTTTTCAGCTCAAGAGCCCCAGCTCCCTCAGCCTTTCCTCAGCAGGGAGATGCTCCTCTCCTCCACCATCCCTGTGGCTCTGCACTAGACTCCCTCCAGCAGCTCTGTGTCCTTCTGGATCTGAGGGGCCCAGAACTGGACACAAGATCCCAGCTGCATGCCCCATCAGGACAGAGCAGAGGGGGAGGAGAAGCTCCCTCAATCTGCTACCCACTCCCGTTCTGATCCACCCCAGGATGCCAGTGGCCTTCTTGGCCACAAGAGCCCATTGCTGGCTCCTGGCCATCCTGCTGGCCACAAGGACCCCCAGGAAACTCTTAATGACTTTGGAAGTACTAAGGTTTAGGAAGCTATTTCTTAACTGTTTGGAATGTGGGGTTTTCTATCTGCTTTCAGAAGGCCCATCACGTGTAGAAAGCATCAGCAGTAAGACTGAGATCAACAGAACGAAGACAACCCCTGGCACAGTGCTGGCCTCCTGCGTGGCTCAGCAGGTGCGGAGGACATGGCTTCAGCCTGTCCAACCACGGCAGACCGAAGCGCTCTAGCTCACAGCCCAGGTAAACATCTCGAGCACCGGCTTTTTGATTTAGCCAGCAGAGACGCCCTCTGCACCCTCTCCTGCGTCACTACGAGCCAGGCGCTCAGGGCTGGGAGGCCAGAAAAGGCACAGCTTACTCGCTCACTGTGACCGAAAGAAGGGATTTGGACACCTCATTCTGTCTTCCAGGCTCCAGTGCAACAGGAGAACCACTTCTTACAGGCATGCGGGACAATACACCGCACGGCGTCGTGTGGTACCTCATGACGGGAGCCAGGGACAAGAAGTCGCGCTTGGAGCTTGCCGGGCACTCATCTGCACGACGAGCGCCTTCCAAACCAAGGAGGAAGTGAAACGGGGGCTGCAGCGCCTTTAATCTCTTAATCAAAGGCTTGGCTTCAGGATGCTAGAATGAAGACCCCGCATCACCACGTCTTCATTACTGGAACGCTAAATTCATTAGCGCTACGACGAGTTTTCATAAATTATTAAACTAGCCTTGTCAAAACAAATGAACAAGGATTGCTCTGTGATCCTGCAGCACTTGCTCCGCTTTTCTCTCGCCTTTACTGCCGCCTTCATGTTGCACTCACTCGTAGGCTCATGGCTCACAGAGCTGCCTCCTCACAGCAGGGACCTGCTCCGATGCCCATTAATCACAGAACCGTTCAGGCTGGAAAGGACCCCGGGATCACCGAGTCCAACCATCAACCCTGCTCTACCAAGTTCACCTTTAAAGCAGATCCCCCAGCACCACATCTCAGCGACTTCTAAATTCACCCAGGGATGGGGACTTGACTCCCACCCTGGGCAACCCAATCCAGGGCCTGGCCACACTCCGGGAAGACTTTCTCAAGAGCCCCGGCTCCCTCAGCAGGGAGATGCTCCGCTCCATCAACTCCGTGGCTCTGCACTGGGCTCTCTCCAGCAGCTCTGTGTCCTTCTGGAACTGAGGGGCCCAGAGCTGGACACCAGATTCCAGACACGATTATCTAGTCCAAGCTCCTTTGGCAGAGCAGGTCACACCACACAGGAAGCATCAACATGAAGCTCAACACAGGTCATTCCTACAGCTCCCTCGCTACGCAGACCCCTCAGCTCTCCGGCCTTCTCATACAAGGTACGGAGAAAGGTTAGTGCTTGATCTTGGTCTGCAAGGGACAAAGCCAGACCACCCTAAACACTTCCAAAAGGAAAACAGTGGAAAAGGCACTAGACCTCAACAAACAGAAACGGCCTCACACAGACTTTAGTGAGGAGAACAGACCGAGCCGTGTCTCAGCAAGCATCTCTCGCTCCGCTGTGGAACCCATTCCGCCTTGGAATCCCACCGCGTGAGCACTGCAGAAGGCACACTCTCCTTAAATTGGAACAGCTCTGCATTCTCACTAGGTAAAGTCCTTTGAGGATGTAAATGTGAGCGAGGAGAAGAGCTACTGACACTCTCCTCAGTTCTTCTCTAACCCCAGTTTCAAAGCCTTGGAGAAGCCCAGTGGGTTTTTCGTTGTTGCTGGAAGTGGAGTGGATCCTGCTGGCCACAGCCACCACTGCTTACAGCCAAAATCCCATCCGTGCGAAAGAAAAGCCTTTCCCCTTCTCCAGGGTTAAAAGCTGAGCTGCCTCTGTCCCTCTGACCCCTTCCTAAGGCAGATGCACCACCTCTGTCCTGACTGCCCACTCCAGCAGCAGATTAAGCCAGAGCAGGACGAGGCAGTCACAGAGCCACGGAGCCAAAAGCGACTTTCCCCGTGCCACCAAATTAGTTTGTGGCAGCAGCCTTCACGCGTCCAGCCCCTCAGCAAACAGAGCCGCAGCAACGCGCTCATTTGCGTGGCGGCGTTTGAGTCCGCTTGCCTGGAGCCTCAGCCCCTCACCGCGACCTGCCCGGAGTGCTCCCATCCCACACAGTAAGGGCACGAACTGACTTCCTCATGATGTCTGTTCTGCTCAGCATGCCGGAGCGGGCTGGCGCGGAGCGGCACCGCTCTCCGGCTGACCCCTTAGAGCAGGCAGGTATGACACCTCAGACCAGACACCTGCTCAAAACGCAGGGTCCCTCCCGGCGAGTCCTGTGTCAGGTTCAGCATCGCTTGTTCTCGGCCGCTGCACAAAGTCTCCCGCGCAATGATTAACCCGAGACCACACGGCACCATCTGCTCCCGTCTCAGGCAGCAAACCTGTACAAATGGCTGAGCAGCTACGCTTCTCCCTCCGCAAGCAGGGTGGTGTCTGAGCACCAGCACCTTTCTCTTGTGCCCAGCAGCACTGCCTCGAGGGAGTCCCTGTGCAGGTGGAACTCGAGCTTGGCGCTAAAGCTGCTCCCCCAAACCTGGAGGAAAGTCTGGGCTCCCTGCCTCGCTTTTCATTCTCTTTGTCCATAGAACAGTGGAAACCGAGGATGGAGGGGCAGAGTTCGTGTTGCTGCCAACGAAGAAAGACAAACCGGAAGGCGAAGAAGCCGCTGGCGACAGCCTTATCTGTTACTGCTGCGGAGGACGCTCACTGCTACCCCAGCTCACCAGGCCGCAGTGTGGCTTCAGCGTTTTAGGCTGGCTACCATTCTGCATCCCTCACGGCGCTCTTCGCCTTTTCCAGTACAACTGTTCGATTAAAGGGGGAAACGCGCGGGAAGCGGGCCCTCGGTTATAGCTGCTGGGGCTTCTAGTTCCTCTGGAGTTTCATCACTCCAGTCGCTTTTCCCTACCAGTTCATAACAGTCTCACAGACTCATTAGGGATTGGAAGGGACCTCCAAAGACCATCCAGTCCAACCCCTCTGCCAGAGCACGATCCCCTAGATGGAGCTGCACAGGAACACATCCAGGTGGGTCTGGAACATCTCCAGTGAAGGAGACTCCACACCCCCAGAGGCAGCCTGTTTGGACAGCAGCAAGGATTCACTCTGCGTGCGTCACTCGAGTCCCCGGGGACTCCAGGGCTCCTGAACGCCTTCCCTGCGCTCTGCCGTTCCTTGTGTTTGGCTGCTTTCCCACGTCTCATCCTTTTGGCTCCACTAACTGCTGTTAAAATCAATGACTGGCAGGTGTCTGCACCCACGGGGTGCCGGCGAAGGAGGCGTTCATGGAGCTTTCAGCAGTCGTAGGGACACTGGCTGCCTACAGAAGGCTTCACTCCTAGAACTCAAGCAACTCCTGCATTTGAGGAGGTAGAAACAGACTCTTCACCCTTTGGATGAGACCCTGGAAATCAGGCCCAGACTGCAGGAGTGATGCTCCTTAGACAGACCCTGCTGGATGATGCTCCCAGGTCCTTTTCAGTTCCTAACTGTCTGCGAGCTACGTAAAACAGGGCATTTCTCATGATTCACCACCTTAACCTGTATTTTCACTGAGAGGTTAAGTCCAACAGGATGGGAGCACAAGAGGAGGGAACAGCTGTGACCCATCACCCCACATCTACTCTGCAGCGACAGCAGAGCCGCGCGCGGCCGCCTGTGGGAACACACAGTTCCGAGAGTGCTTGAGGAGCACATCTAAGGCTTTCTTCTCGACGATGCCGCTCGCAGACAGTCGCCGGACGACAACAATTGCAAATCCTATTAGGCAACTGAGATTTTTTCCTGTAATGCGACATGAAAGTCTCTTTGTTAGTGGCTTCCACGTTGTGTTAGGCACAAAGAGGGAACGGAGGGCTCTGGCTGCTGGCCAAGCCAGCGACACAGCCCAACCACAGGAAGCCCCTGGGCGCGTGGCAGCAGCGTGCCAACGCACTCTGCACCCCAATGGCACAGACAACCCGCCAGGGAAGCACGATGTCAACCCCCACTTCTGCTGCGACAGACTTGCCCGACACTTGAGGGGCAGAGCACTGGCTCAGAGACCGTCTAGCCTCCAGCCTCCTAAGTAGCCACAAACGCTTCTTTAGCAGGTTGGGCAAAGCCTCCTCCACCTTACTAGGGATCCTTCCTATACAAATCCACTTCTCCTCCCAGTCTGCAGGCAGCACATCACTGTTACTGACTTCAGGCAGCTTACTGGCCAACACTCATGTTTTCCTAGCCACCTCCCACACTGAGCAGGAGAGAGGCTCCCAACACCCCACAATCCCTCTGGGCCTGTGCTCAGAGGGAATAAAACTTGGGCTTCGTGTAAATTAGACCTCGGAACGTGGTCGCTACTTGTTGCGGGCTAAATGGAAGAACAGTTCAGAGATTCTGACTGCAGCTAACGCGCCAACCAACGGAGAGCCCCGACCAGAAGACACAAGCCACCAGAGAAACAAACAGCAGGGCAAATACTACGTGAGCAGGAAGCTCCGAATGCGCATGTCCTACATGGAGAGCCTACAGCATCAACACCAGATACGCTACACGCCACATGTATTAGACGTACTCGGGGGTTCTCATTGACAGGAGGCTGGATGTGAGCCAGCAGGGGGCCCAGGTGGCCAAGGCGGCCAGAGGCATCCTGGCCTGGATCAGAAACTCTGTCCCTAGCAGGAGGGAGGGAGGGGAGAGGAGTGTCCCCCTGCACTCAGCACTAGTGAGGCCACACCTTGAGTACTGGGACCAGTATCACACAGTATCACAGTATTACCAAGGTTGGAAGAGACCTCATAGATCATCAAGTCCAACCTGTTACCACAGAGCTCAAGGCTGGGCCATGGCACCAAGTGCCACGTCCAATCCTGCCTTGAACAGCTCCAGAGATGGAGACTCCACCACCTCCCCGGGCAGGCCATTCCAGTGGCCAATGACTCTCTCAGGTCCTGGGCACCTCAGCACAAGGGAGACATTGAGATGCCAGAGCACGGGCAGAGGAGGGCAACCAAGCTGGGGAAGGGCCTGGAGAATCAGTGTGACAAGACAGGGATGGAGAGACTTGGGGCTGTTGAGTTTGAGGAAGAGGAGGCTGAGGGGAGACCTCATCAGTCTCCACAGCTTGCTGAAAGGACCCTGCAGAGATGCTGGTCTATTCTCACAGGTCATTAGTAACAGAAGCAGAAGGAAGGGCTTCAAGCTCCAACAAGGGAGGGTTAGACTGGCCATCAAGAAGAAGTTATTGATGGAGAGAGTAGTCAGGCCCTGGGATGGGCTGCACAGGGTGAGGGTTAAGTCCCCATCCCTGGATGAGTTTAAAAGTTGCTCAGATGTGGTGTTGAGGGGTCTGGGTTAGGGGTGACCTTGTAGAGGGGGGTTGCTGGTTGGACTCAATGATCCCGGGGGTCCTTTCCATCCTAAATGCTGCTGTGATGCTGTGAAATGGGGTCTGCAGGTTGAGTATGTGGAACACACTCAACTGCCCCCTTTCCGACCAAGAACCACAGCCAGCGCAGGGCTCACCACCCTTAATAAATAGATCTGACCAGCAATGAAGAAACTGGCAGCAGCTATTTGTTTATTTTCCTTTAATCTTTAAAGGACAAACACTGCTACGTTCACCCATGAGGCAACAGAAGCCCAGAACTCCTTCTCCCACTAGCAGCTGTTATTCCTTCCATCAGCCCTCTCCCCCTCTCACCGCACTGCTAGAGGCGGCGGCGTCTTCCAGGTAGCTCAGAAGCTTTGAAGTTCCCCTCAGAAAGCCGATTATATAAACATCAGGACCCCTGAGCTTCGGAGCAGCGGATCAGCTCCCGCAGCCCACTGGTGCTGCAGAAGGCTTCATGCTCCCCTCTTCTCAGTGGGGATTTCTCCGAGATCATCAAGAGAAGATTAACGCAGAACGCAAGCGGAACAGGCAGTCCGAGGGTCTGGTGCCAGACGGTGACAGGCCGTCACACCCAGGCATCTGCCAAAAGTACCAGCTCTGCGAGCAGCACAGACCAGAGGCTCTTCTCCCCTGTTGTGTCCGGAACAACAGCTCTGAGATGACTTCACCCATCTTTCCAGGAGCAAGTGGTACCAGATAAGGACCTGGGGAGTAAAGGAGGAGCAGCCTCTCGATCAGTGTCGTTGTGGGGAACCTGTTTGTTTTGAGTTTGATGAAAAACGCCCCTTTCTGGCCTCCTCTCCAGCAGCAGGATGACACCTGTTTGCTGGGGCTGGCGTGCGGCTCCGAACACAGCGCTCGGCGAGAAGGAGCCAGAGGATGCTAATGGAAAGTGTGTTTTGAAAGAGCTGTCATCACTTGAGGCTTCTGTAATGTGTTTGAAAGCTTCTGCTCGCGCTCAGGCTTGACATCTCCCTCAAGGCTCATGATGTAGCGTAAATACATGCTCTGTCTGCAGAGATGCTTTAAATATCCTGATCAAACCATCCTGGGTTATTAAAACAGTGTTTATGGAGACAATAAGAGCAGCAATCGAGAGCAGCGCCAGCAGAACAGGCAGCCACAAGATCCAAAACTAAGAGATACTGGGAGAGAGGAGGTTCCACATCAATGTGAGAAGGACCGTCTTCCCAGTGAGGGTGACAGAGCCCTGGCAGGGGCTGCCCAGGGGGTCTGCAGATGTTCCAAACCTGCCTGGGCTGCTCCTGTGTGACTGGATCTAGAGGACCCTGCTGTGGCAGGGGGATTGGGCTGGATGATCTTTCGAGGTCCCTTCCAAACCCTGATGTCTTTGATTCTGTGAAAAACTAGAGCTGTGCTTTCCCTCACACTTCACTGCCTCCTAAAGCTTAGTGACACGCAGAGCCATGTCTCCTACACAGGAGATTAGTCTCCCAAACATGCCAAAGGCAAGGCCCTCAAAGGGATTCCAGTACCCTTAGCCCACTGATGGCAAGAGGAGCCTGGTGCCTCACTTCCTTTCAAAGCCGGGGGGTCTGCCAGGTTCAAGCCTAAGACCTCTAGTAACTTCACATCAACTGCTAGTCAACTGTTCTGGCTGACACAAAGTGCATCCCAAGATGAAGTGAGGGGCCTGTGCTGCTGACAGCACCAAACAGCAACCTCTTGAGCAGAGAAAAAGGGGAGGACATGAAACCATGAAACTTCCAAATAGAGAAGAGAGTTCCAAACAGAGTTCATAAAAATCACAGCATCAATCCCAGACCAACCTAAAGCTAATGAAGGAGTGAAAGGAACAAAACAGTGCAGGATACACTGCCAGCTCACATCTTTCCATCACAGAACCACTCTGGTTGGAAAAGACCTGCGGGATCACAGAGTCCAACCAACAATCCCACTCTGCAAGGTCACCCCTAGAAACCAGATCCCCCAGCACCACAGCTAAGAGATTTTAAACCCATCCAGGGATGGGAACTCAACCACCACCCTGGGCAGCCCATCCCACGGCCTGAACACTCTTTCCAGGAAGAATTTCTTCCATTTCTTCCTGACATCCAGTCTTACCCTCCTCTGCCCTTAACTCCAGCCCCTCAATGTCTCCCTTGTCCTGAGGTGCCCAACACTGGACCCAGTACTCAAGGTGCAGCCTCACCAGTGCCGAGTACAACAATCACCTCCCTCCTCCTGCTGGACACACACCTTCTGACCCAGGCCAGGAGGCCACTGACCTTGGCCACCTGGCACCCTGCAGGCTCAGATGTGAGTGGAACCCCCAGGTCCCTCTCTGCCAGACTGCTCTTCAGCCCCCCTGCCCCAGCCTGTAGCTGAAGGGGACAGTTGTAACCACAGTGCAGGACCCCACCCTCAGCACCAAGAAGCACCTACTCACATTTTCCCCTGAGCATTTCAGAGGAGGTTTCCAGGAGGCCACTTACACACCTCTAGTCCACACACACCAAAAACTCTCAGGCTGCTGGCAACAAGCCACAAGTACCCAGCTCACCACTGAGACCTCTTCTGACTCCACACACAGCAGCCCTCCCCAGAGTGCACCCAAGAGGAGGCTCCCGCACAGCGCTTCGGCCCCTTACCTGTACTCTGCAGAGCCTGCGCAGTTGCCTCAGGGCTGCTCCACCACAGCTCACGCGTCTCCTCTCCACGTGCAGGACCTCCTGCTCGCCTGCCCACCAGCTCTTTTCTACTCACTTCTAATTGCCTGAGCAGTCTCACCTGCTGCTAATTAGAGCCTGACACTCCCTGGGTGCAGTCGGGGGCCTTCCCACCCTTCTGACACGAGGAGCCCCGCACTGGGAGGCCACACGAACGCTGAACCTGGGCAAGAGAGTCACCTCTTCAGACGCCTGGCTGTAGGCAGGGGACGCAGGGGACGCAGGGTAGCATCGCCGCTGCTGGAGCACTCTGCTGACTCACGCTGAGCCAACGCTCACCCCCACACCCCTGCTGCAGCAGAGGACTGGCAGCCGAGCTGCTCAGAGTCCAGACTCAGAGCCGGCCTCAGATTCATTTGTGACTGATTATCTGGACTGACACACCGGGCAAAGCTCTGAGCAGGATCTTTCTCCGCTGCAGGCTACAGCACCAGCTGCAGCTCAGCAAACCAGCTGATTCAGACCTGCTCATGTCCTGCCCCAACACCATCCCATTAATCCCACCTCGTTCCTTAGAGGGGAAACTGGTCTATGGCAACTCGATATGCAGCGGTCCACAGCAGAGCTACTGAAATCCCGATGCGATTCACGTTCTCCCTGCTTCAAAATGGGAGAAGGGACTTTTACCAGGGTTTGGCCACCTCAAGATCAAGACTGATTGCCAGCTGGGTCGTGTTAAGTGCCCCTGTGCCTCCTGTGTAACCGCCTGCTCTGGTTATGAAATGAACCCCCCACAGGTGCTAGAAGCAAGTGTCTGTTCCTCTCCTGACAGATGCCCATCAGACCTCCAGCGAAGGACGTCTGATCTGGCTGCACAGAGCTGGGATTGTTCTCAGGCACCACTTCTCCCTAAATGACGACGCTGACTGCGACCTCCCGTGCCAGCTCCCGACTCTCGGGGCGGCTTTCAGCTGTGTAAATATCAACCCATGGGTTCACTTGAGACGACCTGATCTGTCCTCCAGCTGCCCTTCCAGGAGGGTGGATTTCTCTATTTTTATCTTACAGCCCCATGTGGGCATCTCAGGCCTTCCTGACATTTCAAAGACTGATAAATTCCTGTGTTTGGGTGGCCGAGACGAGTCTTTTGTGGCTGCAACTAGCAGAAATGCGGACCGGGCTGTGGTGGCAACAGCAGCTTCTCTTCCTCCATCTAGGTTCCTTCCCTCCCTCCCGCCCCAACGACCTGCCTCACACCCACAGAACAGAGACGGTGCTACAGGAGACAGGAAGACCTTCAGTCGGTGGAATTCCAAGACAGTCACCCACTGCTGTCGGGGTTCTGTCATGGGGAGCCTTGGGAGTTTTTCTTCACACGGTGAAAAGGATAAGTCACCTCTTTTCGTGTGAGAAACCCAACAGGAAATGACTCGAGCCAGAACTGCTGGCCTCACGCGGGAGTGTTCCGCTGGGCTCCTTGACGCCTGGACGTGCAGATGAGACGAACGCCCGCGAGCTCTGAGCGGCAGCATTTCAGAGCCACCAGCACCGGCTGCATTAATGTAAACGACAATCAAGGCAAAGAACAGCGGAGAGCCCAGCTCTATAAATAATCATGGAGACTTCAAATTCAGTCTGTCCTGGAACAAAACAACCGCACCGAAGAGCAAGTCTGCTCAATAATACAGAGCTATCTGAAATGAGTAGTTTCCCCGTCTTCAAAAGGCGCTGATCTGAAGACTGCACTACTGTGAACCAAACATTTGCCTTACAGACTGTGGGAGTTGTCTTTAATTATGTATTTTTTAAAAAAAGGGTAGATGTGAGCTAAAGAAAAGAAAGAAGCAGCAGATTGAAGGCTTTTGTTTGTAGAAAATGTTGGAGGTAACAGATTCCTAATTACACAGCAGCATTTCTGGAAATGTGTATTCAATGTACAGCTGTACGCCAGCGAGGGGCCGGAGTGAGGGCGGAGGGGGGCAACCAGGCTGGGGAAGAGCCTGGAGAATCAGGCTGATGGGGAGAGATTCAGAGAGTCAGGGCTGTTCAGTAGGAGGGAGGCTGAGGGGAGACCTCATCGCTCTCTACAACGACCTGAAAGGACCCTGCAGAGATGCTGGTGCTGGGCTCTGCTCACAGGTCATTAGCGACAGAGGCAGAGGGAAGGGCTTCAGCCTCCAGCAGGGGAGGGTTAGAGTGGCCATCAGGAAGAAATTCTTCCTGGAGAGAGTGGTCAGGCCCTGGGCTGGGCTGCCCAGGGTGGGGGTTGAGTCCCCATCCCTGGATGTCTTTAAAAGCCACTTAGATGTGCTGCTGGGGGATCTGGTTTAGAGGTGACCTTGTAGAGCAGGGTTGCTGGTTGGACTCTATGATCCCGGGGGTCTTTTCCAATCTGAGTGATTCTGTGATTCTATACACACGAGCCTGTATCTGCATCTTTCCTTCATTTCTAAACAGTTCAGTCTTATTTGGACCAGCACAAACACTTTACACTATTGGGCTTTGAAGATCTACTCACACACAGCTTTGCTCGGTCTGTGACTGTGCCACAGTTTGATCATTTCTAAAGTACTTTTGCAGGCTCGCAGAGCTGAGCCCACTTTTACTTCAGTAAAGCAGCATTTTCTGAACTAGCTGAAAAACTCCCAGCCAGTTCTATTAATTAAACTGTCCTCTTCTTCCCTGCCTCGACTCACCCCTGCCGTCCAATTTGGAAAGGCAAATGTGGCATTTAAACAGGGGGGAGTCTCTCTCCTTTGCCTACAGATACTTTCCAGAGTCTTGCTGAACGCTGTTTGTCGGCTGGAGAACGAAAAGGGAAGATTTCCAGAGATGTAGTGATTGTGGGCGTGTTGGAAGGGACTGGGGAAATGAACCAGTCCACATCAAAACCAATTGCCATCTGCTGCATCTCTGCCCTGGGACGTTTCCTCTGCTGAGAATGACAAGTTCCAGGGTTGTGCCAGCTGGGTCACTAGCCCAGGCCAACGGGAACACGGCGCCATGCGAAATGGAGAGGGAAAACGGTCAGAGAAACCAAAACGAACTCATGTGAGTATTAGGTCTAAGAGAGAGAACGCCGACGTGCTCCAGTTAGATGCCAAAAGCTCATCTCCAAGAGTGAAGTGAGCTGCCAGCTGCCCAAAGGAAAGAACAAACCACTGAAGGGAGCTCAGAATGTGTGAGGGGGCCGTGGGCACGGACACGCAGTGCTCAAGCCACACAGCTTTCGGCTTCTTACTTGGCTTTCATTTGAGCTACCCATCCAGCTTCTTTACGTTATGGATGGACTCCTTTTAATGGTTGGATCTGCTTGGAAACAGGAAGGGCATCTACTCCCCAAAACCTTCCTGTGCTTTCAATTCAAATGCAACGCTTAAGAGTCGGCCAGCACTAGGTGAGACGAGCCAACAGCTCCCTACTCCCCTCGGGAGCTAATGAAAGTGTTAATTACTGTGGTAAAACGAAAGACTAGCGGCTAAACAGTTAAATAATTTGAAGTGATTGGGTTATCGTAATTCTTAGGTTATGGAAATTATCAAATAATTAATGTAAAGCAAATGTGAAAAGCAAGTCAGTCTTGAGCTGCATAGAAACTGTATGATTATTACCTACTCAGAGGCAGCTGAGCAATTTGTGATGGAGGAGTCCTTGGTCACACCGCTGCTCTAAACTGCCTCCAACACCCAGGCCCTGAACACAGGGAACTTCTCACACCCGGCGTGTTCTCACACAGGCTCACGAAAACTTTGCTGAACACACAAACATTTTCTTTGTGTTATCCTTGACAACGCTTTGCCGTGTTCTCGTTCCAAAGGGCTCTGAGAATCTTTGGTTTTATTTCATCTCACACCAACACAGCTGCGCAAAGGCACAGTTCATTCCACAGGCACTTCACAAACTCTCAATTCTGAGACTCCTTTTGTATCCTGGAACATTTTGGGGGGGAACATCAGTCACTCCTTTGAAGCCGTTAGCGGAGTCATCATCAATATTCATGTATAACATTAAAAACGAGCAAGTAATGATGACGACATCTGCAGACTCAAGGATGTTGTCCATTTTAAGCAGCCGTTTCTTCCAGGGACAGAGGAAGACGCTCCTCCGCGGCCACATCCTGAATGACGGCGTTAGCCCTGACGGCAGGCAGAACTTCACGGCCGAGGAAACAAGGGGAAGTGTAGCTGCACTTCTGACGCACACAGTGGAGTAACGAAGAACCTCTTCCACTCCTTTTCACACGTCCCCACGTACAGCTCGCCTCATCCAGTCTCGTTCCGTGGGGAAGGCTGGCAGAGGCTGGGCTAGAGGTGTGTTCCAACGGCAAACAAGGCAACAAAGCCTAGCAGGCTGTTGGTGGGCAAGCGGCTGGGAGGAACCCGGCTGCAGCAGTCAACCCACTCGGGACGAAGAGACACTCCACACCACAGGACATCCAGCTCAGCAATGACAGCTCAGAGAACACTTGCAAACAGGGCACTTGTCTTCTGGAAAAGCCTGTAACAGGGGCCCTGCTTCACAGGACACTGCTGGGCATCCCCTCCTGATGGGATGCTGAGAACAAACACACCAGGGCTTTTGCTTCCACACGCTTCTTTAAGTTGTTTTCACTTGGAACCACAAGTTCTTCACCTTATTTCCACCCCCTGTCCTGCAGAGAAGGGAGAGTGTTTAGTTATCACCAGGCAGTTGGCCAGGGTCAGCCCAGCACGGCTCAATTTCCTATCAATATCTCATGACGTGAAAATACCTCACTTTTCACGTTGCGGATACCTAACTCTTCCTGCTTCAGCAGTGGAATTTTGTATTCGAGGCCCAAATAACCAAACACAACTCACAAGGGACCAAAAACATGCAGGCCCTTGTCCATACAGAACTGGCTCTTGTTGGCCAGGTGTTCCCTCATCTTCCACCAGCTCTCTGCTCTGCTGCAGCCCAGGCCTCCAGCCACACGAATGTGACAACCACCCACTTACCCAGCTGACATGACCCTACAGTTGCTTCTCTTGCTCTGCACTTATCCCATCTCCAAACACATGGCTCTCGCTTCTTCATCTTCTTCACATCCTCTGTATTTACTCTGTTCATTACCTTAAAAGAGACTTGTCTCTCTTTAGCACATTGCCTCTATAAAGTCCTGTATTTCCTCTCCTATGCCGTTCCCAGCCCAGACTCCTGCACTTAGTGCTGAGCCTTGCTTCTTCTGCCTGTTCCCCTGCCCTCACTTGCCAGCAATGCTGATGGGGTACTTTCCTCTCTTAACCGTGCAGGAGCTGGCTGCACCTCCCGTTCCTCCCTTCCCTCTGCTAATGACCAGGAAGTGAGACGAACAAGATTGACAGTCTCTGAAGCACAGAAAGTGCCATCTGTGCTTTACAGATTGAAAATCTTATTAGCTTTGCATGCAGCCAGGCTGTGCACACAGAGCAGAGCTGCGAGCGCAGGGAGCAGCGCAGCCAGGGGAGGGGATGCGACCTGGGAGGGAACAGAAGCAACCACCAGGTAAAGACGCACAGAGAAGGAACGCAAGGAGGTAAGAGTGGGTGCGAGAGAGGGAGATGACACTGCCCCCCTTCACCCTTCCCCTGCGCTGCCAGACTGTCACAACCCACATCCCAAGGTCTGGTCTAGACACACAAAGATGACCAGGCTCTGAATCTCACCGACCGGTCTGCAAAACACCGCCAAGTTTTCTGTGTCTGGCTGCAAGAGGCGCTTCAAGTTTTGCTCTTGTCCCCGCAGAAGAGATGAGCATCTTGGTACCTACCCACTGCCCAGGGACAACAGCTGGCAGCGTATCCCAGTGCTGACAGCTCGTGTGAGTGACAGCTCGTGTCAGACAGCAGAACATATTCCCCAGCCTCTGAAGGATCTCAGGACATTCCAGTGGCTACCAGCACTTCCTCTATGTCCTTGCCCTTCTCACTCATCAGTATGCCCCGGACTTGGCTCTCGGACTGCTCTCACACAAGAGCCTGCCTTGATGTATGAAACGTGGCAGGGATGCAGCTAGATGATCTCTGAAGATCTCTTCCGATCCCTGTGATTCTGTAAATGGAAGAGAACATGTTGTTAGTGTTAATGCAGATGTTATTGCAGTCATGAGATCAGCCCTGGAGAACTGATCAGTGTGTTCAAACAATTCCTTCAACGAAACTGAACGGAACATTGTTGAGTCCAAGAGAAGACTGGCTGCTCCCTGACTCAGCAGTGTCCTTCCTTGTCTTTCTAATCACGACGAGAGCATTTACAATATTGGGTTTATGAGCCTCTTAGCTCTGGCACGAAGCAGAGCACGCGATCTTCATGCTCCATGGGCTACCTCATGTCGACGGTGTTATAGTCTGTCTGTGAATTAACAACATTGTTGAGGTGCAGAATGTCAGAAACTTTGTGCTGACCCACGCAGTTACTCCCTGTGAACCAGTGGTCATGCTGGTTAGCACCTGCATGACACATTTAGGGGTGGGTGTGGGGGAAAGCACTGGATAAGGAGTTCTGAAGTCATAACCGGTGCTTCCAAGGCAGGAGACACGGATGTGGACATTTGCTATGTTCATGTAGTCATTCACATGAAGCCACCAGGCCTCAGAAAGAAGGATCACAGGAGTGCAAAATCACAGACTGTTAGGGATTGGAAGGGACCTCAAAAGATCATCCAGTCCCACCCCCCTGCCACAGCAGGATCCCCTAGACCAAGTCGCACAGGAACATGTCTGGACGGGTTTTTAATTGTCTCCAGTGAAGGAGACTCCACAGCCCTCCAGGGCAGCCCGTTCCAGGGCTCTGTCACCCTCACTGGGAAGAAGGTCCTTCTCTGATTGATGTGGAACCTTCTGTGTTCCATCTCACACCCACTGCCCCTCGTCCTATCACTAGATGAACAAACAATCCTTGTGTGTCTTCTGTTTCACTCTTCTCCGATGGCCACACACTTCTGCATTCAGGAACGACACAGCCGTGTTACGGGCCAGACGTTTCCTCCAGCTCTCAGGGATAACCCCATCACACAGGCTGCCTCTCGGTGGGAAAACGTAGGGGAGCAAAGCAAGGCACACGGGGCTACTGTTTTCATCCCTGCACGTGGGGACGTGGAGAGAACAGAATAGGGGAGGGAAACAACAAAGCTCAGAGGATGTCAGCGTGGAGAAGGAATTCGTTCACACCCCAGAACACTGAGAGTAACTGTGTGAAAGGTGTTTCTCTCGGCAGCAGCAAGGAGGACACGCTCTTAACCAGCACCCAGGGCTCAGACAGTAAGGACAAAGAAACAGCAGGTCAGGGCAGATACAGCAGTGCCTGGTAATGATGCAGCATCTAGCAGAAGGATCTCAAAGGGGTCTTCCAATCACACCCGCCCTGTGACTCTGCAATACGCACGTTTATTGGGGTGAAATCGTAAAGAAGTATTAAAGACGGTGACGCCACGGAGAAGAGGGCTGCCCGAAGTGCCTGTTCTGAGAGAAGATGCCACTGCCACGCGCTGGAAGCCGAAGGACAGAGAAGAGCATCTAAGCAAAGGCAGAGAACATACCGCCTGGACGCAGCTTATGGAGATCCTCAGCTGAATCCAGCGCGGACCAGTGTCAGATACAGTCTGGGAAGGAGCGCTGGGTAAACGCAGGTCTGGATGTTATTCGCAGCAGTGGATGCACTGCGGTGGAAGTTCTACTCGCAAGGTGTTTCTGAGATCAGTTAGGTGGATCTAAGAGAGCTAGAAAGTTTTCAGCATCTGTAATGGATGATGTTTTAATTTGTCTTAGAGACTTTAAATAATGCAATGAGTGATTCTGGCAAGGTTCTCGGAGAGGAAGAAGAAAGAAGCACACAGAAGACTCAGATCAATCTGACAAATGTTCTGTGCACTAGACAGAGGGACTAATCCTTCACTGCTTTTAGCCCTTTGTCTAACTTTGTGAAACAGCCAGGAGAACACTCACAGAATCACAGAACCAGAGAACATTGGGGATTGGAACGGACCTGGAAAGATCATCCAGTCCAATCCCAACTCCCTGGCCATGCAGCAGGATCCCCTAGATCCAGTCGCACAGGAACATGTCCAGGAGAGTTTGAAACATCTCCAAAGAAGGAGACTCCACAACCCCCTGGGCAGCCCCTGCCAGGGCTCTGTCACCCTCACTGGGAAGAAGGTCCTTCTCACATTGATGTGGAACCTCCTCTGTTCCAGCTCAGGCTCACTGGCTCTTGTCCTGTCACTGGGTGCCCCTGAACAGAGCCTGGCTCCATCCTCCTGACACCCACCCTTTCCATATTGATCATCACTCATGGGGTCTCCCCTCAGTCTCCTTTTCTCCCAGCTCAAGAGCCCCCACTCCCTCAGCCTTTCCTCAGCAGGGAGATGCTCCCCTCCCTTCAGAAGGGAAGGGAGGTTACCTACTCATTTCCTTTGGCTGGATTAACACACATACACACACACACACAAACACACACACGTGTGTGTTTGTGAGGAGATGTGTGTGGAGCAGCAGGAAAGCTGCTCTTGCCTCTGAGATTCTGCAAGTATTTACTCTAAGCTGCAGGTCTGACTCCTGGTGGGACAGGCATCAGGCAAGGGCTCCTGATAAGACAGGGTCAGAATACGGTTGTGGTCCTGGTGGGAGCAGGGAGGGCATCTGTGTGGCCTGTTTTCAAGAGGGTTTGTACGGACAGGACAAGGAGCACTGGATTCAAGCTGGGAAAGGAGAGATTGAGGCTGGATGTCAGAAACAAGTTCTTCACTGTGAGGGTGGCTGAAGGCTGGATTGGGCTGCCTGGGGAGGTGGTGGGGGCCCCATCCCCGGAGACAGCCTGACCCAGGTGGAGTTGTCCCTGTGTAGGGAGGCTGGACTAGATGACCTCTGGAGGTCCCTTCCAGCCTAGTTTGCAGACTGATCTCCTACACCGAGCATGGTGAAAGATTGGTCCTAAATCTGTTGTCCAAATGCTTGTCCTGTCCTCAGGTGGCTCAGGTGGGTTTCTATCGCCTTAACAGAGCAGTGTTCATTTCACTGTGAAGAGCAGAGTGCTGTTTCCAAGGTCTTCTGCTTCACTGAAGTCCTGGTACAAGCTGGCGGTGCCGCAGTAATTTCTGGTACTTGGAAAATACAGTCCCAGTGTAGCTGGGTGCTGGAGTAGGGAAAGGACTAAGTAGCTGTTGAGGAATGAGCCTGTGCCTTTCATATTCACTGACGTGAAGCAAAACATTCTGGCCCTGAAGAAGAGCTTAATCAATCAAGAAATGATTTTAAGTACCTTTAACACCACTTGTTGCCTCAGCTCCGGGTGCTGCTGCAGTGATTCACGGGGCTCCAGCGCTGGCCGCTGCAATCAGGCTCTGCAGGAACTAAACACCGTCCTCCTAACTAGCATCCTGCAGAATCCCCACTAAGAGACTGCAAGACTACTTCATTAGTGCTTTCATTAATCTACCACTCACCCTCCAGACAAGAGGGGAACCAGCCATCTCTGGCAAGTTTTAGGCGGATTTTGCCCCTCAAATTTCAAGCACACGTCCCAGTACCGGTGTGTTGGTGCAAACGCGTTGGACAGCACTTGTGTCCGGGCACTGCAGCCCCCTGCAGCTACAGCCTGGGGCAGGGGGGCTGCAGAGCAGTCTGGCACAGAGCCACCTGGGGGTTCTAACTGATCGGAGCCAGCAGGGTGGCCAAGAGGACCAACGGCATCCTGGATTAGACACTGTGTGGCCAGCAGGAGCAGGGAGGGGACTGTCCCGCTGCACCTCAGTCCACAGGAGACATTGAGGCATTGGAGCAAGGGCAGAGATGGGCAACAGAGCTGGTGAAGGGCCTGGAGAATCAATCTGATGGGGAGAAATGGAGAGAATTGGGGCTGTTTAGTTTGAGGAGGAGGAGGCTGAGGGGAGACCTCACTGCTCTCTACAACTACTTGAAAGGACACTGCAGAGACGTTGGTGCTGGGCTCTTCTCAATGGTCATCAGTGACAGAGGGAAGGGCTTCTTCAAGCTCCAACAAGGAAGGGTTAGACTGGACATCAGGAAGAAGTTCTTCCCGGAGAGGGTGGTCAGGCCCTGGGCTGGGCTGCCCAGGGTGGTGGTTGAGTCCCCATCCCTGGATGAGTTTAAAAGTCGCTGAGATGTGCTGTTGGGGGATCTGGTTTAGGGGTGAACTTGCAGCGTAGAACTGATGGTTGGACTTGATGATCTTGGGGTCTTTTCCAACCTGAATGATTCTGCGATTCACACACAACCAAGAAAAACATGGAAGTCAACAAAAAGTTCTATTCTGGGGATTGGGTTTTATCTATAAATTTTCTGAAGTATTTAAACCATTTTCTTTTAGGAACCCGTGTGACCGGGGCTGACAGCTTGTATGACAATTCTCAACGCAAGGGGATTTCAAAAAGCTGATAAATGAATCCTGAAAATCCCGGTTTAGCGCAGCAAACCGCCTAAGCTCCTACCTGCACTGCCAGCGAGAGCCGCTGGAATACTAATGCTCCCCAGAAGGTTTATCACAACGGCTTCTTCTCAGAAGTCAAACTTCAGACTAGTTTAGCCACAGCCAGCTGCCAAAGCCACACGCTGGGAAGGAGGGAATTCCCTCTCAGACTTTCTGTCACACTTACTTCAGTAATGGGAAACCTTTTCCTTCCCGCTCAAATTCCACTGTGCAGGTCAGGACTTCAGGCAGGAGCTGGCCCAGAACTCACAGGAAAATCATTTCTACTGCAGTTCATCTGGAGGATCAGTGAATGTACCACATTGGTCAGAAGAGCCGGGCTCCACTCCGTGTCTCAGGAAAGATGCAGCAATGTCCCATCCGTAGCAGACAGTGAGGAGCAGGAACTGGGTTTGATTTCAGCCAACAGACGGTCAAGGACTGAGACCTCCCTCCCTCCCTGGCCCGTGAGCTGTGCAGACTGCAAGTTTCATCTCCCTGCGCTTCTACAGGCAGCAGAGGAAGATGAAGATTCCAGTTCCAAGTCAAGGGGGTCTTCATCCACAGAGAGAAGATGTAAGAAGAAAACAGTTCTTTCTTTTTCTGTATTTTCCCTCCCAGCTGGTTCCATCAAGTAGCACCTCAGGGTGCCAAAGCTCCGCAGCTCCAAGCAGAGCCCAGCATTGCTGTGGAGAGGACACTGGGAGGCTTGTTCTCCCTGGAATGGAGAAAGCACAAGCTTCTCACCAAAGGTTCCAGGGGCTTTCCTTAGCCCTCGTCTTCCTCAGCAGCAGGGGATCTGTTCAGAGCACAAGCTAAAACCACACAGAGACAACTGTCAGCACGAAGGACAGGACAGGACAGGGAAGGGAGGAAAGGAGGGAAGGAGAGAGAGGCAGGCAGAAGGGAAGGAGAGAAGGAAGGAGGGAAGGAGCTGATTTCTCCTGTATACCCGGAGGTTCATTCAGCAGTTATACAATGCCCAGCAGAGACAAATCTCTCAAGTACTGTAGCTGGTGAGATAAATCTCCTATCTCTTCGGGGAAATTACAGCAGCTGGAAATGCTGCTACTGGGGCAGAATTTTCTGTGATGCCACAACAGGACTCACAGGCACCGGTGATCAGGCAGCAATTACTGAAGAAAATCAAACACCCACTTAACAGGGGTCCAGCACTGCAGGGCACAGATGGATGGATCTAGCGGTGCAGCCTTCCCAGACAGTGAAAACGCTGTCCGTGCTGCTGGCTCTATTTGTACCCAAAGATGTGTTTAAGGGGTTCAGATGTTTTTGTCATGCTTATTTCCAAGTAAGAAAGATCAAGTCTTTGCAGCTTCTTAAGAAGGTTCAAGTCACTTAAGTCACAGGACAAAGCTTGAGCAATTTCACTTTGCTTTAGCACCAAACATGTTTGGAAATGATGTCACAAGCAGAAAGAGCTGACACAGAGAGTAGGCAGCAGACACTCTGTCACTAGGAAAGCAGGAAGGAAAGGTGACATTAAATGTGATGGGTAAAAGAGTCACAGGCATTTCATGTCTTTTGAGACAAAAGCAGGAATAAATAATGTCCTATCCTATCCCATCCTACCCCGTCCTGTCCTGTCCTTCCCTGCCCTACTGTCTCTCACTTCCTGCTGTCAGCATTTCCTTCCTCACAGAGCGTGTTTCCAGGCCAGTGCAAAGGCAAGGGACATTGAACCAGTTCAAAGTGTCACACCTGGCTGCTGTGTTCCGTGCTCGCTGTCACCTCCCGCGCGCTCAGGCGCTCCCTGGATCGGGTGATGATGTGCATCTCACGACCCCCAGTCCGTGTCGACAGGCGCATTTCTGCAGCAGGACGTCAGCCCGTGAGGGATGAAGGTGTCAGTGTTCCAGCCACATTCAACGTGAATGTTCTCAGAGTTTCTTTGGCTCCTCTGCTGTCACATCCACCTGTCTAGTGTCTGAAAGCCAGAAGAAAGGAAAGATGAGAACACAAGACAAGGCCTTTCTAAAGGTTGTGGGACAAGTGTGATGTCTCAGGGAGGCTTCAATGGGAAAAATGTTCATTTTCACAGGGAGTTTTGCTGTTCTGCAGGGTTTTGTCCTTTCCTAAAGCACTGCAGAGAAACAAAACACCACCTGCGCTTCAAATACGGCCATGAGCTCTGAAACGGCCCGAAAGAGAGCGCTTCTGTCAGGAGGCTCCCACCCATGCATCTCTAGATAGTTAGAAATCGTGTTTATGGTCTTGTCACAAGAAATAGAAATGCCCTCTGCAGCAGCCCTTCCAAATGCTACTCCTGCAGCCCCTATTTCACAGAATCGTCCAGTCCCATCCCCCCACCACAGCAGGATCCCCTAGATCCAGTCACACAGGAACAGCCCAGGTGGGTTTTAAACACCTCCAGAGAAGGAGACTCCACAACCCCCCTTGGCAGCCCCCGCCAGGGCTCTGGCACCCTCACTGGGAAGAAGGTCCTTCTCACATTCAGATGGAACCTCCTTTGTTCCAGCTCATACCCACTGCCCCTTGTCCTATCTTTGGGTGCCCCTGAGCAGAGCCTGGCTCCATCCTCCTGACACCCACCCTTCACATATTGATCAACATTCCTGAGGTCACCCCTCAGGCTCCATTTTCCCAGCTCAAGAGCCCCAGGTCCCTCAGCCTGTCCTCATCAGGGAGATGCTCCCCTCCCTTCATCATCTTGGTGGCTCTGTGCTGGGCTGTCCCCAGCAGCTCCTTCAGGCAAACAAACGTGGGTGCTCAACAACACAAGACAGGGTTAACTCTTCACCTGTTTCAGTGCCCCCTGCGTGATGGTGCTGAGGAGCCTGATGGGGAATTTGCCTCTGATTCCAGTTAGTCCAAAGATCAGCATCTCCCGTGCAAAGCCTCTGCACTGGGGCTGTGCGTGAAACCTTCCTGTGAAACCGCGTGATGACACCCTCTGTGCAACAGCCTGCGAGGGAGGCACCGGCGTCAACAGCCCCGCAGAGCTGCCGCTTCCCTTCAGAACCAGAAGTGTTGCCTCAAAACCTGACCCACTGCACCAGAGCTGGGATCCGACAGGAGCAGCCTTGGGGATGGTCACTTCACACAGCACAGAGTTACTGCCGAGGAGCCGGAACCATCGGGTGGCATCTCAGCTCCAGAGCAGCTGTGTTCTCTAAAGAAGAGGAGAAAGACTCCTTTTCCATTAATCATGTGAGTGACGCGGGCCCTTTCGGTCTCTTCTCTTCCTCTCTCTCTGCCATTCTCTCTTTCTGCTCTTTTTCCTGTGCAGCAGCTGATGTAATAAATACTACCAGAACCTGTGGCTTGGAAGATGACCCGTGTGTCTGTGGTCCCTGGTGGGACAACTGCAGCATTGCTTAGCTCTGCTTGAAGTCTGAATTCATCCTGATCCCCGGCGAGACTTTACACCATTAAAACATGCAGCTTACTTGAGTTTTTGTGGAAATGCCTTTTGTCTCTTGTCTGGTGGTTGTTAGATTTCACCAGTTATGACTGCGCTCCCTAAGGATGCAAACACGTTCGTTAACTGACAGAGCTGACATACACTGAGACTACCTTGAGGACTGGGTCCAGTTTGGGCACCTCAGGACAAGGGAGAGTCGAGGGCCTGGAGCGAGGGCAGAGGAGGGCACCCACGCTGGGGAAGGATCTGGAGAATCAGTGTGATGGGGAGAGATGGAGAGAGTTGGGGCTGTTTAGTCTGAGGAAGAGGAGGTCCAGGGGAGACCTCATCGCTCTCTACAGCTGTCTGAAAGGACCCTGCAGAGATGTTGGTGCTGGGCTCTTCTCACAGGTTGTTAGTGACAGAAGCAGAGGGAAGGGCTTCAAGCTTCAATAGGGGAGGGTTAGAGTGGCCATCAGGAAGAGATTCTTCCTGGAGAGAGTGGTCAGGCCCTGGTCTGGGCTGCACAGGGTGGTGGTTCAGTCCCCTTCCCTGGATGAGTTTAAAAGTCGCTCAGATGTGGTGCTGGGGGATGGGGTTCAGGGGTGACCTTGTAGAGTGGGGTTGATGTTGGACTCGATGATCCTGGGAGTCTTTTCCAACCCGGATGATTCAGTGCTTCTATGACCCTATGACCCTCTCGGGCTATGAGTACTTGCCAGTCCTGGTTCAAGTGAACAAGCTGGCTGCATGTTATGGAACCATTACTGGCAGGATGCCTCTGAAGCAAATAAGATGATCATAGTTCAAATTTGTTTGGTTTTCCATTGAACAACCAACAATTCAATATTTAATGCACTGCTGAGGTGTTTTAATGGTGCCTCGGGTGAACGCTCCAGCCATTCAAACTCGAAGTACTTTGCCCACAGGACCAGCAGCGGACTCCAGCTCCTTCCACACTCTCGTGGAAACCCCGCTTCATTTTCCACCTTCCTAGAATATTGCTCCTCCACTGCATGAGTCAGTTTGAAAGATTTGTTTAGTAACACTAGGAACATGAATAATGTCTTAAAAGGAAAAATATGAATCAATTCTTATTGAGATGCAAATCAGTATTTTATCTACAGATCCGGCACGAAGTGCAGATGACACTTCCCTCTCTTCATACAAATAGTAGTCCTTAGAACTTCATAAACTAGTAGAAGTTACTACCTTCAAACATGTCTAAGATTTTACTGTATCTTAGGAAGAAAGAAACCTTTTCTAGGCATTATGAATATTTTAATAAGCACACGATCCAGCTTCTCCCAGCTAGCGGCAGGATTGAGCTGTTCCCATGCAGACTGCTGCAAGGGTCGCGAGTCTTTGCTGTGCTTCCTCCTGAACATTTCTGGTTACTCACTCGTTACTCAGTCGTTACTCACTACAGAGAGTGCTTTCTCTGTCGGTGTGGGAACGCTCTGACACGCCAAGGCCATTCTGTTAGGGCAGTCTGATGCGTGGAGAAAGGGGGCTGTTTTCTAGTAAAGAGGTTGAGCATCAGCCACTGAGCAGAGCTCCATGTCGTGTCTTTGTGCCGATCGCTCTGCTACGTAAGAGGCACAAAGTCCTTGTCAAGGACCGTACGAAAAACTGCCACTGACTACTTTTCAAGTTCCATTGTCTAGAGTTAAGACTTTTGTCTTTTCCCCATTCGTACTCATGGCGGGGTACGGGACAGGCAAGCAGTTGTCATCTCTTCTGGCCATTAACTAACTGTGGGGAATGGTTTCTTCGGAGGCTCAGGTTTCGGTTCCTTACTAGCTAATGGGTCCAGTTTTGGGCACCTCAGGCCAAGGGAGAGACATTGAGGTGCTGGAGTGAGGGCAGAGGAGGTCAGCAAAGCTGGGAGGGGGCCTGGAGAATCAATCTGACGAGGAGGTAGAAGGATTCCTGCCTGGCCATGTTCCTGTGTGACTGGATCTAAGGGATCCTGCCGTGGCAGGGGAACTGGACTGGATGATCTCTGGAGGTCCCTTCTAATCCCTGATGTTCTGTGACGCTGTGATTGCATTTAATCCATTCCACAGCTCAAAACATTCGAGGTGTAAGAACTTCGAGGAGAGATTTCTGGTTTTCTCATTTACAAGCCTTTTCATCACCGCAACAGTCTCTCAGTAGGCCACACACTCAGCTGTGTAAAGTAGCACGTGTTTTACGACAAGCGCTAGTCGACGGTTCCTCTCATCTCTGGGCACCAGCGGAGTGATGGTTTTACTCTCTGTACAAATCAGCCGAGGTGACAAAGAGCGCTACTGATCCCCCCTTAACGACACCTAATGGACTGTGTTTTCCATGTCACAGGATGCCCCTGGTATCATGAAAGCACCACCGGTGCTGGCAGCGTTTTGTTAGAAGTGTGTGCCTGGGATAAACACCCACACACATCCAAAACACACGTTCTCAGGAGCTCTCTTTGAAGGAACAGACGATGTCAAGAAGAATGAAGACGGAGAAATCAATTCGCACTGGCTGCTTTAGCGACACAGCCCAGCGGTAAATGCTCTTCAAACAAATGACTGCAATAGGTTTACAGTCACTTAGCTGTGAACCCAGGCCCCAGAATCACAGGATTTCACGTTTTGAAGTGAACCGCGTGTTGATGGATGCTCAGGTACTGTGACGCTGCAGCACAACAGACACGGCAGCTCCAGCGAGGACCTGACACGTCCCAGTTTAGCTAAGGATTTAAGCACAATCTGAGGTCTTCACAGACTCAGTCACAGAACCTTAGGGATTGGAAGGGACCTCCAAAGACCATCCAGTCCAGTCCCTCTGCCACAGCAGGATCCCCTAGAGGGTTTGAAATGTCTGCAGAGAAGGAGAGTCCACAGCCCCGCCCCCCCGGGCCGCCCCTGCCAGGGCTCTGGCACCCTCACCTCACTTTTATGTGGTCTGATGCTGAACTGACCAAACTGGCAGGTTTCCTTCAAGTCCTTTCCGGTAGAGCTCGGCTCATTTGCCACTGGAAATGAACTCCAGCGCTCTGTTATGACAAACAACTTATTTCCTAGCAGAGACTATCACGTATTTGCTCATTAATATTAATGGCCACTTACTAACAGCTGTCCTTCGGTAAAATGTGCGGCTGTCGGTACCTGCTGTAGGCACAGCTGCTGTCTTCTAGATCCCCTCGCGAGGAGACAGCGCGCACCTGGAGACACGCAGACAAAACGGTGCCAGCTCGGGCCTGGCCCTTCAGCGTGAAGACGCGAAGAGCCTGCAGCCCCTCACACAGCTCAGCACTGAGCGATCCCCTCTGAGGTCAGCGTTTCGCCTGCAGCTCCGAAGGCACCTCTGCGCGTGAGCGCGGTCATGCGACTGACGTCTCAAACACCTTACACGAGCGCGGGAGGACACAGGGGTTTTGGGGGGCTCTTTCTGGTGCAGCTGATGAAAGCAGGGAAATGCCCCAGTGATTTGACTTGATTTTCATTAATACTGGACTGGACGATTTTTCGAGGTCCTTCCGCTCCCTCACGTTCTGCGACCCCGTGATTACTGCAGCGTGTCAGCATCAAGTGACCATCCCATCAGTCCAGGCCCCCCCCCGGGCAGAACGAGCCTAAAGATCGGCTACTTCTGATGGGCCTTGAACACACATCCTCCTCCCTGTCTGAAAAGGCTCTGACATGAAAGCAGTGTCTGGATTGCAGGCAAAGCTTTCACTTGCACATCCCGTGGCTGTCTCTGGTACGAACACGCGCACAGCTCTGCCTGGCGAGACTCCGCTGGGCGCACTGCAGGGCACTATTTATGTGCTTTAGGGCATCGAACAGACGCTCGTGCTGTGACTCGGGACAGAAAGAGCCTCTAAAAGCCAGCCTGAGCCGTGAGGCTGCGCTACACACCTCAATAGCCTGCCATCGCTGTCCACGCCACGAGCCCTCGCTGGTTCTTGGTCCTGCACCTACGTTCTCTTGAAATGCCTCAAGTCTCTGCGTCTGCCCTCGGTTACTGGGGTGAACTGCTCCAGCACACAGCGAGGGGGTTGCTCATTCCAAAGCGGCAGCCGACGCCACACGCCGCAGCATACCAATGTGCACAAGGTGGGAGCTTCATTATCTCAGGGTCAGTCGAATTTCAAGAGCTCTGAAATTACCTCTATCCGCGATGCAAGTGTCAGCTTAGTTCTAATAAATCTTTGCAAACAGCCCTGAGTTACTTCTAGGACATCTTCCTGTTTCCCGAGATACATCCTCAGCTGCCAAAGCTGCGATTATCAGGTGGCAGCAGGTAGAATTTCACCCGTTACGCGCAAAGTCTCACCGCAGCTGCAGCAAGCCAGCGCTCCACGGCAGCTGCAAGTGCGACGAACCCCAGGTTTCGCTGCCAGCCAGCCGAATGGATGCTCGCCCACTTAAACTCCAAAGAGGTGTGAAAACGCGCATTTCCTTCAGCACATGCAGAAGGAATACGGACACGGAACCACAGCACATCGGGGAGTGGATGGGACCTCAAAGATCACCCAGTCCAATCCTCCTGCCACAGCAGGATCCCCTAGATCCAGTTGCACAGGAACACGGCCAGGGGGCTTTGAAACTTCTCCAGAGAAGGACAAGGGGCAGTGGGTGTCAGCTGGAACAGAAGAGGCTCCACATCAACGTGAGAAGGAACTTCTCCACAGTGAGGGTGACAGACCCCTGGCAGGGGCTGCCCGGGGCGGTTGTGATCCTGTGACTTAGAAATAGCACAGACTTCTCAGACCCAGAAGCTACACTAATTAATTCTGACAACATCTCATCAAACAAGAATATCACTGCACTTCATCTGCAAAGATGAGACCTTACATGCAGAGATACTGTTTTTCCTGAAATAGCACAAGACAACCCAAAAAAACCCCAACAAAATCAGAGAGAAGAACAACAAAGGGAAAGCAAATTCCATCTGTGAGTGTGACTTGCCAAGCAGGATCCAGTTGCACTGTCCTGATATGGCAATTTGATGGAAATCGGGAGATTTTTTCTATTAATGTCGATCAGTTATTTTTTGAGAAGTTTCTTTACTTTGGAAAACGCTCTCTTGGCTGTTTCTAAATTCCTGAAAAGCGAGGGCAAGCCTCAGGCAGCACAATTTTCTCAGCAGAGCAGTCCTATCCTCTGCGTATAAATGAAAACATTTTCACAGGATCACAGAACCACTCAGGTTGGAATAGACCCCGGGATCACAGAGTCCAACCATCACCCCTACACTACAAGGTCACCCCTCAACCAGATCCCCCAACAGCACAGCTAAATGTTTTCCGAAGTTCCTTACGGTAAATCAAGTAACGTCCACCTTGGCTTTTCTATTTGGCAATGAATCCCAGGTCTTCTGTAGGGCTCTTGTTTCCTAAAGGTTTGTCATGTTTTTCTTGAGCAATTAATGAAAACAAACAGAGCAGTTCTGCAGCCCCACCTCCCTCTGAGTGGGACTGCTACTGCCAATAGATCACATGGTCCTCACAATGGAAACGATCTTCTCCTCAGACAACACCTCACAAGAAATCTTGTTAAACCAAGACACTTCTTCACTGAAAAATAACCTTCACAAAGCACACTCTTTGCACGCGTTTCNACAACACCTCACAAGAAATCTTGTTAAACCAAGACATTTCTTCACTGAAAAACGTTTGCAGACGTTTCAAACCCGCCCGGCCATGTCCCTGTGCGACTGGATCTAGGGGACCCTCCTGTGGCAGGGGGTGGGACTGGGTGATCTCTCGAGGTCCCTCCAGTCCCCGATGTTCTGCGATTCTGAGCAGCAGCCCTTCCATCCCGGTTCGTGACAGCACAAAAGCCAACATCCGACGCCAGGACTGAGGCTGAACTGCCCAATCTGTCCGTGCAGACGCACATCGGAGTGCCCTGTACTTCCTAACAAAGAGCCTTAGTGTGTCCTGCACTTGCCCAGCACCACTGAATCGCTCAGCAGGAACACCACCGCTCGTACTCCTGCCAGGCCAGGTAAGGTGTCAAGGGGCAGAACACACCCTGCATGTGTTCTGTGAAAACTCTGCAAAGCTAAGAAGACACTCCTCAGTTGTGCTCCCTTCTGGCAAGGGTCAGCTGCTCGTTAATGCTGCAGTAATTAGGGGACCTTTTCCAGCTCAGCTGCAAGGGGCAGCTGTTCAGAGCCCAAAGCTGCAGGAGCTGCCAATCGCTGTGAGCCTGGGATTGTCTTCTCAAGGGATCTGTCAGCTGATGAAAGACTTCCCTTCACACTGCACAACATGCTCCTGTGCCCCACCAGTTCAACCCATGGGAGTGCCAGAGACTCCTGAAGTTACTGCTTCAGCAGAGCCAAACTGCTGGCACCATCTCCGAGCGCATTCGAGGCTCCGGGGACACCAAAGCAAAGGCGCTCGCGCTACTATGGACAGAAAGAACTGCTGTTCTGAGGTACGCCTGCTGTGGTGGGGAGGTGGGACTGGATGGTCTTTTGAGGGGCCTTCCAGTCTCTAACTTTCTATGACTGAGATGATGAAAAGCTATGCTGTGAAAACGTCTAAAAACCAGAGATCACCGAGGCTGAGGCCCATGAACTGCTCAGACACGGTGAGGCCAGTGAATTATGTTTCTGCGCGGTGACTTCGGGTGTCGGGAAGAAGCACACGTGTGGCTTGCTACTGAGCAGCAACGGAACACCAGAGCAGGAAACACCACGGCAGCTTACACTTACAACTGGTATAGAGGTTGGAAAGACTTTCAGGACCTAAAAGACAGGGCTTTGGGTGAGTTTCGCTCTGGAATGCAGACCCTCTACTGCATGAACTGCCAGTGATCGTCCGACCTTGCGACGCGCCTGGCAGCGCGGGGCGGCAGTGCTGCAGTTCTCATGCACTACAGAAGGCACGGCGTCAGCCAAAGCCCAGCGGTACGCCGTGGGATTGATGGAATGACCAGGAAGGCCTAATTAAAGCTGTTCAGCTCAAATGTATTGATGTATCACATCCATTACAGCCCGGTTCGATAGGTCCACCCTACGCACGCTGCCATGACTGTAAAGCAAAGCAAACCGACTGCATAAGTAATGCTGGGAGGAACCGAGGCACCCGGGAAGCAAAGCTGAGTCATGCCGAACGCAACGGGCATCCCTGTGAGCTTCTTGTACAAAGAAGAAGGCTGCTTACTGGACAAGCACACAGCCTGCTGGGGAAAACACTTGTTGAACGGCCGGGCCCAAAGAGTGGTGGTTGAGGGAGTTAAAACCAGCTGGCAGTCTGTCCACAGAACAGGTCTCTCTCCATAAAGGTGCTCTCCAGCAGATCACCGCCCAACCTGTTTTGGAGCATCTCATTACCACTTCCTAGATGAAGGACTCTGCACTTATTCTTATTGAACCCTAGCAGGTTTCTTGTTGCCCAACTCTCTACTCTGTTCAAATCCTCCTGAATGGTCACACAGCCATCATGTGGATCGGCCAGGCCATCCAGCTTAGTGCCACCACCATCACCTTCAGTAACGGGTCCAGTTCTGGGCATCTCAGCACAAGGGAGACATCGAGGGGCTGGAGCGAGAGCAGAGGAGGGCAATGAAGCTGGGAGAGGGCCTGGAGAATCAATGTGATGAGGAGAATTGAGTCTCTTTAGTCTGACGAAGAGGAGGCTGAGGGGAGACCTCATCACTCTCCACAGCTCTCTGAAAGGACACTGCAGAAATGTTGGTGCCGGTGTCTTCTCACAGGTCATTAGTGAGAGAAGAAGAAGGAAAGGCTTCAAGCTTCAGCAGGGGAGGATTAGACTGTCCACCAGGAAGACGTTCTTGATGGAGAGAGTGGTCAGGCCCTGGACTGGCCTGCCCAGGGTGGGGGCTGAGTCCCCATCCCTGGATGAGTTTAAAAGTCCCTCAGATGTGGTACTAGGGGATCTGGTTTAGGGGAGAACTTGCAGAGTAGGGTTGATGGTTGGACTCGATGATCCTGGGGGTCTTTTCCAACCGGAATGATTCTGTGACGGAGTTTCCCTCCGCCGGCTACTTCTGTTTCAAAAGTGGGCTGGTTTGTTTAAACTCAGAGGGCTTCCATGCTTGAGCTTTGTCTAAAAAGCCACTCACCACACAACCCAAATTTAATTCATGCTATTCATTTACACTCTAATCAATATGTCACTTGGAGGTGTTCTGCTGTGATGTCGTTTAGATATTCAGTTTGAACACTCCAATGTAATAACACTCAGGAAATCGGCTGTTTATGAGCATCATAGCTGTCACCTGCCGTGGACAAATGGCTTCCAAAGTGTGTCCAATGGCATTAATATTTATGTTTATCCACACTTCTCATGGTCTTATAAAACTAACGAGAAAGTTATTTCCTCGCACGTTTCTCCTTCACAAACCATGAGTCAGGAGGCAGTGTCATTGCCCAGCTGCTCAGCTCACTCCCTAAGGATGCTTTTCAAACAGGGGAAATAAAAGACCGTTCTGCCATGCGGAATAAACCGCCAATGCACCATGCAAAGGTCTGATAAGGATGTCTTCCAGCTGCACAGGGCCTGTCCATTTCATACTGACAGCGATTTGGTAGCGATCACAGAACACAAATTAACCCTGCCTTGGCAGTGGGTTGTTCTTAGCTGCACCGCAGGTCAGCAGCCGAACGGCGCGTCACAACAATCACATCTGAGTACACCATGCCTTCCGCAGGCCGGGTTCTGCCGAACAGCACTTCTGTCTGAGAAACACCAGCACCAAAGTGCCCATGAACTGCTTCCAAGAATTAGCTCAGTCTTTGCTCCCTGGGGTGACTGGGAAAAGCCATTTGCTGCTTTCGTTACAGGCTTCACTTTGTAGGTTAGAGTGCCCGGGGGCTGTGGAGTCTCCTTCTCTGGAGAGGTTTCAAACCCACCTGGCCGTGTTCCCGTGCGACTGGATCTAGGGGATCCTGCTGTGGCAGAGGGACTGGACTGGATGATCTCTCGAGGTCCCTTCCAATGCCTAATGCTCTGGGATTCTGCGAGTCCGCTCAGTCAGACCACAATGGCACAAAGCAACCTAAGGACCACAACCCAAACAAGTTCTAAACGCCACAGACAAGGCGGGTAAAAGGGCAAGGCAGAGGCATATTGGGCAAATGAGGCAACGCTCACTTCTCCTTTCAGGAGAAGCCCTGCATGGTCCTCAGCCAAGCCCGAGAACCATCTCTTTTCAGAGACGACCTGTGATAGGACAAGGAGCAACTGGCACAAACTGCAACACAGGACATTCCAACCAAACACAAGATAAAACTTCCTTCCTGTGAGGATGACAGAGCACCAAACTAGGCTGCCCAAGGAGATTGTGGAGCCTCCTTCTCTAGAGACTTCCAAACCCCACCTGGATGCATTCCCGTGTGGCCTGCCCCAAGCGGTCCTGCTTCAGCAGGGTGGTTGGACTAGACAGTCCCCAGAGGTCCCTTCTGAGACACTGTGAGGACACGAGCCATCACGTGTTAAACTCACAGGTACACCTCTGTGAACAGGCTGGACACAACCCAAGAGTGTAAGAGAGGAATCATATTTAATCATTACCTCAAGGAACGTCTCCTGGATGATCGCTTTGGTTCCACCGAGCAGAATAAAGACCGTGGGAGTTTCTCAGCCCATACTCTAGACTCCAACAGGATGACTGACCCCTGGTTTGTCTCACCACTGTAGCCAAGTTTGTTCCTCTGGACTGCTGTGGGGACGGTCCGGTTATGGCCTCTCCAAGACTGCTGGCACCATCTGAGGAGAGAGTGAGAGAGTTGGGGCTGTTTAGTCTCCTCTTAGAAGAGGAGGCTGAGGGGAGACCTCATCGCTCTCCACATCTGAAAGGACACTGTAGAGATGTTGGTGCTGGGCTCTGCTCACAGGTCATTAGTGACAGAAGCAGAGGGAAGGGCTTCCAGCTCCAACAGGGGAGGATTAGACTGGCCGTCAGGAAGAAGTTCTTCCCAGAGAGAGTGGTTGGGCCCTGGGATGGGCTGCCCAGGGTGGGGGCTGAGTCCCCATCCCTGGATGAGTCTAACAGTTGCTTAGATGTGATGTTGGGGGATTTGGTCTAGGGGTGACCTTGCAGCGTAGAACTGATGGTTGGACTCGATGATCCCCAGGGTCTTTTCCAACCGCAATGATTCTGTGTCTCATTTACTCCACTATTAATGTCCCCGTTCCACTGTAGGGATAACAGGAAGCAGCTCCTCTGTGTTCAGCAGGCGGTTTTGGTACAGCTACGCGCAAACACCACGTGAGAGCAAACCTTCACGTACACCCCTCGCAACAGTTACAACAAATCCAAGCTAATTGTCCTCGTTCATTTTTAAACCAAAATCACAAGAGCGTAAGTCACCACCGTCAGGTCACAGAGGAGTTCTGTCGAGCGCTTTAGTAATAAAATGACCAGTCTCGATCCAATGAAGCCCTCGGCCATGCTTCATGCTTCATTATGATCAAAGTGATTCAAAGCTGTTTGCTAGCCATGTCTGCTCTCATTTCTGGGCTGACGTCCACAGGGCTGACGGAACGCGAGAAGCGGGCTCACACTCCGAGCAGGGCGACCAGCAGCAGCCCCGGAATCTAAAGGAGTTGCCCTCCTCGCATGGCACTGTCGCCGACGGGGGTCAGCAGGTGCACGGCTCTGCGGCCACACAGCGCGAGTCCTGCTGGAGCGCCTGCAGCAGGGCGGGCGCGATGAGACTTGGAAGGGATCGGCTGCCATGAGGTGGAACTGTCGGTGAATGGGAAGAGGCTGTTACTGGCTGCTTTTGTTAGATGTCTTGGGAAGAGAAAGAAAAGCGTCAGTGTCTGCGTGGATCCTTGCAGCTCTCTGGGACGGCGAGCCACTGACAGTGACAAGGTGCCATCTGTTAAGAGGCTATTCTGGACGAGAACTGGAGCTGCTGCTGGATGTTGCTGCACTGCAGTCAGCAAGTGGCATGTTTGTCATATCAGGTGCCCGTGGATGTCTGCGGGCGAGCATGCCCTCGCACCACCCAGCCTTCTGACTCAGCTACACGGCCAGAGCAGTGGATCTATCGTGATTGCTTCAGGAATTCTGGCAGCCGCTATAAAAAACTCCAACGTATCTGTGTCAAATTAGTGACCTCTGCTCCTTCCAGGAAAAACACATAATTTCAGCTGGAGAGTCATTAAACAGAGCCCTGGAAGGGGCTGCCCAGGGGGTTGTGGAGTCTCCTTCTCTGGAGACGTTTCAAACAGATCCTGTGCAACTGGATCTGGGGGATCCTGCTGTGTCCAGGGGATTGGACTGGATGATCTTTCAACGTCCCTTCCAATCCCTAACGTTCTGCAATCCTGTGAAGCACAGGCCTCTCTGCTGAGGGTGGCTGACACAACACTCACTGTGTGTGAGAAGCTACAGTCACACTGAGCAGACAATCAGCGCTGGCTGTATTGCCCTGGCAGGAACTTCTCACACATTTCCTCACAAACACAGCAAACTTGCAATATTAAATCCCAGGCAAATCTATGCTACAGACGTGAGTCACAGAACATGCTCTAATGTGCCACTGACATAAGTTAGCACAAGGTATTTGCATCGACTGGAAAAACGCAGGCTAAGTAGTTCTATCTTGAGCCATAACGGCTACCAGACACATCCCCGCAGAGGGGTGTAATAAGCACGTCCTTTAATCACAACTGTATCTAGGCCACCAGGTAGCTCCAGCACCACAACAGTACCTTTAGCATTACAATCAACCCCCTGTTGAGAAAAAGGTGAGCTTTTCTATCCTTGTTTCCTCAATTACCTTTTGTCCCCCACAACCCCTTAACGTCATCTCTTGCTAGCTGAACAAACACGGAACCGCAAACACAGCCAGTGAATCCTTCCTATCTAGCCCGTTTTGCTTTAAGAAGTTTGTAACGCTGGAGCATCCGTCGCGGAGCGCTGCAGAACAGGCTTTTGAGGGAAGGATCCTGCCGCCCTTGGCATCTCCCCAGGCCTTTTCAATGAAATACTAATTTCAAATACATTTAATTACCCCCTTCAGAGTTTTTGCTTTTGCTTAATTTGTATAAATAATTTGGACATCTAATTATCTCCCACTTTGTATCTCATAAAATAATTGGAACTGCTTTGTCAGGCAAAATCTTCCTTTCAAGATGAATTACCCAAACGGAAGTCACTGCTCTTAGTTCAGGAATTGCACTACTTCCAGCGTCATCATCGCCTTTGCCGAGGCTGCTGCTGATCCGTGTGGATGCCTCTGCCTCTGCTGCGACGCACAGACACCACTGACCCACAAACGTCCCCAACGCCATCACAGTCCAACTGCAGCTTTTCCGTTTATCCCTCACCACTGCAGCACCTTGGAACCCCTGAACTTACCATCTTCTCCTGTCCCCTCCGAGTAAGAGGATTTCAGCTAGGAAGGGGTACAGGAGAGCTAGTTCAGGCTGAGCGCACAGCTTTGGGAATGAAGTTAAATGACGTGAGCCCTGTGAGCAACCAACAGCACTTCTGTGTGAAGGATGAAGCGTTGTTCTGGAAGACGGTACCGCAAAGCCATCATTTGCTCTTTAATTCCTGCATGCGAATCTACCTTTGTGTGCAGCCAACAGGGCAGGATCTCGGTTCAACAGATTAAGTTCAAAGTACTCAGGAATCAACTGAATTTTAACCCACACATCCTGATTTCTTTTCACAATGAGGAAAGAAAGGATGGCCTGAAGTGCAAAAGTGTATCACAGAACCCCAGAACATCAGGGATTGCAAGGGACCGCCAAAGACCATCCAGTCCAATCTCCCCTCACAGCAGGATCCCCTAGATCCAGTCACACAGGAACAGGTCTGGGCAGGTTTGAAATGTCTCCAGAGAAGGAGACTCCACAACCCCCAGGCAGCCCCTTCCAGGGCTCTGTCACACTGAAGAAGGTCCTTCTCAGATTGATGTGGAACGTCCTATGTTCAAGCTCACACCCAGTGCCCCTTGTCCTATCGTTAGATGCCCCTGAGCAGAGCCTGGCTCCCGACACTTACCCTTTACATATTTATCAACATTAATGGGGTCATTCCTCAGGCTCCTTTCTTCCCAGCTCAAGAGAGCCAGCTCCCTCAGCCTTTCCTCAACAGTGGCTCCAAGCTAGACCCTGTCCAGCAGCTCTGTGTCCTTCTGGAACTGAGGGGCCCAGAACTGGACACAAGATTCCAGCTGTGGTCTCAAATAAAGGTCATTGCAGAACAAGCAGTAAGGAGAATAAGGCTCTGTACCACGACAACAGCATTCCCCAGTTCCTGGTGCACAGCCAAAACCAAGCAAACACAATGTGTTCTTCTGATTCTTTTCCTGGCCCCTGTAACTGAGCGCCAATTGCCATGCCCCCAACTCTTTCTCTCACTCAAGACCTGGGAGAGCAGCAAGGAGTCTAGAAACGTTGTTAAGGAGCAGAGCTCAGCTGCTTTACTTCTGCCCCCAGACTTTTGCAGCCTTACGCACTTTCTGCAGAGGTCCCCTGGCGAAGCTGCGGCGCTCCGAACCTCTGCACTCCCTGCAACGGGAGGGTTTGCTGGAATCAGTTGATATTTCTGTTAAAACCGTCTTTCCTCACTGTACTTTCACGTCTGATGTGCGGTGGAAGATGTGAGAAGAGCGCACAACCAATCGGAGACCTATGATAAGGGAGACTTTTGCACTAATTTATCATTCAAATTGGCACAAAGCAGGAACAAGTCAGGAAAAACAGATCAAGGAGCTGCAGTGACAGACTCCGAGTTCAGTCTGCAGGAGCTGAATCTGAAGGTGCAGGGCACAGCGGCAGCGGAGGAGCGCCAGCAGGAGCCATCACTCTGGCAGGTACATTCCCACACGGCTCAGCAAACGGCGAGGCAAATCCTTTCTCTCAGAGCTTTTCAGAATGTCTGTCCTGACAATGACAACTGCAAAACAGAGCTGCTCCACAAAGGACAGCGACAAAGTGCAACGAGGAGTGAGAATGAGAAATAGGAGTGAGGACAAAGAAGGATGAGAGAAACAAGAAATCTTAGGGAAGGAGAAGGACAAAAATGTAATGGAGCTGTAAGGCAAGCAGGGGGAAAATCTGAGGCAAAGAGTCTCCTTCCGCTTCAGAGTCGCGCTGTATTTAACTCAGAAGTTTTTGACGTTAACCGTGATCAAAAGTTCTGTAAAATAACCCAAGAATGGTAACTAGCCCAAGGCCCCTTCAGCGTCTTTGAGCTGATTACAGAGCAGGATCAGGACAGATTGCCCAGACAGGTGGATGCAGTCTCCAGAGTTAGAAACGCTGACAATCTGACTGGACTCTGAGCAACCTCTTCAAACTGACCCTACCTCAGTAGGGGACTTCAACTAGACAGTCTCTCGGAGGCCCCTGCCAATCTCAACCATCCTGTGATTCTCTGAACATCCCGCCGCATGAAGGTGAAAGAAACAGGACCTGCTGAAATCTGCCTTCGGGCACTGCTCCCCGTGAAGTTAGCTGGGAGTGCTGACTTGCTCGAAGGCTCTACAGAGAGCTCTGCACAGCCCGGACTGACAAGCCAGAGTGACTGTGGATCAGAAACAGGGCAGCCAGCAGGAGCAGGGAAGTGAACATCCTCCTGCACTCAGCACTGCTCAGGCCACGCAGAGAATGCTGTCTTTGGTTTTGGGCAGCTCAACACAAGCAGGACACTGAGGGGCTGGAGAGTGTCCAAAGAAGAGCAGCTCTGGAGAGCAAGCATTACGAGACGAGGCTGAGGGAGCCGAGACGACTTAGTTTGAAGAAGAGGGTACTGAGGGAAGACATTATTGTCTTCCAATACCTGAAAGGAGGTTGTAGTGAGGTGGGCGTCTCTTCTTCCAATAAGTGGTGACAGGACAAGAGGCAATGGCCTCAAGCAGAGCCCAGGAAAGTTGCAGTTGGACATTAGGAAAAGCTTCCTAACGGAAAGGGTCATTCAGTTGCCTCCACTTCCAGAGGTATTCAAAGTACATATAGATGTGATTCTTGGGGACATGGTTTAGTGGTCAACCATTGCTGGGGAGATCGTTGCACCTGATGATCAGTCACAGTGCATCCATGATTCTGACACAAGGGAAAAGATGTCTGCGCCTGATCAGCATCAGCTGATGAAGTTCTCAGGGAAAAATAACATTCACTTTCCTCCCTGACACTGTGAAACTGATTTTCCGGTTTTAAAGAAATTAAAATGAAAATTATCCACTCGAGATGACATTTTCTTAGTGAAGTTTTATTTATGGAACCTTTTAAAATTGATGAAACCAAATCCCACCAGAACGATGACCTTCACTCAAGTGTATTTATTGAGCATCTGCATATTATCGGCCAAGATCTGATGTCAGCTGTGGCACAGAAGAGATCTTTCATTTTCAGACACTGACTAGCGCAGACCCAGGGTTATATCCTGATCGTTACAACAGGGACAAATACTAAAGATATTTTTGCAAAACCTGTGACTGAACTCCACAGAACCACAGAATCGTTGCAGCTGGCAAGGACCTCCAGGATCATCAAGTCCAGCCCTCGTCCCAGCAGCTCCCTAACCTCTAGACCATGGCCTCAAGTGCTCCATCTACTCGGTTTTTAAACACCTCCAGAGACAGTGACTCCGCCACCTCCCTGGGCAGCCTCCTTCCTTTGCTGTCTCCCTTTCCCTCGTTCCCCTCGCTTGTGTTTGCGGTGAACGATGGAAGATTAGTGAGGATGGAATTAACGATATGGAAAATCATGCCAAGTGGTAACTCAAGTGAGAGCCACAGGTCCTAATCATCATGTTGCTCTTGCTCCGTAGCCGAAGAAGGATGACACTCACGGGATGAAAGGAAATGGAAGAGCAGAGAAACCAACAGAAATTTCCTCTTCCTCCAGCCCTTCAAACAGAGACTTCCACTGGCAGTCGATCAGTCCACCCTGTGTGAGTGAGCAGAACAGTCCGTGAGAGTGAGGAGCTCTCTCTGACAGATGCCCAGGAGGGAAATGGCAGTTCTTACTGTCTGGATGACCATCTGGATGTTTGAAGTTATCCTCAAGCAGTTTCTTCATATAAAAATAACTAAAGAAATAAATAGACTGAGTAATTAATTTATTCAGACAACTTGTTTTCCCACGTAATTTCTGGAAATAAGCATTTCCAACAAAGTAAATTTTCACAACATTATATCCCAGGGTGCTTATATCCCAGGATATTTAACACCTTCGGCTTCATGGAACAAAAGCATCAGTCCTCTCTGATGCAAAATATCCTTGTTTTTTAACAGAGGAGGATGATGGAGCCAGGCTCTGCTCAGGGGCGCCTAATGACAAGAGGCAGTGGGTGTCAGCTGGAACAGAGGAGGTTCCACGTCAATATGACAAGGACCTTCTTCACAGTGAGGGTACCAGAGCCCTGGAAGGGGCTGCCCACTGTGCAACTGGATCTAGGGGATCCTGCTGTGGCAGAGGGATGGGACTGGATGATCTTTCGAGGTCCCTTCCAATCCCTAATGTTCTGTGAGTCTGTGAAATGGGCAACGGGTATGAGAAGACAGAATGTGAGGCAGTCTGGACACACGGTCACAGGACCAGGGAACACTCCTCTTTCTTCTGTTCTGCAGAATAAGACACTGCTGGATAGTGTTCTTCTCTCTTCTCACCGGTGAACACAAGCCAACACGTCAGTGACATTGGTGTCAAACGACACTAGCGTGTGACTTTGCTCTGCTACACTTGCCTGGCCTCTATACGGCAGAAGCCGCTCTGTCCCAAGCTAAGCGGAACGCAGTGTGTTTGAGCACTCCCACTCATCTCCCAGTAAGGCAGTGCTCTGAGAAGTAATAATTCTGTAGTTTTTCTGCTTGACTAGACGCTCCATTGCTTTTCATTTAGGTTTCCTTTCTGTTCTGCTGGTCCACTGCATTGTTCCCGTCCTCAGAGTCACCCCTCCCGCACAGTGAGGGACGAATGTCTCCATGCTCCCATCCCCTACCAGACTCTGGGAGCTGATATTACACTGTTTTAAAAACCACCAGTCGTGAGGTCCTTCTCACTTCTTTGAGAGCACATCTGGGCTCCCCTTTGACGTCTGGACGTGTTGCAATTACTGTGGATACAGCTTTAGATTCTGAGCTGCCTGGGGTTTGTTTTCACCTGTGGGCACGTTACTGGCCCCAATATCTGGGGCAACAGCTACTTCACACTGCTGCGTGTGATGAAGCAGACCTCTGGCAGATCCTTCTGCTGCCACTCTAGTAATGTCTTTGCAGTCTCAATGCTCATGACTCCACATGTGTAGGGTGATAACGACAAACTGTAGAAATTAATTTAAAAGCTCATAAAGTTCTATTTATGCCCATAAGAATATGAATTTTTAAATGAAGAACTCAGCCAGTGACAGAACTAGTGATAAACTTTATGTTCTGCCATAAAAACGGAAACCTCAATCTTCCTCCAAAGATAAAACGTTAATTTCTACGTGTGACGGATCATGTGGTGTTCCAGCAGCAGGCTTGTCAGGAGGCAGGGGATTCCTGATACACTGCACAACAGGGCAGCTTCCAGTTCTGATGTTGGAATAAAGAGAATGGAACAGAATCATTCGTTTGTTCATTCAAGTTGGAGAAGACCCCCGGGATCAACGAGTCCAACCATCGACCCTACTGCACAAGGTCACCTCCAAACCAGAGCTTTCCTTTCTCTGAGTAAAAGGCATCTGTTTAAGACAGCTGACGTTATCGTACTGCGCTGAGCCAGTAACTCCTGCCTGCTTCGGTGAAGTGTTGTTTTGATTGTCTAACAATGCACAGACAAACAAATGTGCTTCAAGTAAATCCTCCCGAACGGGATCCCAACAGGCTCTGAATTTGATCCGAGAAGATGAAATGCTGCCGCCAAAGCTGAACAAAGCTTATTGCTCCAGAGCACCCTTTCATGTGCTGCTCTTGGCACGGTGCTCAGAAGTTCCTGACGAGCTTCTCCTTCCAAGAGATGTAAAGTTTGAAGGAGCACGTAACAGAAAAACCGGAGACTGAAAACATCTGAAGCAAAGGTGGTAGAAAGAGAAAGAGAAAACTTCAGGCTAAATGCAGGCTGGGAACAAATATTCTGAGCTGATCCTCATTCTATTAATTAGGAAGAGTGTGGAGAGAGAATCGGAGTTAGCGCTGTGGCACAGTGGGGGAAGCTAACAAGGGGGGCAGTGCTAAGGTCACTCGCTCGCGTGCAGCAGGGAGACGACTCCAGCGCGTACCGTCTGCCAAACAGCAAGGCACCGGCAGCAGCTGCGACGCAGGGCACCTTGCAGGGGCCATAAAGCTAATGTTCTGAGAGTGCCATTGCGGCGCAGAGGAGCGCAGAACTCCAGTCTGCTCTTGCATCATTGCCTGGTTCCTTAGGAGCTCGAGCAAACACCTTCACAGTGACTATGGAACAGGAACAAGACTTTGAAGCGCAGCCTTTACGCAGTGAGAGCGTCGCAGCGTTACCAGGTAATGAGACGCCATCCAGCAGATGGTTCTGTGTTTCACAGGGAATATATTGTCCCCACCAAACAACTACAAGTTACGCACAAACTGAGTTTAACTCCCATTAATGAAGCTGATTTAGTGTATTTTGTATTGACACTCTTTTTGGAAGACTCAACAGATTTAAATGTCTGAGTCATACGTAAGTCTAAGTGTTAAAACATTATGGGTGACAAAAAGAAGCAGTTTACAAAGTAGATGATATCTACAGATGCTCCAGAAGCCAGCTAATGCTATGAACACGCACAGGGTCACACCGTAATGGAACCACAGACCATTAGGGATGGGAAGGGACTGCGAAAGATCATCCAGTCCCATCCCCCCACCACAGCAGGATCCCCTAGATCCAGTCACACAGGAACATGTCCAGGGGGGTTTGAAACGTCTCCAGAGAGGGAGACTCCACAGCATCCCTGGGCAGCCCCTGCCAGGGCTCTGTCACCCTCCCTGGGAAGAAGTTCCTTCTCACACTGATGTGGAACCTCCTCTGCTCCAGCTCACACCCGCTGCCCCTTACACAATGTGCACAATGTGCCCTTGGAGACCACAACCGCTGTTCACTGGTGCCAGAACGGGGTGTAACGATGCGACTCTGTTCATTCCAGAGTGCCTTTGTACTGTACGAGCACTGCACAGCGTCACTTCACAACGAAGAACTTACTACTTTCCCTAACTACAGCCACAGAGCCTTCAAATCAAAGAACTTGGCTCTTGAAAAATGAAAGAGAAGTAATGTGAACGATTCTGTTCTAATGAAGTGCTGGGCTTCTCTTGAGAATAAAAATATGATAATTCATAGAACTGAACCATTCCACATGAAGTGTCAGCTATTCAAATTAAAGAAGTAACTAATGAGTAACTGCATGCAAGATTGCATGGTGATTAGCAGTACAATATTTAATATCAACTGATGTTATCAATCATTTCCCACTGTAATTACCCAAGGTGCTGAATAGAAAATTGCTTTTAAAGTACATTTCAATAAATGAAGTAGTAATTATTACAGGTACCTTGTAAAACAGAAGTAGGCAGAAAAGTTTTTCCAACCATATGCACATTTCTAAGATTTTCTTTATCTGTGCTTCAATGAAACAGAGATTTCTCATGTGAAAAATGAGTGAGAAATACAGAGCAGAGCAGCTCACAACCTCACCAAGCACCTTCACCAGGAAACTGATACTGATCCTGTCACAGAATCATAGGATCAGTCAGGTTGGAAAAGACCCTTGGGATCACCAAGTCCAACCACCAACCCTACTCCACAAGGTCACCCCTAAACCTGATCCCTCAGCACCACATCTGAGCAACTAAGTTAAACTCATCCAGGGATGGGGACTCAACCCCCACCCCAGGCAGCCCAGTCCAGGGCCTGACCACTCTCTCCAAGAAGAATTTCTTCCTGATGGCCAGTCTAACCCTCCCCTGGTGAAGCTTGAAGCCCTTCCCTCTGCTTCTGTCACTAATGACCTGTGAGCAGAGACCAGCACAAACATCTCTGCAGTCTCCTTCAGAGCAACGAGGGCTCGCCTCAGCCTCCTCTTCCTCAGACTAAACAGCCTCAACTTTCTCCATTTCTCCCCACGAGATTGATTCTCCAGGCCCTTCCCCAGCTTCATCCCTGCTCTGCCCTCACTCCAGCCCCTTGATGCCTCCCTTGTCCTGATGTTCCAAAACTGGACCCAGTTCTCAAGGTGCAGCCTCCCCAGTGCTGAGCACAGGCAGACAATCCCCTCTCTCCTCCTGCTGGCCACACAGTGTCTAATCCAGGCCAGGATACCATTGGCCATCTTGGCCACCTGGGCACCCTGCTGGCTCAGATTCAGCTGCCTATTAGAAGCCCCAGGTCCCTCTGTGCCAGGCTGCTCTGCAGCCCCCCTGCCCCAGCCTGCAGCGCTGGAGGGGTTGCTGTGCCCAGCTGGGACCATTGAGATTTTCAGCATGGAGAGACAGGAAAGGCGGAGCGCAGACAGACAGCGAAGAGGCACCACCCTTGCAGCACCACTCCAAGGACCATCTCAGTCTCTAAATTGTAGAGACGCCTGACACTTCAGCTCCCTAAAGATGACCAGAGACCAAATGCAACCAAGCATTCGGTACGGAAGCATCGGACGGAAAGGGAACGCAGCGACAACGTCCGTCTGTGGGGATAAAGGCTCTCCTGCATGATGAGCGCGGGTCCATCTGACCGCAGCCGTAAGTACAGCCATTAGTAACAACAAGCAGGTGTCAGACCGCATCAGCGAGGTGCTTACTGTGCACTTCTACAGCAGAAAGTGCTTAATCTAGATAAATGATAAAGTAAATGCATGTTTGACATCTTCTGGTCCTTTTGCTTTGAAATCTGCACTTAAATGTTAGATTCCATAACAAACACAAACAAAGGGCACCTGTGATGACGATGAAAGAACATAAAAGGCCTGAAGTTGACAGTGTAACTACAAAATTTGATAGAGCACAGCAGTTATAGAAACATAAAACATGTTGAAAACATCGTAATTATAGCTGGTTAGAGATCAGAGAGATCTGTGCAATAAAAGCAATCGCAGGCAATCAGAAAAGACACATTAAAACCAGAATTCTGCTGTAAACACGAGCAATTGCTGTGGGATAATATTTAGCTGGCTTCTCTAAATTAAAAATGAAATGGCTTTATGACATTAATCCTTTATTTATTTGCTCACTTCAGTTACTCAAAATCAAAATCGTATGCCATGGCGGGGGGTTGGGCTGGATGATCTTTCGAGGTCCCTTCCAGCCCCTAATGTTCTGTGATCCTGTGACTGCTGTCCTCCTAGCAAAAGCGGTCCATCCCTCTGACCATCTTTGAGGCCCTCTTCTGGACCCTCACCAACGGGGTCATGTCCTACTGTGCCGAGGACTCCAACGCTGCACACAGCAGTCCACGTAAAGTCTCTGCACAGTGCAGTGGAGCAGCAGGACCACCCTCCTTGGCACGTTGGCCATGCTTCTTTGGGTGCAGACCAGGATACATTTGGCAGGGTTTTTTAAGGGAAGAGTCTGTCTGGCACCTGGGGGAAACAGCCAGTCATCTCTGGAAGGTCAGTCTTCACTATCATACGATAGCACTTAAACTGATCACAGAACATCAGGGATTGGAGGGGACCTGGAAAGACCATCCAGTCCAACATCCCTGCCACAGCAGGATCCCCTAGATCCAGTCCCACAGGAACATGTCCAGGCAGGTTTGAAACGTCTCCAGAGAAGGAGATTCCACAACCCCCCTGGGCAGCCTGTTCCTTTCATCTCTAAATCCGAATTTTACAGCCAGCTGATGTGAGGAATGTTCCAGCTCTCAGAGAGGGCCAGGTCTCCTGGTCCATGCTAGCCTGAGTCAAGCGCGGGAGATCAAAACCAAGTGTATAGGTTTCCATGTGGTGCAAACCTGCACAATGAAGAGACGTCAAGAAAGCACACGGATCAGGTACAGAGCTTCCTACCTGTTCCAAACCTGAAACAGTTAAGGATTCTCAGTGCTAGATTGTCTGAGTTTTCTTCTTACGTTGCCTACTTCAGAGTGCGGCACGGGAACAAATCGGCATCGACGGCCAAGCCCCGTCACTGCGGAAGCTCGGCACGTGCTTTGTTTTGTTAACTCTCCCTTCTATTACCTTGGGAGCTATTTCTGAGATTTGCAATGGATGACTCTGCTTGATCTGAAAAGATGATTTCCAACACTTGAATACTTTGAAGTTCTACTATTTTTACAGAAGATTGTTTTCCTCTTATCGCACAGACGCGCTGAATTTTATATTTTTCTCCTGTGAAGCACACGGTTAGTGGAAAATAAGAGATTGCTTCTCTCTCTCACTTTCTCTATCTCCCTTTTTTAACAGACGTGCTACAGCCTGGAAATTGATGAACATGCTTGGCCTATGATGTGACGTGTCAAGGAGCAGTCAGCACCCCTGAGCTATATGGCCACACTGGGTTTGACAAGGACATTATGAAGGGGCTGCCCAGGGGGGCTGTGGAGCCTCCTTCTCTGGAGATGCTTCAAACTCGCCTGGACATGTTGCTGTGCGACTGGATCTAGGGGATCCTGCTCTGGCAAGGTGATTGGATTGGATGATCTTTGGAGGTCCCTTCCAATCCCTGATGTTCTGTGGTTCTGTGACCAGTTCAAGTACAATTGTCTAATAGTACAGACTGACCTTCCAAAGATTATTTGCCCCCAGGTGTTACCAGGTGGTCATACCCTGCCAGACAGACTCTCCACTTAAAGAACCCTGCCAAATGTCCCCAGGGCACTGAGCAGTTTGTAGGACATCGGACGCATTCATTTACATTTCTGCTCTGTCTAGCTGAGATCTGGATCTTGAGCCTCTGCATTCTCTCCGTGTCATACACCTGCAGACCTCAAGCACCAGTGGGAACTGAAACCCAAAGGGTATTTTAAAAAGGCATCTAAGGTTGAGTCAAGGCCCGCACTGCAGAAGCTCCCTTTAGAGAACTCCCTTCTCCTTCGGAGCTGTCGGCGGTCACCCTGCGAAAGGCAAGGTCTCTAAACGCCCTTCTTGCTAACACTGTTTCATTGCCATCATCAGTGGGCACAGACAACACCCACAAACACAACTCCCAGCTGATGCTACAAGAATTTCTTGCAGCCACATTAATCACTCTGCTGAGGTCTGGCTCTGTGATACCCTGCATACAGCAAAATAAATACACTTCCACATCAATAACTCATTCACGCGGAAGGAATCCTCCTTCCCGCATGGCTGAACACGCGATTGATTTTAAACTAACAGCTATCCAGCTTTTTAGCAAGCCAACAGTCCTGGCTGGAGAACAGCGCAGGAGAAATGGACCTGGGGGTCCTGGCGGCCAGCAGGATGACCATGAGCCAGCAGTGGGCCCTTGTGGCCAAGAAGGCCAATGGCATCCTGGGGTGGATCACAACAGGGGCTGCTTAGCAGATTGAGAGAGGTCCTCCTCCCCCTCTACTCTGCCCTGGGGGGACCACATCTGGATGATTGTGTCCAGTTCTGGGCCCCTCAGTTCCAGAAGGGCACAGAGCTGCTGGAGAGAGCCCAGTGCAGAGCCACAGGGATGATGAAGGGAGAGGAGCATCGCCCTGATGAGGAAAGGGTGAGGGAGCTGGGGCTCTTGAGCTGGGAAAAAAGGAGCCTGAGGGCTTCTGACTTGATCAATATGTGAAAAGCGAGTGTCAGGAGGATGGAGCCAGGCTCTGCTCAGGGGCACCTAATGACAGGACAAGGGGCAACGGGTGTGAGCTGGAACAGAGGAGGTTCCACATCAGTCCGAGAAGGACCTTCTTCACAGTGAGGGTGATGGAGTGCTGGAAGGGGCTGCCCAGGGGGGTTGTTTAACATCTGCCTGGCCATGTTCCTGGGTGACTGGATCTAAGGGATCCTGCTGTGGCAGAGGGATTGGACTGGATGGTCTTTCAAGGTCCCTTCCAATCCCTAATGTTCTGGGATCCTGCGATTTCTGTTCTGTGGTTGCTTCTACTCACTCTTATTCTGGTCTTACTACCTTTATATTTCTCTGGCTCCCAAACCTTCCCTTTTCCTGTAGCCTTTCTGTGCAGCTTTCCTGCAAGATGTTGTTTGAGCCAGCAGCTGATTTTGAGTCAGAAACGTCATGTGAGAGGGAACTGGGATTTCCTGTGGCATCGTGATCACTCCACCACAGTGCAACGTGAAGTACTCTCTTTGATTCCAACTTACAGAACCAGTAACATTTTGCTGGAAACAAAGACATCTGGAGACACAATCCAAACCAAAGGTTTTTAACAGCAAACTGTTGTAATTGAAGGAAATGAGTCCAGAGGAGCCAAGAGTTTCTGCTCTCGAGGTTATTTGAACTGAACTGACAAGCACACGCTGCAGCAAGCAGTAAGGAACAGCTCTGCCGTGGAGGTTATGGTTATGGTGGTGGTTGTGGCTGGACTTGCTGATCCCAAGGGTCTTTTCCAACCTGAAAGACTCTGTGAAAAATGGGGCAGAGGACTAGAAGACTTTCCTATTTCCAGCTTCTGCCTCTGTGTGTGAAGACGACGTGCAATTGATATAGAGACAAATGAGTGACTGGACAATCGTGTTAGGAAAAGGACAAGAAGAGAAATGATGTTTCAAGAGGCCTCGAGGAAAAGAGATTAGAAAATAAATGCAGACCTTGAGGCAAGAATCTTAGTTTTCAAAAAAAGCCCCGCAAGTATTTCTTTTTCAACTCACTACTCAAGAAGATTTATACAGTAAATACTATTGTATTTGGAGAGCTCAGCATTGGTTACTCTTTCACAGTGATTAAAATACTTTAAATATCAGGACTCATGTGACCGAGGCAGTATCAGTCTGAAATAAACCACTGCTCTCTTGCTGTTAGATGAAAACTGCACAGTATTTAAAAAATCACAAAGAAATGGATATCGTTCCTTCAGGGTGAACAACTGGCAAATGGCAGCACGCTAAGAGATTTCACTGGGAAGGTAAATCATGCAGTTCTTTAAGTCACAGAACCACAGACCATGAGGGACTGGAAGGGACCTCAAGAGATCATCCAGTCCCATCCCCCTGCCACAGCAGGATCCCCTAGATCCAGTTGCACAGGAACATGTGGCTGGATGAGGCTCTGGCCAGCCTGATCTAGGGTGGGGTGTCCCTGCCCATGGTAGGGGAGTTGGAACCGCATGATCCCTTCTAACCCTGACTGACTCTATGACTTGGTCTAGGTGATCCTGCTGTGGCAGGGGGATTGGACTAGATGATCTTTCGAGGTCCCTTCCAATCCCTAATGATTCTATTCTAGTCTAGTCTAGTCTAGTCTATTCTTTCTATTTCTATTTCTATTTCTATTTCTATTTCTATTTCTATTTCTATTCTACTCTACTCTATGTCCAGGTGTGTTTGAAAGTTGTCTGGAGAAGGAGACACACAACCCCCTGGGCAGCCCCTTCCAGGGCTCTGTCACCCTCATCGTGAAGAAGGTCCTTCTCACATTGATGTGGAACCTCCTCTGTTCCAGCTCACACTCACTGCCCCTTGTCCTGTCACTAGATGCCCCTGAGCAGAGCCTGGCTCCACCCTCCTGACACCCACCCTTCACATATTTATCAACATTAATGGAGTCATCCCTCAGGCTCTTTTTTTCCCAGCTCAAGAGACCCAGCTCCCTCAGCTTTTCCATCAGAGAGATGCTCCACTCCCTTCATCATTTCTGTGCCTCTGCGTTGGACTTTCTCCAACAGTTCCACTCGCTTCATCATCTTCTCTGTCTCCTTTCTGATGACTGGTGCCACAGCCGGATGGTTTTCTTCTGTTGAGAGGGCAGTCCTGGGGACTGTGGATGCACAGCAGCTTTTCCTGACAGGCACCCATTGCAAAGAGACTGTTCTCATTGCCCGAATCAGTCTTTTAGAAGACTGAGGCAGAGGAGAACATGGAACACTACTCAAAATTCAGAAAAGAGAGTTAGGAGACTACTAGAAGTTGAGTTAAGGCTGTAGTTCTGCAGCCTTTTTCTACCATCAGACGAGGAAAGTCCTAACGCTGGGTATGAAGAAGAGAGCAAGGAGTCTGACATGCTATCTCTCTTTCAAGCGAAAGGGTAGAAGAGGACACTGCGAAGTGCAAGGAATTATCACATCTTTGACTGGGAACAAAAGGGAACAAACCTCCCTTTGAGCGGGAATAAAACAGATCAAAAAGGCGAGCAAGTGGTCATGGCTGGGTCACTGTCTGTTTCATAGTTTCCTCTGGGATTTTTACAGCTCTGAATCAGAAACCCCAGGAGAAATGCAAGAAATAGGGTCTTACACAACCTGACCATCCTCTGTTGATTTGCTTCTGTGGGCTGCTAAATGCAGTAACGACAATCCAATCCGAAAAATATTGATTTTGCCAAAGAATAAACACACAAACAAATGAAATCATGGAGCCCAATTCATCTTCAGTGTAACCAGGCTGCCAAGGAGCTGACCGAGGCGAAGAGGGAGCCCCTACCAGCAAAACTGGAGATTTGTCACCACACGCTGTTTGGTGTCCGGTGTGGTCACGCTACATCTGAACCAGTCAGCTGAAGACTGGGAAGAGGACAGCTTGCAGCGTTAAAAATCACAGAACCACAGACCACTAGGGATCAGAAGGGACCTCCAAGATCATCCGGGCCAATGCCCCTGCCACAGCAGGATCTCCTAGATCCAGTAACACAGCAGCATGGCCAGGTGGGTTCATTCTTACTCCTTGTTAGTTCACCTTGGTCTCCACCCTGTCTGGATTACACCAACTGCCATCTCTTCCATCGTCTCATCCTCAACAGTACATTTCCTAAGTGTTACGAAACCTCAGTCGAAACTCCTCCGAGCATTTGTCATTCCCTCACAGTCAGACCCTCTGACACTCAGCTCCATACTCTCTTGCCAAAAAACCCCTCATACGTGCCAAATCCAAAGTCACGCTGTTTGCTTGCTACTGCGTGGTATCAGTATCAGCCCTGTTCAAACCGCTCTCACGTCACTGCGTTACACACAGAACAGCCTCCAACAGTGTAGAATCTTCAGGCTAAAATATAAACCCAAAGGAATAAAAACCCAAAAAAGGCACCTTTTTTAACCCTCACAACAATTTATAGTCCCTTGGGAAAAAAAGCCCTCATCCTAGGTTTTACTGAGCTTTCATCAACCTCAGTATCGAGGTAATTACTTTTCCCTTGATAAAGATTAAAGCCAAGCTCCAGCAGTCCATGCTGACTGTACTGCCATATCTGCTCTAACTACCCACGAGATCTGTAGCTACACCACTGAATTACCTGCCTGCCTTTATTATCCAAATTTCTATCAAAACTTTCTCAACTGTCATCCCAGGCCTTTGTGCCATTTTTCTCAGCAGATTCTATTCCATTTCTCAGCACTGCTGCTGCTCCTGCCTCCTGGACTTGCCTTATCTCTGCCTCACACCCTGACACTTTAAATCACCGTGCCCGGTACTGATCCACGGAAGCGCACTGTCCCACTCGTTTCATGTTGTACGTACCACGGAGAATCAAAACCGGTTGGTGGGAAGCAAGGAGGAACAACGAAGATGTCACTCTTGATTCACAACTTCTACACTAATTAATTGGTGAACACTCAGCAGCATCACGGTTGATGGTTTCACAACTGACTGTAGGTGCTTAGCTGAGTAGGATTCTGAAGGGAAGAGGAGGCTGAGGGGAGACCTCATCGCTCTCCACAGCTACCTGGAAGGACCCTGCAGAGATGCTGGTGCTGGGCTCTTCCCACAGGGAATTAGTGACAAAAGCACTAATCTACTGATTCCACATTTCCCCACTTAATTCCTGGAACAACATTGGTTTTGTTGTTGACGTGAAAGTTCTACGAGATTGAGAACACGAACAGCTAACTCATCTCCATAATATATTCCCTTTCTCTTTCTTATCACCTCTCCTTACGGTCACTGGTCTTTATGTCAGCTCGTTTCTCTTATGCTCTGCCTTTAATACACTTACCCTGCACTTACATGACTGTTCATCTTCCTCTGTCACTTCTTTTAAGCCTAAGAACAGCCGTGTGTGCCATCGGTGACGCTCACACACTCATTTATCATTCGGAGGCAGGCTGTTATTTGTTCTAAAATCAGATCCCTCAGCACTGCATCCAACCAACGCTGGCAGGAATCATTCCCCACATTCTCCTCCTTAAAGAGGATTAATCCCATCTTTACTACTTCCCTTCCTCTGATAAAACGGCTGGTTGTGGTCAGCACTCCTCAGGCTGGCAACTTCACAGTCTGGCTCAGTTGCCTTTCCTTTCTTTCAAAAGCACAGGTGCTGTCCTGGGGTTGGGCTCTACAGGTAAACCAACCCCTCTACCCAGATTGGAGGTGGACCATAGTATTTTTTTGTTGGGACACTTAACTAGTAGGGAAAAACCAGTAGTTGAGTTGCTCTGTTAGTTGCAGATTTTTCTGCCTGGCTGTGGGCATCTCACCCTTCCTCTGTATCTCAGTTCCAAGTCAATACCACGGAAATCAAATATTTGCTGCTTTTCACGGGATCACAGAACATTAGGGGGTTGGAAGGGACCTCGGAAGATCATCCAGTCCAATCCCCCTGACACAGCAGGATCCCCTAGATCCAGCTGCACAGGAACATGGCCAGGGAGGTTTGAAACATCTTCCAGAGGAGACTCCACAGCCCCCCTGGGCAGCACCTTCCAGCTCATGCCCGCTGCCCCTTGTCCTATCACTGGGTGCCCCTGAGCAGAGCCTCGTTCCATCCTCCCCTTCACATATTGATCAACACTTATGGGGTCACCCCTCAGGCTCCTTTTCTCCACGCTCAAGAGACCCAGCTCCCTCAGCCTTTCCTCATCAGGGAGATGCTCCACTCCCTTCATCATCTTCGTGGCTCTGCCCTGGACTCTCTCTCAGTTCCAAGTCAGTAACAAGGAAATCAAATATTTTCTGCTTTTCACCTTTTGTCAGGATGTTCAGGGAGTGAAACACTTTCCCTTTCACACTTTTACTGAAATTAGACCTTGCTATCTGTTGGGACTTGAACACGAGTGTTAATTATTAATTGCAGCTCTCTGCAGAGTGTTCTTGAAGCATCTTTAGACTAATGAGTGGCACTCTTGCCTGGTTTTCCACACGGAAGGTTTGGATGAAGAAACCTTTTCCTCATGACCACCCTCACTATTTTCAAGAAAAGAAAGCAAAAAGCTCAGATAACCTTTTAAATGAAATTCTGCAATAGTCCAGCATTTTTAGGATGAAAGTGCAGTTTTCTAAAAGGTCAGCTCAGTCCCTGAGAATGTTTTCACTGCAGACAATACACGACGAACTCTATGGAATCTGGTAGCAATTTTCAACAACACCAATAGGAAGTAAATTCCAGTCACTGGAAGGAAGATGGCAATGTGGTGACATTTGATGCTGGACTCTGTGTGCTTCGAGTTCCTGTGACAAACTGCCTGCCAAGGGGAGAGAACCTTTCCCCAGCTGACTGCATGAAGTTTGGATATAGGTGAAAAATAAAACCAGAGGGCTTTATGAAATGACAGCGAGTCATCGGCTGAGGGGCAGCTACCTCCACCCTCATTTAGCAGCTAAACATTGAAATGCATCAACAGAGTAAATCCCAGTGAAACAAATCACAGAGCACCAGGGAATGGAAGGGACCTCAAAAGATCATCCAGTCCAATTCCCTGCCACAGCAGGGTCACGGAGATCAAGTCGCACAGGAACACGGCCAGGTGGGTTTTAAACATCTCCAGAGAAGGAGACTCCACAACCCCTTCAGGCAGCCCCTGCCAGGGCTCTGTCACCCTCACTGGGAAGAAGGTCCTTGTCACATTGATGTGGAACCTCCTCTTGTCCCATCATTAGATGTCCCTGAGCAGAGCCTGGCTCCATCCTCCTGATACCCACCCTTTACATAGCTATCAACATTAATGGGGTCACCCCTCAGGCTCCTTTCTTCCCGGCTCAAGAGCCCCAGCTCCCTCAGCCTTTCCTCAGCAGGGAGGTGGTTCTACTCCCTCCATCATCTTCATGGCTCTGATCTTGCATCTTCTGCACAACTGCATTCGACAGCTGTTTTTCTATTTTGCTTCCAGCCAGCCGCTCCCGTTATGTTTTATTTTGCCAATATATGTCCTTGCTCCCTTAAAACTAGAGCAGTTCCACCACGCCGTGCAGCAATAAATTCACAGAACATTCCTCTGAAGTGCCCGCTTGTTTCCTAATTCCACTTCCACACCTTCAGTTGCTCGGAAATATATTGAACTGTCAGTGTAGGGGTCAGGAGATTAGAACACTCTGTAGTTTCTCTGCCAGTGCCTTCAACTAGGAAAAGAAGCTCTGCTACCCAGGCAGTGATGAAATCAAGGAGAGGCAGAGTCAGAGACGTCAAAATGTTAAACACACGGTACTGCAGACACTTCCACAGAGGGAAAGGGGTCCTTGCACAGGTGTTTATCTGGGGTAACTCGCCAGCAAACTGTCTGGATTAAAACGTGTAAAGGACACAGAAGGTTTTTTCAACTACAAGAATAACTTGAAATTGCTCTCTGCTCTCACAGCATCACCCACCTTTTGACCTTGAAATGCTACAGACTTTGCTCGACCTTGGTTTACCTGGAAATTAGCAGCAAAACTCCTGGGAATTTACTGGAACCTTGTGATCCCTGTCTGGGTTTCTAGAATATTGAAGGCAAACACTGCAGATGTTTCTACCATTTCCAAAGAAATCCCAGAACATCAGGGATTGAAAGGGACCTCAAAAGATCATCTGGACCAATGCCCCAGCCACAGCAGGACCTCCTAGATCCAGTGAAACAGACACAATGTATTTCAGATCATAGGGATCATAGAGCAGTATTAACAACATTTGGTTTGCATTTTAAATAAATACTCATCATGAAAGATAAAATACTGACCCATTTGAAACAGAACAATCTGCTCTGCCCTGGTGAGACTGCATCTGGATCACTGTGTCCAGTTGTGGGCCCCTCAGTTCCAGAAGGACAGAGCTGCTGGACAGAGCCCAGCGCAGAGCCACAGAGATGATGAAGGGAGGGGAGCATCTCCCTGCTGAGGAAAAGCAGAGGGAGCTGGGGCTCTTGAGCTGGGAAGAAAGGAGACTGAGGGGTGACCCCATTAACGTTGATAGATATGTAAAGGGTGAGTGTCAGGAGGATGGAGCCAGGCTCTGCTCAGGGGCACCCAGTGACAGGACAAGAGGTAGCAGGTACGAGCTGAAACAGAGGAGGTTCCACATCAGTAGGAGAAGGACCTTCTGTCCAGTGAGGGTGACGGAGCTTTGAATCCATACATCCTCAGTTTAAACTTCAGGGCAGCAAAAAAGGCTTCTCAAAACCTAAAAAGTAACAGGACTAATAATGCCCAAAGGAAGGGAAATTCTCACCAGGAGTTCATGTAGAAGATAAAAAAGAGAGTCCTCAAAGGAGACTTGTGATGCCTTAGCAGAAGAAAGGATTTAAACGTGTTGCTCTTAAGTTCTGACCTGGCACTAGAGCCCTTGGAGACCTCTGCCTTCTGGATGAAAGGCAGAAAGGAAAGATGGGCCTTAAGTTCACCTGGCCAAGTAAGAGTCTAGTATTCTTCAACTGTATGACCCTGCCCGTGTGATTTGCCTCATCCAGAAGAACAGGCAGCAGCAATCTGTGCATAGAAAGACACCAAAGTGTAGACTGTCCTGAAATATTTTGATATTTCTACATATTTTGACTTCTGCAGATCTCTAGATGTGGAGAGTTTTTTTAAGCACCACGACTCTTACATTACACTCTCCAACATAGAATCATAGAATCGTTCAGGTTGGAAAAGACCCTTGGCTTTGAAAACAAGACTACATCTCTGCTAAGAAACAGTTCAGAACTTGTTGTTTCAACTCAGAATGGCATCGATCACAGCTAAAGGCTTCTCCAGCACTTGAAGAACATAACTGGAAACAAACTGATTGTGAACAAGCAAACTCTGACATGAACTGGCTCCCAGACTATACCCGGGCACTGTCTGAGATGTTCCAAGCTTGCAGAGGGCAGAATCGTGCGAAGGACTAACAGGGAGGGCATCTGCAGGGCAAGCGGCTGGGCTGATGCACAGGGCTGATGATTTCACCAGAAATCAGCAGAGTGTAGAAGTCACAAGGGAGTTCCACAAAAGAGAAGCAAAACCTCCAAGTGTTTGAAAGTCACCCTAAACAACTCTATGTTTAGCAACTCCTACTCTGAACTTCTTCAGCCGACCTTTATTTATATCGCCAAGATTTTTCACTGCATTTTGAACAGAGAGATAATTTATCCAGAAGGCAAGATGACATTTTAGTTTCTTTAGGAAAGCAGATAACTAGAGAAAGAGAGAAAACATCATCTGTTTTTGTTGTGGTTTTTCTAAGCAGGTTGTTTTAGAAACCTTATCTTAGTAAAACAAATAACCTTCTCCTTCAGCTGTGAACAATGGCAACAAAAAACTCCTACCACAGCCTTGAAATCTGCAGACTGGAAAAGTCCCTTAAAACCACAGAAAAATGCTGTGCAGCTTCAGAAGATGCAGTGGCGGAAGCCCCAGCCATGAAATGATGACAAAAGAGGGACTGTCCCAGCGGCCGGTTCTAATTGTTCTCTTCGTTCTTGAAAATGCCACGTAAATGTGAAAGATCCACTTAGCGGCTTTGCTAGCGTGTTTGATAAGAGACACATCGATCACCACCAGATAGGGAAAGCTGCTGTGAAAGGGCTGAGAAGGAAGTGCAGCTCGGGTCTCCTGCTGCACGCAGCGCGCAGCGAAGGCTCTGCTGCTTTCTGAGCCGGCTGCAGCATCGTCAGCCCTTCCTTTTGCTCTACCTTCCTGAAAGGTTATTTGTTTCCTCTGTGACAGATAAGGATGGGGTCATTACTGCTAAGAGGCAGAAAGGAGGAATGGGGTACAGATTTTGCTTATGCTGCTTGGTTTCTGTTCCATGTCTCTCCCTTTGCTTTGAAATGCAATTTTTCTTCAGCTGCCCTGACTGGCTTCACATCCAGAGTGTCCTCCAGTCCTGCTCCCTGGTGCAAAGCGGGCAACAAGTTACAGTGCAGGAGACACATCACTAATTCTCTCGAAGGTCAAAAAGGAAGAGGAAGGTTACCAAGGTCTGGCTTTTAAGGGACCAGAGAATCACAGAATGATGCAGGTTGGAAAAGACCCTTGGGATCACCGAGTCCACACATTGGCCCTACTCTACAGGGACTTCTTTTTTTTGAAAGATTTTTTCCTGACATTCTTCCCAGAAAGAGTGGTCAGGCCCTGGACTGGGCTGCCCAGGGTGGGAGTTGAGTCCCCATCCCTGGATGTGTTTATAATTGGCTTAGATGTGGTGTCGGCGGATCTGGTTTAGGAGTGGACTTGAAGAGGAGGGCTGATGGCTGCACTCGACGGTCCCAAGGGTTTTTTCCAACCGGAATGATTCAGTGATTCTGTGATTCTGAGTGCAGATCACCGTGCATTCGACAAACTTCTATGCAGGTTTCAAGAAAAGCAACAATTATTTGCTACAACTAGTTGTTTTGTTTGTTCAAATCACCAATTTCTGTTAGACGTGGGTTCAGTTTCCACAGTAAGAAAGAGGGAAAGCGGGAGAGACCAGTCCAAACTTCCAAAACAAAGAGATCTCTTATTGTCTCCCCATTTGTGTTTAGAGATGCATTGACTTCACACAGTTATTCTGATTTACACCAGAACAAGAGAAGAATCTGGCTAAATTTCTTTAAATACAGATGGCCTTTGAGCCCTCCTATCTCCTGAAAAGATCCATCTTCCAACTGCTTCTCTGCTCATCTTCATGAGTACTTTGTATGTGCTGTTGTCCTGGTTCCCCGTGCATTTATCCTACCCGCTGCACAAATCTGCATCAGAGCGAGGAACAGAAACTCAGAAATCTCTGGAGCAGTAAATCTGCCAGAGGAGCTAAAGGCAGGTTTCGGGGACTGGTTTACCCAGAGAGCCTGTGTGTCACCTAAGACTTTCAGTAGGTCTCTGAAATGCACCTTTCTGGGAGAAAAGTCGTGGCTTTGGGAGCAGTAAGAGTCCCAGGCGAAAGCTCTTTCTATTTAGACCAGCTGCTTGGTTAGTCCTCAGGAAACACTGCTGGGATTGTTTTAAGTCTTATGCACATCTGCCTACTGCGTTCGATGAGCCCTTGAGTAGAAAAAACAACCACCAAATCACAAATGGTTAAGAGACAAATACCACAGGTTGGGGTTTTGTGTGGGATCCCATCGCACCCGTACTTGGACGTGCAGATGTAGCTTTAGGGCACTAACAGCTGCTCTGGCAAGGGAAGTCACCAAAAGCCTTTTCTCGTTATTCTTTTTTTGAACCTCTAGCATCTTCAAGGCAGGAGCTGTACACTGCATAGTGAGCAGGGGTCTAGCCATTTCTGGATGATCCTTGCATGGTGGCATCACAGAATCACAGAACATTAGGGATTGGCAGGGACTTCGAAAGATCATCCAGTCCAATCCCCTGCCCCAGCAGGATCCGCTAGATCCAGTCGCACAGGAACAAATGTTGGCCTGAATGTTTTTGCAGTATTAGAAAACAGTCTGCAGGAGCAGCAAGTATTCTCAGAGGATGTGTACGACAATAAATCCTGGGTCAGCTAGAGAAGGTTCCGTAACTCTGTACAGAGTATGCTGAGCAACCAGAGTGATGGTGCACCTGATTGACAGGAAAATTCCTACCACAGGACATCAGTGTTTCTCATTTAGTGAAGACACTAAGTGCCAGCACCATTTCAATGCTTGCTGCATCTATATTCTAGCTACAACACAATACTCAGTCCAACCACAGAGAGTCTGATCACAGAATCGTTCAGGTTGGAAAAGACCCCTGGGATCACCGAGTCCAACCAGCAACCCCACTCTACGAGGTCACCCCTAAACCAGATCCCCCAACACAACATCTGAGCGACTTTTAAATACATTTAGGGATGGTGACCTGGGCAGCCCATCCCAGTGCCCGACCACTCTCTTCAGGAAAAATTTCTTCCTGATGTCCAGTCTAACCCTCCCCTGTTGAAGCTTGAAGACTCCCCTCCGGTTCTGTCGCTAATGACCTGTGAGAAGAGCCCAGCACCAACATCTCTGCAGGGTCCTTTCAGAGAGCTGCAGCGAGCACTGAGGGCTCCCCTCAGCCTCCTCTTCCTCAGACTAACCAGCCCCAACTCTCTCCATCTCTCCCCATCACATTGATTCTCCAGGCCCTTCCCCAGCTTCATTGTCCTCCTCTGCCCTCAGTCCAGCACCTCAATGTCTCCCTTGTCCAGACGTGCCCCAAACTGGACCCAGGACTCAAGGTGCAGCCTCCCCAGTGCTGAGTGCAGGGGGACAATCGGCTCCCTGCTCCTGCTGGAAGACTGGTACTTGTCAGTGTTCCGTTCCTGCCACTCCTAGCTACGATGTCAATGTATGCATTGCTTAGACGTAGCACTCTGACCTTTTTGGCAATACCTGCAGCTGAAGTCGTAAACACAGCAACCTTCTGCTCCCCACTGTCTTCTCAGGGCTGGCAAAGCTGCATGAAATATGCAGTTGCTGAGGTTTCTGTGCCACTCCAGCAAGGCAGTGCAATCCAGAAGGACCGCGGTGTCTCTTACCCCTTTATTTTGCACAGGTGAGACGAAACATGCCGTGGAGGTTGAAATGACACAACCCCCTTATTGAATTTATTCATCCGAAAACTGAACTGAACTAAACAACTAGGATGCACCCACTCAGGGCTTTAACATTTAACACTGAACACGATGAACCGAGTCCGCACCAGCTGGCACCTCGCAAAGAGAAGCAAAACAGCATTTAAGCAGAAATCAAAATGATTCCCATACAATTATGAGCAGCCAGGAATTCTGTGTTCTTTAAATTGGACTGCCACACTGTCCTGGGCTCACTCTGTGTGATGACTTTCTATGTTGCTCCACCTGCCATCCCGCTGATGGTTGGGTAGTTGGGATGACAGACCTGGAGTGCACACTGAGAGGACTTACATTAAAATAAATGAGCTGGGTCATTTTCAGAGGGCTGCGAGAGAGAAAGGTTTAAATATTCACAGCGGCTGGCAGCACCTATTTCATTTCAAAATATTGCCAGGCAAAGGAAGAATCTAATAAGAATCTGATGTCAAGAAGGGGTAATAAAGAATATTACATCCTGTGTCAGCTTTGGACTTGCAAAGAAACAATTAAGACCCCAGAGTCTCTATTTCATTTACATTCAGAGTGGACTGGTAATCTATTCCCTTTTATTTCCTTCTCATACCTCCCTTCAGCTCCAGAAGGACACAGAACTGCTGGAGAGAGTCCAGTGCAGAGCTACAGAGATGATGAAGGGAGGGGGGGATCTCCCTAATCAGGAGACTGAGGATGCTGGGTCCCTTGAGCTGGGAAAAAAGGAGGCTGAGGGGTGACCGCATTAATGTTGATAAATATGTGAAGGGTGGGTGTCAGGAGGATGGAGACGGGCTGTGCTCAGGGGCATCTAGTGATTGGACAGGGGGCAATGGGTGTGAGCTGGGACAGAGGAGGTTCCACATCAATATGAGAAGGACCTTCTTCACAGTGAGGGTGATGGAGCCCTGGAAAAGGGTGCCTGGGGGGTTGTGGAGTCTTCTGCTCTGGAGATGTTTAAAAACCCCCTGGCCATGCTCTTGTGCGACTTGGTCTAGGTGATCCTGCTGTCACACGGGGATTGGAGTAGATGATCTTTCTAGGTCCCTTCCAATCCCTAATGGTTCTATGATTCTACGGTCAACATGAGAAGGAACTTCTTCACAGTCAGGGTGATGGAGCCCTGGCAGGGGCTGCCCAGGGGGGTTGTGGAGTCTCCTTCTCTGGAGATGTTTCAAACCCACCCGGACATGTTCCTGTGCGACTTGATAGACAGTGGGCAGAAAAAGTAACCACTTCCCAAGAAGCTAGCACAGGCTCTAGCTCCTACAGCGTGGGCTCACATGTGCTCTCTTTCCCGTGGGCCTCAGTTCTACCTGACAAGGGCCATCTCAAAGGTCAGAGGTTATTTCAGTTTCACAACCCGTTCAGCACTGGCCCTGTCACCGTGACAGCAAACACGTGTGCCAATTGGTGCAAGAGATTTCTATTAATTTCAGCATTATGCTAAAATGACTGGCCTGGACACTCTAGAAGTGATGTGACTTTGGGCACGTAACAGAACTGGATCAGTCTAAATGGATCTTAATGATGCATGTGAAACGGGGTCTGACTGTGAATAGAAACATCTGGCCAATGACTGTGAGGGACTGGCCAGTGTTCATTTGCACCACTGCTGCCCAGGTGATGATGTCCAAACAATCTAGTTCCTCAGGAACCTGTGGCACTGTCGCACAGTTCCGTTCAGAGCAGCCTGCCCTTTGAGATGGAATTTGACCCCTGCAGACAATCATAGGAGAGCAGAAGCAGCAGAAGCTCGAAAGGTCCGGTCCAGTCCCTACTGTTCCGTGATTCTGTGAATATACACACTGAACATACAAGGCTTGAGACCGAGACACTTGGAACTCCTCAGGTGCGCTGCCGAGGTTAGGAAATGGTGCAGAGTTATTTTTGAGCTTTATAAAATGTTTAGTGCTTTTGGCGCATAAATCACTCTCGGCTTCACCCAATTTCAGAGCGCAAAGGGCATGTCAGACTTCACTAAACTGAAGCCCCAGGAAACAGTCAATAACAATGATGGATTTTTATAATGATATAACCCTTAATGAATTATTGTCGTTCCTTAACAAGGTTTTAATAAGAAACTTCTTTTGCCAGCGTGGTTATTAGTTCTCTCATCTGAACAGCCCTAGGCCTGCCTGCCACAGAATCACACAACATAACATTTCACACAACAGTGCAAGCCTCCACCCCGTGAATACTCCACGCCATGAATAAAACCAACTCACTTTCCCATTCTCTGCCTTCTTATTTCTCATTATTTTCCCTTACTCCAAAGGTCAGGTGTTTTCAATAGGGAACTTGAAATGAAGATGTGCTGACTACCAGCCCACTGCTGCTCATGTATAATGGAAGAAGAGTCCCTGCCACTGAGGTGCTCTGCTTTGTGCTCGGGGTCTTGGAGGAACTATCTGCAATACACAGTCTGACCGGGTGCTCGCCCGTGTCCTTGTGTGCATTTGTACGGACAAGCTGCATCTGCTTCTGCAAGGAGCGTCTGGGATGTCTGTGCAGTGCTTTGGATGCTGGGCTAGTCATTAGGCACTTTGATTCTGGTGACCATAACCACCCCGGTGAGACCACATCTGGATGACTGTGGCCAGCTCTGGGCCCCTCAGTTCCAGAAGGACAGAACCACTGGAGAGAGTCCTGTGCAGAGCCACAGAGATGATGAAGGGAGTGGAGCATCTCCCTGATGAGGAAAGGCTGAGGGAGCTGGGGCTCTGGAGCTGGGAAAAAAATTCTTGGAAATTTGATTTCCCAGCTGTGTCTCCTCCCAGCTTCTTGCCCAACCCCAGCCTACTCCCTGGGACAGAAGGCAAAGAAACCTTGATGGATTTTAAAAGAAGCCTTGGTGGTCTTCGAGCACTCTTCAGCAGCCGTTAAAACTAGGTTCTTTCCAAAACTGTTTGGTCACAAATCCAAACTACAGGATCATAGAGTCTACACATGAAGAAAACGAACTCCATTTCAGCTAGACCCAGTACAAAAACGATGGTCAGATAAACAACACTGCTGTTGCACAGCTCTGAGTTCATCATGGAATGCAGAAAATGTGGACAACAATTTAGTCTCAACTGAAGGTCTGAGAAGGTGCTTCTGACACAGGGTAGCAATTACTCTGGATTTTCCTTTGGCCGTCAATTCAAATCCTTTCAAATTTGTCTAGGTCAGATGTTTTCAAAAAACAACCCAACCCCGAAACCATCAAACAAGCCACCCATGGGCTAGGAAGATACTTTTTCAGACTTTAAGAGGATCTACTGAAAAAGAGCCTGGTTTTGTTCCTCGTACAAACACTGCCTACTACTACCTTGCTGTCACAGTTTCAGGGCACAGAGGCAATGATAATGCACCCTCTGAAGATTTCAGTCTGTGGGAAGAACATGCAAAGATAGAAACGGTTTTGATGTTTCAGACCCAAGTCTATCCAGCCAACGCCCTGTCTCTGGCCAGTGAGGGGAGGGATGTCCAAGAAAAGATCTGACATGTAACCCACCAAAACAAAGCAAAACGCAAACCAACTCCTCTGGTTTGGAATTAACCTCTGGTTTGCTGTTCCTTCCAGCTGCCAGCAGTACGTCTCTCAAGGACTTCCTGGGCTGTGGAGCCACTTCACCGTGTTTAACAGCTCTTGACAGAAGTGTCTCTCGTGTTGCGTAACCACTTTTTCCACTCCGTGGCAACTGGTGCCACCACGACATTACCTGACCTGTGAAAACACTTCCTTCTCTCACTAGTAGACTGGCTACCTAATTAATGGTGTAGGTAGTCCAGGGAGATGGCGTGAGAAAAACGGCCTCTTCCCACCAAGAACTTGGCTTTATAAGTTTTTATTACAGCTCTCCTCAGCCATGCTTCTGTTTTATTTTCCTTTCATCTTCTTTTCTATTTCTCTTCCCACTAAGACTTTTAGTGCTTTTAGCTTGTCCTTGGACACGAGCTATTCTCTCCCTCTGATTGCTCCTGCCACCATCCTCCCTACCTTTCCTCGCTCTCATCTATCCTTTTGAAATGAGGGATTAGAACCGTATATTTTATTCAAGATGTAAGCACCATCATAAAGTGAATTTCTATGGATCGCTGAGGTTACGCAGTATTTCATATTTTCTCCTCAAATCCTTCCCTAATAATTGCTGCTCACTGCTGGCCTTTGTAACCACCGCAGAGTATTGATCCGATGTTTTCTGAGAAATATCCAATGACTCCTAAAGCCTTTTCTGGGGTTGGAGTCATGAATTTAGATTCCATCACAACACTTACTGCTGTTTTAACCGTGGGGATTGTTTTGTTCTTGTTGACATGAGATTCCACACCACGTTCTATCAGGCAGGCAGTGAGTCATATCAGTGAGTTTTCTCTCTGCGGCTCTCTGCAGTTAGCTTTAGTTTAGTGTCCCCTGAATAATTAAACAAGTAATTAATAACTGTAGCACAACACACACACGAGACAACTAAGCCTCTCACGCATATATATAGGACAGGTATTTCTTACCACTTCACTGCTCAACTTTGCAGGTTTAATATTATTTCAATATCCTAAAGTTAAGGTTTAAATAAGTAGTGACATTTTCTCAAGCAGACATCACTAAACAACGATGTGTGTCCCCATGGGCACAGATGGTCACAAGCACATCACAGAATCACAGAACCACAGAACACCAGGGATTGGAAGGGACCTTGAAAGATCATCCAGTCCAATCCCCTGCCACAGCAGGATCACCTAGATCCAGTCACACAGGAACACGCCCAGGTAGGTTTGAAATGTGTCCAGAGAAAGAGACTCCACAGCCCCCCATGGACAGCCCCTTCCAGGGCTCTGTCACCCTCACGGGAAAGAAGGTCCTTCTCATATTGATGTGGAACCTCCTCTGTTCCAACCCACACCTGCTGCCCTTTGTCCTATCATTAGATGACACTGAGCAGAGCCTGGCTCCATCCTCCTGACACTCACCCTTCAAATATTGACCAACATTAACGAGGTCACCCCTCAGTCTCTGTTTTTCCAAGCTCAAGAAACCCACTATGTCCCTCACTATGTTCTCATCACGGAGATATTCCACTCCCTTCATCATCTTTGTTGCTCTGCGCTGGACTCTCTTCAGCAGTTCTGTGTCCTTCTGGAACTGAGGGGGCCAGAACCGGTCTCACCAGGGCAGAGTAGAGAGGGAGGAGAATTTCTCTCAGTCTGCTGACCACTCCCATTCTGATCCACCCCAGGATGCCACCGGCCATCCTGCTGGCCACCAGGTCCCCCAGGTCCCTTTCTCCTCCGCTGATGCCATTTCACTTAAGTGCCCGTTGAAAGGCCTTCTGTCAGAAGGCGATTCCAGCCTCTCCACGCTAATGGCTGCTGAACTAGAAACTTTCCAAGAGAAAGCTTTAAGGAGCACGCTCGAGGTTTTACCACCGCAGTGGAAGGAACTGCCAACACGTGCACACAGATCAAACACGTGCCACCAACCTGAGCCTTTGTTTTATATTTTAGGACTTTTTTGTGTCCTACTTGGATCAAATTTCCGTGAGAGATTTGCATATGTCAGGAGAGAGCTGATCATACCAACCACTGTAACTCATCAGGGCTTTTGCTTCCATGCACAGAAACAACTCTGCGGATGCAGAGCACAACTAACTGCGCTTGGCTGACCCTGAAGTTAGACATTCTTGACAGAAATGGATGGAGCATCTGCAAAGCCATATGCCAGAAGATGTAAAGGAGATGAATTCCAATATAAATATGGTGATTATTAGTGGTCAGCACAGCGAGCAGCAAGTTTAAAAGGCATGCAAGCAGAGAAGGTGAGGAGACAAGATTAAAAGGCAGAATTATTGATCTCGTCCTGCAGCTTTTTCTTTCAGCACATTATTCACTTTCAGCTACCTGTCTCAGTGGCAACCAGCTTGAACAGCTGGGGCTTTTTTCTCTATCTTACTGCTTCAGCTCTCTATAGACAGTTCTTTGCAGAGTCTGATGGGGAAGAGACCCAACATCCTACACGACAGAACTTCTTACGTGAACGTGTTTAAAAATACATACTCACTAGGCACCCTGACTAATTCAGTCTGGTTCTACACAGATGTATTTTAGTGCTCACGGTTGGCATAATTTCCTATACTGTTGCTTTTTTCTGTACTGTTTTCAACAATATCTCTATACATGGCTATAAATATGCATTTTAAGACCAACACCTATGTAAAATACATATTTGTATATAAATATAATGGTTAGAAATAGCAAAAGCTAAGCAAGAGAGAAAGCAGAAAGAAGATTAACCAGACAGGAATTTTACCAACACAGAGGTGATCCTGCTGTGGTGGGGGAATTGGACTAGATAATCTTTTGGGGTCCCTTCCAATCCCTGATGTTCTGTGATTATTAAGTGCACTAGGCACTACTTGGTGCAGGACCAGGCTACGTGACTTTATTTTCTGAGTACAATACACTAACAAAATATTTGAGATCTGACCTGACCCTCTTGTATTTTGTCAGTACCATCCATCCCAACTGAGTTAAAGGGATGTTTCCCACTGGCTGCATCAGTATGAGCTGACATAAGAATTTCTCAGTCAGCAGGAGCCATTCTTGAGCCAGTGGGAGCTGTCACAAACCGTCCTGACATAACATGTATCATGCTGGAACTAAGACTGACCTCTCCAGCTTCTCTCGTTATTTTGTGCAGGTAATCAGGTCACTCCACCCATCTGCTCAGCTCAGTTCAGTCACTCAACTCCTGATGCTACTGGTCTGACTGTCTTTTCAGCTGCAACAGCCATGTGCCTGTGAATTTTCATCCAAATGAACTAGCGTGACATTCTTGTGAACTGCAGAATATGGTCCTTTGTCTCACCCCATTTTACCCCAGAAGCCATCAAAGGGGGAGTTCGAGTAGAGTTTGAGAAGACTGCAGATGCTCTGTTATGTGCAAAGTCTCGTCCTAGAAGTACCCTGAGTTTGGCTGGTAAAGACCTCTGAAAGAGTCTTCTGTGCAAAAACCTTTTATGCTGGGGAGGGTCAAGTGTTGCAGAAAAGACTATTCAACGGATGTAGGTAGTAGGATGTAGTAGGTGATGGGTAGTACTGGAGATACTGATGTGTTTTACCTCTGCTGAAGTTTGCACCTATGAACTCAAGAAGAAAGTGTCCAAGGTCTCTCTTTCAAAAAATCCAGTAGTTTCTAGCTCTGTTGATGGCTGAATGCTGAACACTCACAAAGAATACGATCTACTGCTGCCCTAAATTTTGATTCAGAGAAGTAAAATCTCACAGAGCCTGTCTTGCAGAAGTTCTGCCTTAAAGTCCTAGCTGGAAACAACACGAATATGAGCAAGGGAATGGACTTCGCTGCTCCCCTAGAGGCTGCTTTGCTCAACCACACACGTATGAAGACTAATCAGTTACAGAGGTGAAGTCTTCACCACGGAGTTCACAAATGTGAACCCGTTCTGAATTGTGATCCTGATCTATCTCACAATAGACACTCTGTGGAAAAGAGAGTGCTCTACCTTTTATCCACTAGCAGGTGTCTAGAGCATCATCACGTGTAACATCTGTGTCTCCCACAGAAGAGCTCTGAAGAACAGCTACTGGGACATCTGCAGTAGGTCACTCTCGGCTTCTATTGTTGAAGTAGTTCCACTTCATGTCTACTGATTGCGGAGTAAACGGTTCCTGAAATAGCACACGAGTGTGTGTGACCTGAGGACAAGGCACACTGTGTGTGGTGAAGGAATGCCCTCCTTTCATACACCTTTATCAGTATGGATGTGTAGGACAAGCTTTCTCTGGATCATGAATGACACTGCTCTTCTTAGCCACATGGAAACTTCAGATCTGGAAAGGTAAAAGGATAAATGATCTCTGGTTTCCCACTTCCAACATCACTGTTCTAACTGTTATTGTTAACAACTAAAAAGAAAGAGAAGAGGAAGCCTTAGGAGCTCTCTTTGTGTGGTCCTTTCATCCTCAGCTGTGTGTAAAACTGAAGACTATGACAGATCCTCAGGAAAATACTGTTTGGCAGGTAAGGAAAGGGAAAAAAATGAGACAAAGAGCTTTTTTAAGGCAACAGACTGGATTTGACGATAGTTCTGCAGAGAACCAGTCTAGCGCTACGTGGTAGGGAATCCTGATACAGCACCTGGAGGCACAGCCAGGTTTAGGAGGCCATAATGACATGGGATTGTGAACTGAATTGATGCAGAGATTCTGAAAGGGTGATCAGAGGCTGGAACGGCCTGCCCAGGGCAGTGGTGGAGTCCCCATCCTTGGAGGTGTCGTAGGACAGACTGGATGTGGGTGGCCTTTAGTGCCATGGTCTAGGTGGTTGTGGTGGTGATCTTTTGTGGTTTGTGGAGGTCTTTTCCAGCCTCAGTAATTCTGTGTCCCACATAACTTTCAGGCAGGTATAATTCATCCAGACCAGGGTCCATCCATTTTTAAAGATTAATTACTTAACATACATCACATAGATGCAAACATGTGTTCAAGGACCACTGAACACTAATTTTTCTAAGTGTGTACCATAACAGAAACATCTGTGCCAAATGACTTGGCCCTGAATCACGATGAAAATCCGCTAAGTTCAGCTGCTCTGTATCAAATCTTAATTCTCGCACGCGCCAAAACCATAATGGGTGTTGTGTTTCTGGTTAAGTCTTTGCTGCGTGTGACCCGTGCGAACCCTGCGTCTCATCATCATGCGACAATGCATTTTTCTTAATCTACGTATCCTCCAAAAGCTGTTGCTGTTACAGATTTCCTGTGGTGACATACAAGAACTGTAAACCATAGAGTGCTTTGAACTCTTTGGAAGGGATCTTCATAAGTCATCCGCACCGCTTGCAAGGAACACAGACACCTCCTACTAAATTAGGTTATCTAGAGCCCTCATCCAACCTGAGTGTGAATGTTCATGGGCGTAGGGCATCTACAATCCCTTTGGGCAACCTGTGACAATGCTTTGCCATCCTCACTGTAAAAGATTTATTCTTTGGTCTAGTGTAAATTTACCCTCTATTAGATTAAAACCATTACACCTTGTCCTGCCAGCAACAGGCCCTGCTAAAAAGACAGTCCCCATCTTTCCTATAGGCCACCTTTCAGTACTGAAAGGCCACAATATGGTCTCCCTGGAGCCTTTTCTTCTCCAGGCTTAATCACAGAACATCAGGGATTGGAAAGGACCCCAGAAGACCACCCAGTTGAATCCCCCTGCCACAGCAGCATCCCCTAGATTAGTCCAGATTTGCTCCCCAGCTTCTGGTGGTGGCAGGCAGCGAGCACTCAGGCTTTTTGCGACACTTGGGCTAAACGAATGGATTGCTGCAAGCTGTGTCTGAGGACCCCGTCGTTACGAATGCAGCAGGGTTCCTCAGTCCTTTCTTCAGCCAGCACACTCACGTCAATCATCCACCGTGCGGTACATCAGGGTTTTCATTAGTTCTGTAACTGGCTGACCTTGTGCCAGGCTGGAACAGCCAGGTAGTTCACAACCCTTCACTGTCAGAATTAGCATTCCTGATACCATTTTAACTGCAGCGCAAACGCGGGGCTCATTATTAAATAAGGCATATGCTACTACACTTAGAACTGATTCACTCGGGTTATTTTTAGCCTGACCTTTTCTGTATTCATCAAATCAGCTTTGAAATAGACATTGAGGTACCCTTTACTGCTAGTTATAAAAACTCTTCGAGGCGATTTTTTTATGGAGTTTTCTGACAAACTCTCATAGAGCAGTGGTTTAGGGATACACCGAGCATCTCGCTGGCAGCTAAAGTGAAAACAAGCTAAGATGGAAGTTGTGTGCATCTTAATGATCATCTTCTTCAGCTGGATCACCCTTCTTTGCCAAGACCTGAAAAGCTATCATTTTCAGTTCAGAATGGGTTGGAAACTTCCTCTAACGCTGGCAAAAGGTGTGTGAAGGTAAGCATGCAGACATTATTAAAGTGCCTTTAGTCCCAGTGTAGCTGTGCCGATAAAATTTCACCATTATGATTCTGATTCTCTGGCTGTCCCATTCTTCTTCACCTGAGGTAAGGCACTAAGAACAGACAAAGGAAAGATTCAAAGGCACTGAACATGACAGGCTGCAGAACTGCTCCTTGTAATTTAAACAATCAAAGGAGGATGTGCTTTCAGGGAAATGAGAAATACTGGCGCTAATACTAAATTTTTAAATGAGATGCCACATCTGGTGTTTCAAGCTCAGAATCAAAGTTCTTGCTGCTCTGAAGTGATTATTCAAAATGATCCTCATGATACTAGAGAAATCTCAGCCAATGAGGAACTTTTGTTGGTCTTTTTTGGGACCAGGAACTATCTATCTAAGTCCGCTTGAAGAAAACAGTCCTGACTACTGGCTGTCTTTTTAAAATTACTTGTCTCCAAAATAACCCCAGAATCACAGAATGTTAGGGATTGGAAGGGACCTTGAAGGACCATCCAGTCCCACCGCCCCGCCACAGCAGCATCCCCTAGATACAGTCGCATAATGTTCTTTTTATTTCAGAGCATCTTCACACTCAGTTAATATCAGCTAAAGAGTATTAAACCCTACCTGTATTTAATTTTGTTGGGACTACCTGAAAGCTGCAGGGAGCATCAGACAGTTCTTTTGCCACCAGTACAGTAACTTTACGTGATTAATACTTACTTTCCCTAACTCTAGTCTGGACGTACAACATTACAAACGTTAAAATCCATTACCTTCACAGTAAAGGGCATCTATACCATTCCCCTCTTGGACTGCACTCCAAACTTCTATCAATTATTTTAATTATAGTCCATAGCCTTAATAACATCTTGTATCTGGTAAAATAAGAGAAATGAGAGCGCTGCAATGTGGCAGCTGAAACAGTGTAAAAGAAAGCATTCTGCTGTTCCTCAAGCTCACTGTGTTAACAATGACAAAAACCACCCAGCTTTACTTTCCTTCTGTGACCAAAGCCACTTGAAATATTTATGGTGCAGCCATAATGTACTACAGGGGTGTTTTTCATCCGTGCAGTAATAAGACCCTTAGAATCTCACATCACAGGGTTTGGCTGTAGATTTTTCAAGTGAAATCCCTCGTATGTTCAGACTAGAGCTCTGGCAGCTGGGGATCACTCGGCAGTGGGAGGTAACACAGCAAGTGAGGAGCTATCACAAAGTGCTTGTTACAAAGCTGTCTTGAACGCCAGACCCCTGTTCTTGTTTCAGACATCTCTCCTTTATTATCTTAACCCTGTCTTCTAACACGGATGAAGGAAAGTGAAGTGAGAGTAGGATGAAAGGATGCCAAAAGCCTCCACTGCAAAATCATCAGGTTTAGAGCTGTTCTTTTTTTTCTCTCCATATCCTGTGCAGCAGATTTTCCTGTTCCTCAGGAGGAGTAGAGTTGATCACATATTTTGGGGGACACATCCAAGTAAATCTCTGTGGGTTGATCTGAGGACAGAACAGTCTGCAGAAATCAAGCCTCCAGCTCCAACCTTTCTGATTTTGCTAACAGATTCTTTAAAATTGGATTGAAGTCAGACTTCAAAGAGGCAGCTGAGTTAAAAAATAAAGCCCTTGGTTTCTTTTTCATCCGAGGGGGAGTTTAAAAGTTTCCCTGATGTGAAGCAGAGAGGGTTTTTATGACACCAGTTTCACTTTGAAGTCTTGATTCTAGACAAGGTGCATCAAAGTGTCTATAGGCACAGGCAGTATGGCCAACTGGGCTCGGAGCACCTGGATGTAAGCGCAGTGAGCGCTGAACATGCCCACAAGGGGTCTGGGTTGTTATATTGGCACTGGAGAGAAACTCGTGTTTGGAAGGCAAAGAATTACCAACATCAGAAGACTCAGGGTAGTCAGTGAACTTTAAGGACAGAACATGAAGATAAAGTGCAGTTTGTCATCTCTAAATGTGGTAGTCACTCTTCATCTATAAATACTGTGACACTGTGATCTATCATCTTCTTGGAACTATTACATGAGACATTAATACGGAAGATCTAAAACCACGCTGCGTTCACTTGTGTGAGGTCCTTGCCTTGGCTGACTGAATGGATTCATAGAAGACTTTCTGTCCAGCAGCAGATATTATAACTCTACAAGTGAACAACTGAAGTAAACTTAGGTTGGCACTCAGGAGGTGAAACCATGTCTCAGGGATATCTGCGGCAATCTACCCCAGCGTCAGTTTTCTTATTTGATTGATTGTGTCAGTAAAACGGAAGAAGTGGAACAGAAAACGTCTAACTCGTACTTTACGCATCACGGCCAGAGGTCAAAAGCAGGCCGGAAGGAGCAGCGCATCACGCACATGTGTATACACGCACACATCCCTGTGTGCACCATCAAATACACATCGTGCTCCATGGAACACAAGCAGCGTCCAGTAAGCAGAAAGGAAAGGACTGCGTATGAGGAACGGCAGGAAATTAAAAGGACATTGACATTTTAGGGAAGGAATTTCCTACCGGCACGGACTCCAGAAATGTGAAAAAATATTGAGCAGTGCTGAACACAGGTGACTGAAATATACGCACTGAAAAACAGGAATGGAATGCACCAACAAAGTAGGAGAAAAAGGAATCAGCAGTACTGTGGGTAAAGTCTCAAAATAATCTCTTAAGAAAACACATTAGAGAAGGTGGAAAAGATGTGATTGCCTCAGCACAGCCATTTAGAGTAATTTAAGACACTGTAGGACACCACACCGAGCTCCACGTGTGACTCTCTGAGAAGTAAGGCACTTCATCTGGCCCTGTGGAGGTATCCTGGATACAACATGGTGTCACAACGAGAATGTGACAAACGTTCATGTTTAGACCTGTAAGTGCCCACACTAAAGCTTTTGCTCTCTCAGGTCCTTAGCCTGTTTTTCTATCCTGATTTCGGTATGTGGCAAGTAGGGGAAATGGAACTTAACTCTGCAAAACACTGCAGAGACCAGAAAGTGCTGTCTGTAAGGCAGCAGTTCTAACTACTCTGCACACCTTTTAAGAGAGTTCATCTTTTTCCACCCAAGACAGTTATTCTGTGTATTCTGTATATTCTACCTCTTAAACTCTGTGTATTCCACAGAATATTCTGTCTATTCTACCTCTTAAGTTCTGTGTATTCTGCAGAACATTCTGTATATCCTGTAGAATACATTCTACAGAATATTCTGTATATTGTAGCTATTAAATACGTGGGTCTGTTGAAAGACTTCTCGCACCTGCTCTGCTACTGAAAAGACAGCAGGCGTCTGATGGTCTCCTGAAGAGGCTGCATTAGGAAAGCTACAACAGCAGGGCATTAAAACACAGTACTGCAGAACTGCTGTGCCTTCATTGCCATCGAATTACACCGTCCCAAATGAAGAAGGCCTGTCTGATGGAGCTAACAAACGTTCCTATTTAGCACACAGCCATCCACACTTCCATGACATTGGTGGTTTATGCCCATTACACGCTCACCGCGTTGCAGCGAGTCTACTTCCTGTTTTGTTTCTGCACTGCCACTGTGCTGCAGGCCTGCATGACACAGGTCTGTGTTTTCTGTTCCACCGGACCGGGAGTGAGGAACACCCAGGTCTTCATGGAAGGGTCACATCCTTTGCACACAGAATTAGCCGGTATTAATAGCTAAAGGGAACCGAACCAACCAGAAAACACGGAATACAAACCAATCACACACCATCACAGAACATCAGGGATTGGAAGGGACCTGGAAAGATCATCCCCCTGCAACAGCAGGATCCCCTAGACCAAGTCGCACAGGAACATGTCCAGGTGGGTTTTAAACATCTCCAGAGAAGGAGACAAATGTGGTTCTGCAATGTAGACTGAAGTACACGGAGGTGACGCTTGCCAGTTATTGCAGTACATGAGAGTCACAGGCTTGTGCGCGTGCTCCATTAGTTCCCACTAGTAACCCGGTATCGGGACCACACATGAAGGTTAACCAGGAAAGAGCATGGCTCAAATCCATTTCATCGCAGAGACACTAACAGGGATTATTTTGTTCTCAGTAGCTCATGGGACCACACGGAAACCCACAATATTTATTTTGATTTGTTTTTATTCTCAAAGGGAAAAAAGAGAAACATGTGCCATGGTTTAATAAACAGAGCAAAAGCGTAACGCTCCTCCTCTACACGCGGGCATAAAACTGGGGGGCAAACCACTTCCCAGTCCTGATCAGAATAACCACTCATATTGAGTAAGCCTGGAAGTATAACATTTCCTCTGTGCTTGCACCTAGAAAACCCAGTATCAACAGTTTAGAGGGTTAGCAACCAAACTCCTGCTCTGCTAGAATGCTGCCTAACCAGCTCCAGATTAATTTTCTTAATTGAATCTAATTCCAGTGGTACTTTAATGTTGAACAGCACATGCTCAGGACATCATTTCCTACACAGTATTTCCCCATGAATGCAAAACACTTCTATTTTAGAGGAGTGAAGAGATTAATACTCATTAAGGATTAGTGGATTTTGAAGCTTCATCTTTTCATAATAAATTCTTTAAGTTAGATGAGTGTCAAGACCTCTGAATATTAAGCTGTCTTTCAAAAACTGATACTGTTGTTCGGAACAGATTATTTGTGACTCTTCCAACCTCCCCTAGAAGACAAACGGCGATAGCACTAATTAACCCTTTTTCAGTGAGTAACTGTGCAAATGTTTGGAAAGCTCATGGTGACGGGTATGTCTGCTCTTTGTACTGCACGATGTGTTGTGTTTATTGTCTGTTGTTTATTTCAACATAGCACTGCACTGCAAGTGCTGAGCTGTGATTCATAGACTCATGGAATGGTCTAGGCTGGAAGGGACCTCGAGAGGGCATCTAGCCCAACCTCCCTACACAGGGACAACTCTACCTAGGTCAGACTGCTCAGAGTCTCATCAAGCCTCGCCTCAATGGGATGGGATGGGGCTCCCACCACCTCCCCAGGCAGCCCATTCCAGCCATCAACCACCCTCATGTTGAAGGATTTGTTTCTAATTGTCCAGCCTAAATTTCTCCTTTCCCAGCCTGAACCCACTGCTCCTTGTCCTGTCCGTACAAACCCTCTTGAAAAGACCTTTCCTGCCTTCACGTCGGCATTTCCCCCTTGGACACTGGAAGGTCAGAAGAAGGTCCCCCCAGAGTCTTCTCCAGGCTGAACAGCCCCAACTCTCTTTGGTTTTGGACATTTGCTTACATGGTTGTTTCAAATTAATATTTACTTTAAGCAGACAAAGAGGTAAAAAGCAAAAACCAAAATATTTACAGCACCCAAAACTGAGAAAGCAGGTTTTTTTTTCCTAAAGAAAGAGGAAAAAACCTGACAAGAAAAAAAAAGGCCTCAAACTGTTTATGCGGGAAATAATTTAATTTGAAAAGTTCATTTCCCACAGCCAGAGCACTTGCAGAAGTCACTTTCCTTCCAGATATTTTTCCAGAATTTTTTCTTTTTTCTACATTCTGTGCTTCAGATGAGAGCATTTTTTTCTGCTAAATACCTGTGTGACTGGATCTAGGGGACCCTGCTCTGACAGGGGGACTGGACTGGATGATCTTTGGAGGTCCTTTCCAATCCCTAATGTTCTTTGATTACTGATAAAGCTCATGAGCTTCTTCCTTTTTTTCAGGGTAATCCATCTTCTCTCCTTATATTTCTTTTTTTCTTCCCCTCCAAACCCATTCTCTCATCTCACTTCTTCTGTAAATCAAAATACTAATTAAAGTGATTTGTCCTTCAAATTATAAATCAATAATTCAATTTCTCTTTGCATGTACGTACTGCTTTTGAAACCTTCTCTACATGACTGGTCAGTTCATTCCATGACTGGAGGATAAACTGGATGGGCAGTTAGTAGTTTTCAGTCCAAATTGTTTTCATCTAGCAAATCACTGGAAATTTTGTTTGGAACAATATTTCAGTGTGATGTTACCCGACTGCTTCCTCAAAGCAGAACTGGCCTCACAGGTCATGTTGTTCAGAGCCCTGTCACAGCATGTTTTAAACATCTCCTCAGTTTCAAAGATCGGCTGACCTTTCGGGGCAGCTTGCTCCCATCACCCTCACTAGGAAGTGTTCATATTCCTGATATTTAGTTGGAGTTTCCCTTGCTGCAGCTTCTGATTGTTGCATCTAGTCCTTTCACCAGGTGCCTTTGGGAAGAGTCTTTCTCTGAAGCTGCCATTGCCAGAAGGATGAAGACAGAAATTAAACTCTCAGCTTTCTGGGCTCTACACTGATCGTTTGATCTCTTTGCCCTTCCCTGTGCATCGCCTGCTTCGGCCCATTATCCACCTTGATCGCCTTCATGGGACTCACTGCAGTCTGCTGATGTCTTGTACAGAAGACACTTCCCCAGACGTGGCCTTGCCTGTGCCACATGTATCAGTGGCAGCAGCGTGCTCATTGCCACATCCTTTGTTTAGGAATACTATGCCTGTCCTGACTTAGAATTCAACCGTACGGAAACGTAAATGATAATCTGGTTTAAGTAACAGAAACTGTCTTCCACACTAATGACAAAAAGGCAGAAGGCTCACTTGCGTCACAGAATGGCTTGGGCTGGAATGGACATTAGAGATCGTGTAGCTCCAACCCCATTTTACAGAACCACAGAACGTCAGGGATTGGAAGGGACCTCGAAAGACCATCCAGTCCAATCCCCCTGCCACAGCAGGATCCCCTACATCCAGCTGCACAGGAATTAACAAAAAAATCTTCAAATAAAAATCTCTTTCCGTTTTTGGTTCATCAACCAAAAAATACTAGCAATCAAGGGTCCCCTGTTTTAATTACAGCGAGGAATAAACAAAGAAGCATCTGACAAAGTTGGAAAGCAAGGGAAGTCATTTGTCACAGCAACAACTTTGAAAGCAATGAGCGATTAATAGAAGAATATGGATGGTTTTCAACTAAAAGATCACCAAGACTATCTAGTATTTCATAGAATCACAGAATCAGTCGGGTTGGAAGAGACCCCTGGGACCATCGATTACACCATCAACCCTTCTCTACAAGGTCACCCCTAAAACAGATCCCCTAGCACCACATCTGAGCGACTTTTAAACACATCCAGGGGTGGGGACTCAACTTGATGTCTCCCTTGTGCTGAGGTGCCCAAAACTGAACCCAGGACTCAAGGTGCGGCCTCCTCAGTGCTGAGTGCAGGGGGTCAATCACCTCCACTGGGCTTCTTAGCCACCCTGCTGGCACCCTACAGGCTCAGATTCAGCTGCCAGTGAGACAGAACCCCCAGGGCCCTCTGTGCCAGACTGCTCTGCAGCCCCACCCTTCCCCAAGCCTGCAGCTGCGAGGGTTGTTGTGACCAAAATGCAGGACCCCACACCTGGCTCTACTGAAATGCAGTTACCCTCAGCCCATCCATACAGTCTGTCAAGGTCCCTCTGCACAGCCCTACTACCCTCCAGCTGATCAACACTCCCTCCCCACTTAACCCTAACAAAGGAAGTGTTTAAAAGGCAAAGCTTCAGCTCAGTTTTCTGAGTAAACATCTCAAAGACGAGTTTGTGCAGCAGAAGAGATCCACAGAACTGGAGGCACCAGTAAGGAGGTTTCATTTGCAGTTATCAATATGGATTCCCTGGTAGGTGTTTAAAGTTGGAATAAATTGTGGGCTTATGGTGCAGCCTCACCTGATGTGAGGACATGAATAATTTAATTCTTCTTTGTAGCTGTCTCATTCCTGAAACTTGTGGGAATTTCCTGGGTATTTTATCTGTCAAATTTAGAATGAATCATCCAAGACATGCAGAGGCATTTAGGAAGACTGAGAAAAATAGTAAACAAAAGAGGAGAAGTGCTTGCACTAACTTAGGAAGACAGACTTCACAAAGGTCAAGTCAGTATTGAACACTGCTGATTAAATTCAATTCATTTAAATCAAAATTAAAATTAAAGGATTAAATTAAAAGAAGCAGTAAATTAAAAGAAGTGGTTTTCTTCAACTATAAAATAAAAATTCAGGTACAAAAGCAGATTTGGAGACAATCTCCTGTGAAAACTGGAATAAGATTAAACATACATTTCTTGTGCCTCAAACACTGAACCTATAATTGCTTCATTTTCTGCTAAGGATTATGATAAATAGTCCAAAGCAAGCAAAATAGTAATGAGGACTAGTATGTCGCATTCAAGCTGTCAAGAACGAGATAAATGGAGAGAAGAGCTCACTCAAACACGCAGAACTAGATAAACCCTTTCCCACAACTCTGCAGTAACTGGAGCATCCTGATTCAGGTGTGACACAGAACGCAGCACATCTGCGGAGCCTGAAGTGGTGACACACAAGTGAACGGTACCTAAACATGCGAAGCATGACCACGGAGTGATCCCAGACTTGATAAAGTTGTTAGCCTGAGCCCAGTAATGTGAACAACATTTCTGCCAGGCCTTGACTGGCATCAGAAAGTTAGGTTCAATCACTAAACACCCAACTCAAGTTCTGAAACACAAGCCTGAGGAAATGGAATCAAAGTGACTGGACACTCAGCGATCCATTTGCAAACAACTAATCCAATGGTTTACAAAACAGCAGTTCGGCATTTTCTCACTGAGGCAAGAGAAGGGAAAGACACAGTCACAGAACCACAGAACACTAGCGATTGGAACAGACCGTGAAAGACCAACCCCCGCCACGGCAGGATCCCCTAGATCCAGTCCCACAGGAACATGGCCAGGGCTCTGTCACTCTCACCGTGAGGAAGTTCCTTCTCTGTCTGACATGGGGTCAGCTTCCAGCACCTCACAGAAACCACCCCTGCAGCTGCCCATTACCAAATCTTATCACGGAAGCCCAATGTAAAGGCTAATTGATGATGAGATATTTAAAAGAGTCTGTACAAGGAATGAGACTGAACTGGGAATCGAACTAGGCCCCACTGCTGTGTCTGATATTTAGGTGCTACCAAGTCGTAAGGCAAAGACGCTGCCAGTACGTAGTGCCTGGCTCCCTTTATCCTCTGGCAGGCAGTGGCCTCCGACACTCACGCAACAGCTGTAGTCATCTAACGACAAAGTCTTTTAAGGTTACTTGCTCTCAGCATTCTAATTGGAAGGCATTTCCATAACCTTACCAGTGTAATCTGAAAAGCATCCTTGTAATGATGGGCCTAAATGCACTCACGGTCTGCCTGTATAAAGTGATTCATTACACAACCATCACGTCTTGAGCGTCTTCTCCGTGCTACCTGATTTTTCAAACTGACGTCTACAAGCTCCATGATCTATAATGAGTGCAGTCTAAATGATGACACTAAAGATTAATTATAGACTGTATGTGCTGAGCAGTCCATCTCTTCCTTTTCTACTTTAATATTAGATACCACAAGACCTTCCTTCAAATGATGTACGACTCCCACACATGACAGTACTCCAAGTTAACACTCGAACAAAGATTCAGCTAAAGGCAACCTCTCTGGTTGGTCTTTGTTGTTCTATTCCAAGAAAAACCAACGTTAAATTAAATGTGAGGCTATCTTAAATTCATTGTGCCTCCCTTTTCAGGTTATTTTGTGAATTCATGGTCTCAGCAATTCCATGATCTTTCCAGAGCAATTGTAGGGGTTTTTCAAGGTGTTTTTTTTCTTTTTGTGGCTGCAAATGACAGCGAGGTTTGTTCTGTAGAAAATGTCTCATTTCAAAGATAGATAGGTAGATAAATGATAGGTAGATAACAGACAGATGATTCTATGTTTCTAAGAGAATATATAGGTAGATGACAGACAGATAGATAGACAGATGATAGATGATGATAGTAAAGATCCTCCTGCAAAGGGCAGGTTCTGTTCCACCTGTTCTTTTATGAAGAACTATTTTACTGTATACATGGGCTAAGAAGGACGTATCTGATCATGTTCTTTAATGAGAAAAAAAAGTTTCAGAATACAGCTGAGAGGTGAAAAAGTCACCTTTGTAGTGATGAATGGAAATGGGTGATGTGCTGTCAGTGAGAAGGAAACTGGAGCTTTCAGCATGCACCTTGCAGTCCCGCACTTAACGAGCACAAGCATTTTGTTAGAATCACTAGCCAAGAACCTGGTCTATGGGATCCTGCTGTGGCGGAGGGGTTGGACCGGATGATCTTTCGAGGTCCCTTCCAATCCCTAATGTTCTGTGATTCTGTGATTTCTACTATAAGAAAGGAGCCTGAACAAGTGGAAATAGGCCTGAAAACATACTGGGAAATATGGCAGCAGTTTGTGTAGAAAAAGGAGTACGAATGCTGAGGAGCAGCTTTAGTGAGCAGTCAGCGGATCGGTACTCAAAGCTCACAACAGATGACAAGATTTCTAAACATCTGCCATGATGGAACCAACACAGACTTGGAAGTGGGAGTACAGATGGAACTTTATTACCTTTTTTCCTGTCTTTTCATGAAAAAATTATTTAGGAAATAAACCTGGTTCTCAACTGACATTTGGAGAAAAGAGTATTTTCCAGATTCCGATCTTTCTACAGAGATTTTTTTCTGTTTCCTTACAGACAAGGACACAAACTTCTCACCCAGTTAAACTGCAAAACTCGATTTCTGTGCCAAATGAACAAATGAGAGACCCAGCTTTGTGCCTCTACCTCCACCTGTACAAAGGTTTACAGCATTAAACCACAGTCAGGATGCTCAGAGTGCTGCTGCTTCACGTATTTGCTGGTTTAACCTGCACTTTCTAGATGCACGTACAATTAATATAGAGCAGAGTCGCTCTGTGTGATTTCCTTTAATCCTGACGTTCTCAGGTAGGGAAATTTACTTTCCTACTGCTGGAATGGCAGACGGAAAAAACCTGTCTGGCCGCAAGTTTGATCATTCTCAAGCTTCAACAGGACACCAGGAAGAAATCCTTCCCGGAGAGAGTGGTCAGGCAGTGGGATGGGCTGCTCAGGGTGGTGGTTGAGTCCCCACCTGTGGATGAATTTAAAAGTCACTTAGGTGTGGTGTCGAGGGATCTGGTTTAGGGGTGAACTTGTACAGTAGGGCTGCTGGTTGGGCTCAATGATCCTGGGGGTCTTCTCCTACCTCAGTGGCTCTGTGGTTCTGTTACTCATTCCTTTTCCGTACTGAGCGAAAACAAACACTGATGTAGACAAACAACATTTTGTAAGTTGACTCTTCAGACCCCAGATGTTTACTAGTTTATAAATGCATGTGGTGGAGCTCATAACGCTGGTCATGATCTCACGCAACTGCAGCTTGAAGAACAGCAATATTAAAAACCTCAGAACACACAGAAGGGGGAAATTTAGAGAGTGAAAATATTATTTGAATTTTTGAAATAAAGCAAATTGCTCTGATTTGTTCAGCTGTTGGAGTAAACGTGGAGATCAGATGGCTCAAAACATCTCTGTGCTGCCTTTCTGTCATGCTTGTGATTATTTAGTAAACTTCCGATCGTATTGCACTAGCGGTTTAGACTTCTGTCTGTTACCAGTGATGAAAGGTCAGTTTCCCCCAGTCAAAAGGTAGATCATGAGACACTGCTGCTGCAAAGTTTATCAACTTTTCTCTATCCCATTGAGTTTCATTTTGTTTAATCAGTGCCTTCAACATGACCACTTAAAACATCCCTCCACCACTCGGTGGTGTTTTAGTTAATTTGTCTATCAGGGGAATTACTTTTGTCCAATCAGTTATGATGTGACCACCTGCATCAGGAGAATTATGAAAGAATATTGCAAAGCAGTTCCTTGACATCATTTTGCTGGTGTTTCATTAGTCCAAAGTTAAATGATAAAATCAATTTTGGATAGCTAAGACTCTGAATTTCAAAACTTCTACTTAATCTCTAATGTTGACGATGACATTTTCCTTGTGCGCGTCTTTGGGTCTGACAATTCAAGCCTGATCCCAAAATGTGGGATTGTTTTGGCATCCAAATCCTTCTTTTCTCCTTGAAAATCTTCCTGGGTGATGCTCACGTTATGTATTGTTTACAAATTACCAGTGAGTAGCACTTTCAGCTGCTGTTCAATACTTCTGCAACACAACGTCTGCATGTTAATAGAGGCCTGCGGTTGCCAACAGCAACAACACTGCCTCAGCATCGATAAGCAGGTACCATATTGTGAGAGCAGTCTGCTGGGTCTCAACTGCACATTTCCCAGCTGCAGCAGCTGAACAAACACCACCTTGTCTGTCCGACGCTGTAAGCAGGAGGGAGTCAAATGGATCACATGTAGAACTGATGGACCCAAGCACTGGGCTGTCTCAGAATCAGCTGCCACAGCACAGAAAGCAGAGCACCTGAAATCCTGTGCAGGGAGGCTGGGCCAGATGACCTCTGGAGGTCCCTTCCAGCCGAGAACATTCTAGGACACAGAAGTGGAAATGAAGTTTCATGTCTCAGTCCCACTATTAATTAAAAAACACTATTTCTGTCTTTTATAATGAAAAGCTAATTTGAAATAGATTGCACTTTTTATCCAAAGTTAAAGTACTAGTTAGTAAATACTGAGGACATTTATCACTATGGAGGATTTTCAATTTACATGTTAATGCCTTTTTATTTCATATTGTAATTTAATTACAAATATAAATTATGTGTAATAATTACTTACTTGACAGCTAGTACAGCAAGTTGACATTTTACTGAAATCTGCCTTTTAAGAGTAAAGTGTATAATGGGGGATTCTGCGCCACACTTTGGAGACCTGAAATTAGTTAGCAAATGAACCTGGCAGAACAATATTCAAGTTCAGAAAAACATTCTTTGGCTGTTTACATGTAAATTTCTGTATATAAGGTGGTGGTCTAAGTTGCCATGGAGATCTACAGACCCTACAGAGCTTCCAAGCCCAAAGCCTCTAAAAGTGCCACTCCAAAACCACACGCCAGAGTAGCACCATTTAAGAAACACTGGGGTGTCTGACAGAAGACAAGAAGGCCAGTGGGATCCTGGGGTGGATCAGAACAGGGACGGTTGGTAGATTGAGAGAGGTTCTCCCTGCCTCTAGTCTGCCCTGGTGAAACGACATCTGGAATCCTGTGTTCAGTTCTGGGGCCTTCAGTGCCACAAGGACACAGAGCTGCTGGAGAGAGTCCTGCGCAGAGCCACAGAGATGATGAAGGGAGGGGAGCATCTCCCTGATGAGGAAAGGCTGAGGAAGCTAGGAGAAAAGGAGCCTGAGGGGTGACCCCATTTATAAATATGTGAAGGGTGGGTGTCAGGAGGATGGAGCCAGGCTCTGCTCAGTGGCATCTAGCAACAGGACAAGGGGCAATAGGTGTGAGCTGGAACAGAGGAGGTTCCACATCAGTCTGAGAAGGAACTTTTTCACGGTGAAGGTGACAGAGCCCTGGCAAGGGGCTGCCCAGGGGGGTTGTGGAGTCTCTTTCTCTGGAGATTTTCCAAACCCATCTGGTCATGTTCCTGTGTGACTGGATCTAGGGGATCCTGTTGTGGCAGGGAGACAGGACTTGGTCTTTCGAGGTCCCTTCCAATCCCAAACGTTTGGTGATTCTGTGAGAAGACTTGACCAGACACCTATGGGGGATAAGCTGAGGCAGTTCAAGTAACATTAGGCACCTATCAGAACAGAGACTTTGTGCTAGCTAGTCAAATAGAGCAGTTTTCTGGAGGTGCCTGTCTTCCTCTGCCCCTACGGAGGGCAACGTAGGTGATTCTCTATATGGTGGAAGGAGATGGGACCGGGCAGTATGCTACAGGATGAGAAAGGAAGCAAGGCAGGGCAAGGCAAGGCTTCAGGGAGTAGCTGGGGATATTTCCCAGAAGGTAGTGAAGAAATGTGAAATGTAAGAATTAGAGAGGATTTATCACTGTTTCAGAGTGAAACATTGAGGTGGACTCACTGAACTTATTGGATCAGCAACATTTAAAAGCAAAGAAGTTTTCAAACAACTTTTCTTTAGAAAACAGATATAAGGTGTGAGATATATTGTCATCAGAGGCAAGACACCAAAGCTGAATGGAGTTTCCAACACAATAAATACAAAAATACCAATTTATTTGGCATTTAGTAAGTATAATGGGGTAGATATAAGGCGGACAGAGGCTGGAACAGGCTGCCCAGGGGGGTTGTGGAGTCTCTGTCTCTGGAGACATTTCAAACCCTCCTGGCCATGTTCCTGTGTGACTGGATCTAAGGGATCCTGCTGTGGCTGGGGGATTGGATTTGATGATCTACTGAGGTCCCGTCCAATCCCTCATGTTCTGTGACTCTGTGAATCGGTGATCAGCTGGATAAACCTCCAGGTGCCCTACAGTGACTAAGAGCAAACTGAGGTTTTACAAAATGAGGAAAGAACTGTTAAGTAGAAGATGATGAAGTCTTACTGTTCTTTGAAGGAACTGCTACTCACATGTTGTACCAGCCCGTAATCCACTGATGAATGTTCCACCAGCCCTTTATCTTATCCCAAAGCCTGCTCTCCAGAGCTGAGGTAGGTCTCTATCCTGACAGTGTGCCGATTTAATCTAACCATGTGACACAATCAGCCCCTGGAGATATTCTCAGACGACAACAAATGACATTCCATTACTTCTTCACCTTTTCTATTTCAGTCTTCATTCTCACAACATCCCACCTATTCTCACTGTCCCTTTGCAGCTGTTATTGGCACAATTTCTAATGCACAATTCTGTTTTCCCATACCCCCACCCTCCACCCGCACGTACAGACACGCGCACACAGGCGGAAGTCCTTGTTTTCCTTCTTCATCGTATTCCTCTCTGTTCCTATCCCCGTATCTTCCTTTCTGCTCAAGAAAGCGGAAACAACTCGAGCAAACAGCAGCACCATCAAGTTGTGTATAAAATGAACCTAAGTAACCATGTAATTATTCTCACTCGATTGCTGCTGCTCTTTATTGCTCTCACTTATTGTGTCATCTTTCATATTGTAAGACTGTAGGCTCCTTGGGGAAGGGACGGCATCATTTATTTTCTCTTTGAAGTACCTTCACCACCTCAGGCACTTTGCAAGTAACAAATAATAATAATAACCATTAATCAGGTAATGGGATCAGTAGAAATCACCAGTCAGTGGCAATTAAAATCTTAGCAACAGGAGGCAGGTTTCTGCTCCAGAATTTATAAAGTCTTTCCTTCTGCTCCTTTCTAATGAGAAACAACTTTGTTTTGTTTTGTTTTAAAAAAAGAACAATATTATAAAACACAAGACCTCTCAAAAGTCCCTTGTTTCTGCTTTCAGATTGAAAGAATGAGTGAGATCTACAATCTCTACATCTCCTTGTCCCTTGACTTAAAATACACATCTGCTTTCTCATCACTCCAAGTATCCGAGGTGATTAAAATGGATGGTATTTGTTCAGTTGAGAGCACAATGAAATTTCTAGAGCTGAAGGCCTACACTGCTATCAAAGCAGAAAGAATTTTATTTCATTAGTTGCTATTGAAATCCGATGAGTTTTCAGCACCTAACTAGGATAATCAAGGATGACTGAATCCAAGATGACACAGCAGTTCCATGCAGCTGGTAGCAAGAGGGATTTTTATGCTGCAGCTTTTCTGCACTGTTAGAATCAGACACATGAAGGTACCTCTTCCCCTTTTGCTTTTTGAGTCTGTTGCTTACAAAGCAGAGAAAATAGACATTTTAAAATAGTAACTAGTTTTTAAATAATGAACAGAGGGTGACAGAGCACTCGAAGGGGCTGCCCAGGGGGTTGTGGAGTCTCCTTCTCTGGAGATGTTTCAAATCCTCCTGGCCACACTCCTGTGCGACCGGATCTAGGGGATCCTCCTGTGCCGAGGGCATTGGACTGGATGATCTCTCAGATCTTCCAATCCCTAATGTTCTCCGATTCTGTGATCATTTGAAAGGGATCACACTTTGTCAGCTATGGCTTATGGCAAACCTGACGGGAAGAAGTGAAAGCTCTCTTAATCCACTGCCTGTACTGCAACCCCGAATCACCGCTATCTCACACCGCTGTGCTCGATATATGTGCTGTTTTTCTTTTCTATACCTGGACCCTAAGTAATTGTTATGACACATCCTGTGGTGTATGTTGACACTGAGCTGCTGAAGACCCAGCATCCAGCACATTACTACTACGGAGCTGGGAGGACGCTGTAACTCCTCTGCGATCAAGGCCGGTGACTGATGGTGTAGTCGCCTACTGGCTGTGGTGCACACTTGCCCCTTTCTCCATTAACCCACACACCAAGTGCCTAAACCATGACCTTACTGGAAAACACGGAACAGCTTTCTCTGAGCTGAATAAATGTCAGGGGTTTTATGTTGTTATGCTGCTTGAACTTGATCTATTCCGGGGCTTCAGTGGCATGTGATTTAAAACATTACAGCCAGGATTCTCATTGTTAACATTAAGTGCTGCTGGTGCAGGCGCCAGCTTTGCATGCATCGTGTGCAGTGCTACCTCCTTGGCTTGTGACAGATCTTTGTGCTCTGAGACTCAATGACTGGGCACACATTGAGCCAAGGTTTATAAATACACAGTTGATGATTAAATTTCCCTACACAGCCTCTCCTGCAGAGTCTCAAGCCTTGCAGTTCACTGTCTTTAACCAGCATGTGTCTCTGATAATTGGTTTTCTTCTGGCATCGTTTCTGGAGCTAGTGCTGAGCGAGAGTGTGGTGCAGTCTGTTCTCGTCCTTTCATGTGCGAAGAGATACTCTGATTTCAGCCACAACCCCAGCAGTTAGCTTCTGAGCTGCTCAATATCTTGCTTCTTCCTGTAGTCTTTAAACAAGGAGGACTCCACTCTGACCTTAACACTGGCAGTTACCTCACTGCCTGCTGCATTCCATGGGCCAATGCTACCAGGGAGCTGATTTCAGTCCTGTCTGCGGACAAATAAGGTCACTTTTCGTGAGGCTTTCTGTGACCGTGTAGCATCCAGGGGAGAAGCAGTGATTGCGGGGAGGAAAAAAGAGGTGAGAAAATGCCCACTGGGTATCCCTGGATATGTTTAAGGATATTCTGGATGAGGCGTCGAGGGATGTGGTTTAGGGGTGAACTTGTAAAGCTGGGTAGACAGCTGGACTCAATGATCCCAGAGGTCTTTTCCAACCAGAGTGATTCTGTGATGAGTCACAGCAGGCAATCTGCAAGTGGCCACCCTGCTCTGACTAAAGTCTTTCACCACCTCTAGGGACAGAAAACAAGTGGTGCCAGCCATGTCAGGGTCAGGAAATGGGCAGTGGCCCTTTTTATTATCGTATTCTATTAAGAAAGATCTACTGTGTAGTAGTTCTCTGTGTGGGTAAGATGATTAGCACAGACACCACCTCAGGGAGCAGCCTGCCTCACTTCATTCACTATCAGGATAAGGTTGGTCTATCTACTTCCCCAACAGAAATCATGTCAGAAACTATTCTTTATTAACGGTAAAACAGAGAGGATCTGAGGACAGGAGGATGTCACCCACATGAATGCCTAACTTTAGCATCACTCGGGATTTTGCTGCCAGCGGCATTTCCTGCCTAGCACCCAGTAGTTTTAGTTTCCTGAAACTGGGTGAAGGGGAAGAGCCCCTGTTAAAATCATTAGTCCCTCTAAATGAGAAGTAATTGGTTTCAGAAATGGACTTGCTACTCTGCCGAGAAGGAACTTCTTCATGGTGAGGGTGACAGAGCACTGGAAGGGGCTGCCCAGAGAGGTTGTGCAGTCTCCTCTGCACAACCAAACCTGCTGGACTGTTCCTGTGTGACTGGACCTACGGGATCCTGGTGTGGTGGGGGTCCTGGGACTGGATGACCTTTTGAGGTCCCTTCCAATCCCTAATGTTGTGGGATTCTGTGATTCACTGCAAGACTGGAAAATCAAGAAAAGTGTCAGAACATGAAGGAATTTTCCTTTCCTCCTACTCGTTGTGGCCAGATGCTCTCTTAAGATGGACCAAGATCTCCAATGCACTAAAGATCTGTCATCTAGCTATAGCTCGCCTGATAGCTCTTAGAGTATTAGCTAGCATAAGGTAACCTTAAAAATAACTTTGCATTGACACAGAGAGCAGGTTAGCCAAGCATCATAAACACAATCAAAAATAGGACAGATTGACTTTAGTTACGGTTAACTAACTGGGACACGTTAGAAGAGTCACAAATGAGAAATGAGCCAGACAGAGGTCAACAGACCAGCTCAGTTCTACATCAGACAGCTTAAATTTTTAATAGAACAACATGACTGGGCAATAGATTCTTGCTGCACACAAATTCGAGTAACTCCATTAATAATAACCCATTATTTCATACAGACTAATCCCACTTTCTATGAGCAGTAAGATAAGAATTGAGAGCTTTGTACTGAGATACTGCTCCCCTGCTTCAGAACTTGCATTTATGCCAAAGTTTCCATCTGTGGGTTTCCTGAGAATATAACTGAAGTGCAGTTTTTCAAATAAGGGAAATATTTCATTCTTAACATGCTGGTCACATTTTAAATGGTCTTCACTGTAAAATATAAAGGTTTACACATAAATATCTACTTTTTGTTTCCTTCTATTCTATTTTGTTTTCCTTCTAAACTATTGCTGCAAGCACAGATTTTATCTAATTAAATCTACATATCATTTTATATATTTACATATAATATAGACACATTTATGTAATTAAATATAAATATTAAACAGATACATATAATTATATTGAAAACAGCTGTATAGAAAACGATGCTGCTAGAGGTTGGTGTTCACAATGGGGACACAGGAGACTTGGACAGGTTAATGTTACTGTAATAAAGGGAGAGTCCACTGGAAAAATAGCCCCCTGGGATCTCTCCAGCTGCTGGACAGCACAGTTTCCATTAATCCTGATTTCCCTCTCTCCATTCGCTGAGGTTCCCAGTCCACCTGCTCCATAACCCCTGCTTTAAGCAAGTGCCATCCTTTACATTCTGCATCTTAACTATCGTTAAAGGTGCTTTTATGCCACCCAGGGCGGAGAAATTAATATTCATAACTCTATTACGTGTGTTCAGAATTTACTTAAGCAATTAATCTGTTTCAGACCAGCTAGCTTTGCCTTCGTACTGTAACTGGCCCCTATACGCTCTGTTTTCAGAGTCACAACACCTAATCCTGATTTAGTGCCTTGTCTGATGGATCACTTATCTCTTCCAAAGCATATGGCTAAAATTGACAGCACCCATCCAGACATGGTAATCACAGAACCATTCAGGTTGGAAGAGACCCCTGGGATCATAGCACTCCCAACGAGCACCCCTACATCTACAAATTCACCCCTAAAGCAGCTCCCCTAACACCATATCTAACGACTTTTAAACACATTCCTGTGAGAAGAGCCCAGCACCAACATCTCTGCAGGGTCCTTTCAGATAGCTGTAGAGAGCAATGAGGGCTCCCCTCAGCCTCCTCTTCCTCAAACTAAACAGCCCCAACTCTCTCAGTCTCTCCCCATCAGACTGATTCTCCAGGCCCTTTCCCAGCTCCGTTGCCCTCCTCTGCACTCACTCCAGCCCCTCAATGTCTCCCTTGTGATGAGGTACCCAAAACTGGTCCCAGTACTCAAAGTGTGGCCTCCCCAGTGCTAAGTACAGGGGGACAATCCCCTCCCTGCTCCTGCTGGCCACACAGTCTCTGATCCAGGCTACGATGCCACTGTCTTTCTTGGCCACCTGCGCACCGCGCCCACATGAAACCATACCTCTTGATTTCTAAATAAAACCTGCATCTTATCATTCTCTAGGCCGTACTTCATTATAGATGTTCAAACGACCCTCACCTTTGTGTAAGACTTTACCCTACTGGAAGCAAGTTTACCTTTGCATTGAATTTAATGACAATGGGTAATTAAAACTTTGGATGTGCGTTCTGCTGTACGAACGAGCTGGCTGGGATGTCTGCAAATGGTTTTACAAAGCCTTCTACTGTCAAGGGACAAAGTCAGAGGCTGACTTTTTCTTAAGACTGAAAATAATTAGATGATGTGCCAGAAATCACTGAATATCCACTTAAATCAACACTTTCAGTAGTCATAGCTCTTCCCTTACGTAGGGAAAGCAGAAGAGGTGTTTATAATATATTTCTGAAATAAGACTGTAGCCAGCGTAGATAGAAAGTGCAAATCATGAAGAGCTGGATTTGCTTCAACAGCATCGAATAGATTTTCAATTGAAGCATCATTTTGTTCTCAGATGAATTGCCCAAAATATTAAGTACCTTTTTATAATAAAATCAATATGATATTAAAAAAATTGCATTTTATCTGTCTACAAAGTTATCCGAATGTTTCAGCACTATTTAACCATCAGCCATTTAATGCTTTTATTTGAAATCAATCGTTATAGATCCGTTTTGTCTCCCTACAATTACTTGTAAACATTATCCTCACTTTTCTTGTGTCTTCATTAGTGCCCTGTCATCTTCACATTAGTCTGTAACCTGTTTGAGTAACTCTAAAGAGTCAACAGACCTTTCACTCGACTCCTACCGATCAACTGAATGAAGAGGTAACAACTGAGGTAACTGATCACATTCAAATGAGTGATTGATTAAAAATTACATGGAATGAAGAGGGACAAAGACAGAAGTATTTCTTTTCCTTTTCTGCAAGCAGGGGTAAGTGGTCAATGCTCAGCCACATTAGCATTTAAGATAACCACTGGTAAATCTATCTATAACATTTGTTAATAAATAGATGTAGGCAAAAGCTGCAAATAATTTTCTGTTAATATTCAATTTCAGACTGTTCGACACGTACAGTGTGATCGCACCACAGCTGGGATGTCCATTTCTGGGCTCCTCTGTTCCAGGAGAGAGTACAGTGCAGAGCCACAGAGACGATGGAGTGGAGCATCAACCTGCTGAGGAAAGGCTGACAGAGCTGGGTCTCTAGCTGGGAAAAGAGGAGACTATGGGGTGACCTCATTAACGTTGAGCAGTGTGTGAAGGGTGGGTGTCAGGAGGATGGCGCCAGCCTCTGCTCAGGGGCATCTAATGATAGGACAAGGGGCAAACTTTTTTATTTGACTTTTATCATACCTACTGTAAGAAAGCTGAGTCAGCTACCAGTTCAAACCAGTTGTCTTATGAGGACTAATGAAGCTTGGTTCCTGCATCCTGTCTCCATAAAGATTTTTACTCTGCTACTGACAGGCTCTTTACTATTTCCTTTGAAAGAAAAGTTGCTGCAGTCTCGTCGGATGTCTTTAGCTGCATCAAACCCACTACGGCTTCCTCTCCATTCCACAGAATCACGGAATCATCAGGGACTGCATGTCACTGGCATGCGCTAAAATAACCCCAGCAGTTTTCACATGAGGACCTGTAAGCCCCCAAACAATCTGCTGTGTTTCTTTTCATGTCTGCTGCCAGCTGAACATATGAAACCCACCTCTGTTAAGAGGTACAGACGTGTGGCTGGCTATCAAACAGCACAGCTGGTCAGTCTCCAGCTGTCTTTGGGGAGACATGAATGGATCCTCTATCACCTGCTCCTGATGCTTTTCCAAAATTCATATGACTGTAATCTCCTTCAGTCATCTACTCCTTCACAAAACTTGCTTGGAAATGGCTAAATGCATCAAAGGTTTTGCAAGTGAGAGGGGGCAGAAGGAGCAGTGGTACTCATTTCCTTAGGAAAGTTACTTACTGGCTTCTATTTGTGAACTATCGGTTTAGCAGCGATAGTTCACATGAACATGCGTATCACAACGGAATTACTGAGCCTTCTACAGGAGATCAAGATCAGACCCTCATCAAAATGTTTCTTTTAAGGTTACGAGGAGGCTGAGGGGAGACCTCATCCCTCTCTACAACCACCTGAAAGGACACTGTAGAGATGCTGGTGCTGGGCTCTCACTGATCATTAGTGACAGAACCAAAGAAGGGGTTCATGCTTCAACAGGGGAGGGTCAGATTGGACATCAGGAAAAGATTCTTGATGGAGAGAGTGGTCGGGCACTGGAAAGGGCTGCCCAGGGTGGTGGTTGAGTCCCCATCCCTGGATGAGTTTAAAAGTCACTTAGATGTGGTGTTGGGGGATCTGGCTCAGGAGTGAACTTGTAGAGTGGGGTCAATGGTTGGACTCGAGGATCCCAGGGGTCTTTTCTAACCTGAATGATTCTGTGATTCTGTTAAAGACCCATGCGATCACACTGTATAGTGTTGAAATTGGCACATTTTGAGCACAAATCAAGGAATTCTTTTTAATGTCTGGATTTTAATGCATCTGCACTCAACTGTGACATGATCCCACGTGTGAGAAAGCTGAAAAATGAAATCTGAGATGATGCGCTACAAATGAAATACCGCCGCACCACGGGTTAGACTTCTTGTCAGAACTACCTAGAGAACGACAACATCGGATATCGGGATCAGTGAGAAGGGAAGGGCGGGCCAATCGCTGACATGTCGCTCAGGAGAGGAGCACACTTTTCCTCTCTTAACACCGTAATCTCGTCTCCAGCTCACACTAATCGTGTCTGTCCTCACGTATCTTTTTAAATAAAACAGCAAACAAAAAGCAGTGTTTACTGCCCACTTCTCCTACTGAGTTCACACCTCAATTAGAACACAATTCCCTTAAATTCTGCAGATTCAACCATCCAGAACTGGCATAGGCTGAAAATCCTCATTCTGAAATTGATCAAAGCCATGCTATGATGGCTCTGAAATATTTTGTATTGGTTAAACAATAAAAAACAGCTGGCAGAAGTTCCAGAGTCTGCAGAATTTATTGAGAGCTTTTTCACAGACTTCCATGAGGTCAAATTTTATCCCCAGCATGCTGTGACCTTTACTTATCACGCTGTCTATAACCATTTCTGTTGCAACCTGTCTTTCAGCAAGGCAACCATGTTCTGATACTGCCAGCATAATGAGGAGCTGTGGCTGACAGAAGCCATTCAAAAACAAATCAAGCCAAAAGTAAACCACATATTTTTAAAAGAGTGAAAGAAAGTGGAATCTGAGTGTTAGGAGGTGACAGGAGAGGAGTGATTCAGACACACAGACTGCATCTGCAACACTTCAAAGACGACCTACCACAAAGCCACCAATATTACGAGACCTCCACTTCCTTTTCAGTTACAGGTCACAGAGCATTAGGGATTGGAAGGGACCTCGAAAGATCATCCAGTCCAACCCCCACCCCCCCGCCACCGCAAGATCCCCTAGATCCAAGTTGCACAGAAACATATCCAGGTGGGTTTTAACCGTCTCCAGAGAAGGAGACTCCACAACCCCCCTAGTAATAAAGAGCAATAAAGGTCTTCCCAGTTTATTTGTAGACGGCCTATAATTTCTTACAACAAACTTGGTCACTCTATGGATTTTAATACTTTAACAAAGAGGGTATTTTAATATCTACACACCTGACATCCAAATTGCTGTCCATTATCATACATAATGTATCCTTGGTTTCTTTTGTGGTTAATAATGGAAGCCAAGTATGTGATCATAAGATTAATACTGAATCATGGTGGGAAGCAAAATTAGCATTGACGGTAATAATCAGCTCCCGTTATGGGATAAAAACAAACTAAAAAGTAATTGAACAGGATTATCAGCAAGATCACCTTAATGTTCATCAACTACTGTTATCGATCGACAAAAAGCAGTACAGTCTTTGACAATTTTTACCACTTCATATAGTGAACTCCACCAAGCTGGTATTTTTTAGGTCACCTGAGTGCTGGGAATGACAGTGGTTCTGCGTCCTGTAGTAGTTTTTGTAATTCAACTTACCTATCTTACCAGAAACGCACAAATTATTTCCCCTGACTGAACCGTGACTTTTAGAGGGCCTATAGAGAACATTCCTGTTTACTAATTATCACTCTATCCAGTAGCTCTAGTTTGCCCAGAGATCTTCTGTTTCCTTTTGGCTTAATCTGATGAGACACTGACACAAAGAGGAAAATCGACCTGTCAGGTAAATGGTGGAGTTGTAGAATGTCCTAGGCTGGAAGGGACCTCTACAGGTCATCTAGTCCCATCTCCCTACAACAGGACAACTCCATCTAGGTCAGGCCTCATCAAGCCTGACCTTAAATGACTCCAGGCATGGGGCCCCCACCACCTACCCAGGCAGCCCAATCCAGCCACAAACCACCCTCACACTGAAGAACTTGTTTCTAAGATCCAGCCTCAGTCTGTCCTTTCCCAGCTTGAACTCGCTGCTCTTAAGGGTCTGTACAAACCCTCTTGAAAAGACCTTCATGTCGGCCCCCCTCAGGTATTGGAAGGTCAAAAGAAGGTTGCTGGCTGGGCACCAGCGGGGCAGCACTCTGGTCTTGATGAAGACCAGGAGGCCTCCCACTGTCCTAGGGTGAAATCGGAGCACTCAGCTGGCTCCCTGAAATGCCTGTCCACCAATGCATGCAGCATGGGAAACAAGCAGGAGGAGTTAGGAACCTGTGCTCAGTCAGGGGGTTATGATCTGGTGCCAATTGCAGAGCCAAAGTGGGACAGCTCGCATGACTGGAATGCGGTCGTGGACGGCAGGAAAACTCCAGCACTCAGTACAAAACTATGGAAAGGTACATCGACTAATTGACTGGAGGATACTGATTACTCATCTAACTCTAAAATATGAGTAAGGAAACCACACACTCATCAAATAATTAAAATAGTGCAAAGCTGTTCAAATCCATTCTTCAACTGCACAACGGATCACGTCTGTGCGATCACTTTAGATGGCTCTGGATATCATTACCAGGTTAGGGAGGATGCCATTTTGCCTTTTCGAGGTGGCCTTTCACCTGGTGCAAAGAGGCATCTTTTTGCTTCCTTAAGCAAATAACTGAAGGTGCACTGGGCAACAGAGGTAGCCTTTTCCTATGTGCCAGAAACATCTCAGACCTTGACCGCTCAGTAAGAGACAGACTCAATTCTATATGACGACTTGCATGGAAAGGAGCTGGTCATGCGCCCGCTGAGAAAACGTGTATATGACAGGGGTTTGTTCTTTGCTCTGATGCTGCGGAGAAGTGCGATGCAGCACAGGCACTTTGTGTTTAATGCTCTGAGAAAGAGGAGGAGGACTGGAAGTTAAACAGGAAGGAGGAGCTGGGGAGGTGGTGGTGGAAGAGAATGAAAGACCGGTCAGTGCACTCCATACCTTTCTCTTACTATCCTGTACAGTAGCTTTCTGATGACAATTATGAAAATCTAGCAACTGTAGTGAACGTAGTCCCAGTGTGAAACTTTCCTTTGAGAAAGAAATAAGGATAAAAGAATTTCCTATCCAGCTCCAAGATCAAGGATCCAAAGATAAGATCAAGTCCACCTCCTCCTTTTCAATTTTGATGTTAGTTCACCCAACCATCCCACCTTCTATTTTTAAACAGGAGTTTTGGTTTAGCTTTCATCTTCAGCAGTGCTTATCAAACGATGGTGAAGACAAGTTTTTGAGAACTGTTAAACAGAACCAGAGTCATTACAATCTTTCATCTATGTCTGAGTCATTCCATAGAACAAAAACATTCTTTGCCTCAATTTTCTGTTACGCTGCTTTACTTGTCCTGATCTTCTGCATCTACAATATTCTGCAGTGAGAAATACTCCATTTAAAAACCAAAATTTAATGCTGATGAGTGACAGTCGTATTTGTTTTTATATTAAATGCAGTAAAGTCTTAGGGGCAGTACATAACTTATGCTTTAATAAATTACCCATAATTAAATCATTCATACTAAAAATAAAGTTCGCTTGTGTTGTTGGTCTAAAAAGGTTTTTAGACAGAAAAATTCATCTTTCTAAGAGTAGATGCAAATCCAAAGGCCACTAAAACAAGAAGGAGCAATGCTATATGTAAACACGTTTCTTGCACTGAATCCTGGGCAGAGACTAAAATGCATCGCAGAAGATACAGCAGCAAACTGGAGCCAGGCTCTGCTTAGTGTTATCTAAGAACAGGACAAGGGGCAGTGGGTGTGAGCTGGAACAGAGGAGATTACACATCAGCCTGAGAAGGACCTTCTTCACAGTGGGGGAGACAGAGTCCTGGAAGGGGCTGCCCAGGGGGGTTGTGGAGTCTCCTTCTCTGGAGATGTTTCAAACCCGCCTGGACATGTTGCTGTGTGACTGGATCTAGGGGACCCTGCCGTGGCAGGGGGACTGGACTGGGTGATCTTCTGAGGTCCCTTCCAACCCCTAATGTTTAGTGATTTTTCTCTGCCTGAATACGTAAGGATATATCAAGCAAAATAACAGATGTACCCAAGTTAACGTCCCTAACAGTACTTTGTGACAGTGAATTGATTATTTTCATTGGAAAACGAGCAAACAAAATAGTGAGTTTTAATTAGGAAATGTGTTCTAGTTTCATTTAATTGAATATTTTAATGTTACAAAATATGAATCTTTTTCATGCAGAAAATTGCCAAAAAACTATTAAATTTTCCCGTAAAAATGAATTTCTTTCTTGCGTGCAACAGGCACTGTGTTAGTTGATGAATCCTACTTTTTATCTAAATTTTTCATTGGATCTTTCACTCTCCTAAATAAAGTCAGTTACAGTCCAGTGAAGTGAATGGTAAATTATACACAACATTCAGCCATCCAAACGGTATCAAAAAGCAGGTAGTCAGGTGGCTTCTTACCGTCAAACCACTAAATGAAATTTGTAAAATGAGTGAGAAGCATCAAAAGTCTTCTTCCCATCACTTCTGTCAAACAGGTTTTAAGAGATCTTTCCTCATCCGTGTTTTCACAAGTTTACCTATTTTCACACTTACTTTTTGGATTGAGGAGAGGTGACGTATAGATTCTTCCAGTGAAGAATATCAGTGTTCAGTCCCATTGTCAGTATGAAATGCACTTGAATATTACATGAAATTGAAGATCAAAATCATAGGAAGAGAAACATTTCACGTCAACAAAAGTACGAAATTCTTCCTTGGTGTTGACAACCTGTTTTTTATTGTGCTTTAACAAGGAATAGTTTAAGTGAAAAGCCTTTTGGAAACAAAAATCAAAACATTCAGCTCAAGATACATCAAAAAACATCAGTGATAAATGCGCCTTCTGTGTTGTTTTCTGGAAGGAAATCACAGTAAACACAATCATAACATTCCAGGAATCTTTTCGATTCCAGTATGAGTCAGTTGGAGCTGGCTCATCAGTTCTATTTGCTGTGCAGGCTCTTGCTGGTGTCTAAGAAACTTCACACCAACCCCAGACAACACCACAGGTTTGGGGATGAGTGGCTCAAAAGCCACCCAGCAGAAAAGGACCTGGGGGTGCTGGTGGACAGCTGGCTTCATATGAGCCAGCAGTGTGCCCAGGTGGCCAAAAAGGCCAATAGGATCCTGGCCTAGATCAGGAATCTCGTGGTCAGCAGGAGAAGGGCAAGTTAGGGTGCCTTGTACTTGGCTCTTGTGAGGCCTCCCCTCGAGTACTGGGGTCAGTTCTGGGCCCCTCACTACAGGAAAGACATTGAGATGCTGGAGCATGTCTAGAGGAGAGCTACCAAGCTCATGAGGGGTTTAGAGAACCAGTCACATGAGGAGAGGCTGAGGGAGCTGGGCAGGTTTAGTCTGGAGAAGAGGATGCTGCGGGGGGACCTCATTGCCCTCTACAGCTCCCTGAAAGGAGGTTGTAGAGAGGTGGGTGTTGGCCTCTTCTCCTTAGTAACTAGGAGAAAACCAGGGGCAATGGTCTGAAGTTGAGGCAGGGCAGGTTTGCATTGGATATCAAGAAGAAGGTCTTTACCGAAAGAGCAGTTGGGCACTGGAAGGGCCTTCCCAGGGAGGGGGCTGAGCCACCATCACTTGAGGTGTTTAAGAAATGTACAGACCTGGTGCTTCAGGACCTGCCTTAGTGGCAGGGATGGAGGGGGTTTGTTTGTGTCTGTTATCAATCAGGTATTTGGATTTTTTGTTGTTGTGGGTCTGGCTGGACTATGGTTGGATCTAGGAGGTCCTTTCCAGCCAGGATTATTCTGTGATTCTGTGAAAAACTTTGTGGAAGGGCATCGTGCAGCAGCAAGCCCCATATGAGGGCTCATCTGTTTGGTACTCCAGAAAGGTTTCTTATTTAGTTGCCTCTTAATTTTATCACTATAATAATTTTGAAATCTGTTTTGTCTTACTTTAATTTGTCTTACTTTACAAGGGTGACAAAGCGACATCTTGAATGGAAATCATTACTAACTAAAGCCATGGCACCAGTACTGAGATACCACATTCAAATTCCTTTAATTGGAACTGGTGAATCGAACATTACAGGCAAGTTTATTGCTGCTTGAGATATCATCTATTTTTGTTAGTGCACTCCTTATCAGGTAAATGACACTTCATTCTATCACCCTGTAGCATGCATTCAGCGAGTAATTCCAAGTGCAAAACAGATATTCCCTGAAGGTTGAATAATGTAACTGAAATACTAATTTGAGTTGTGCAGAACTTGTTTTTATCAACTTCAGTTCTTGAAAGCAAAGTCCAGCATTGAAACCACAGCTGTAATACTTTAGCCTCTTAATATTATCTCCTTATCGATTTTTCAAGGGTTTTCTTAAACTTTAAGTTACAAATCATGTAGAGTGGTTGCAGTTTAATTCCCTCTACATAACTTCTAAGTGCACCAATTTAGCTTTTTACTCTCCATCTGCTGCTCCAGAGGACACAGTGTTACAGCCAGTGTCCCTACGAAGGGGCATCAGACACCCTAAAAGTGTCAGAGACAGAAGGTCCTTCACTCACTCTTGTTTAGGAAAGTGATTCAAGCCCTTAGTGTCTGAATCTGAAACTGAAGCTTGTTATGTTGCCGATACAGATATAATCAGGTTTTGGATTAATGACCCTGAAGATCACAGAACATCAGGGATTGGAAGGGACCTCAAAAGATCATCTAGTCCAATCCCCCACCACAGCAGGGTCACCTGGCCCTGAATTACAACATCAAATTCCTTAAAATTCCCTGACATTTTAAAACTCCCAAAAATTCCTTTGACACAAGCTCTTCTTCTCATCAAGTGCTCAGGAACCCAATGACTTTCAGGGACCTACCAACCTGGGACACAAACTTTTCCAAGGCAAGTTGTTTAAAAACACAGTACTGCTTCTGTTCCTCTCCCTTAATTAGTGCACTTGCCTTTTTCTCTGCCTTTTCTAACTCTGTTGTGTATTTCTTGAAATGTGAAGTAAAACCAGCTAAACAGCAGCCAAGAGGTTTACACTCCAAGGGTTTCTACAGGAGCAAGAGAACAATGTCTGCACTGTTTGTGATGGTGCTCAGCACGTTGTTATTCTCTGGGTTAGCTGACCCCAGCACTCCATTCCTCCTTCTGATTTGCACTTCAGAGTTCTTCAGGTGTGATTCAGAGTATTTTTCCCCTAGACACATATATTTATTTTACTGAAACTGAAGCATTTTCAATCACTTGAAAATTTGGAGATTTCATTGCAAATCTCTACTCAAAGTAGAGTTAAAAAGTTGAATGAAATCAGTCCCCACACTGATTTACAGGAAACCTACTGATGTTTCCTTTCCATCCAGAAAGTGAACTTGCTTTCCCTATTTAACCCAATTCCTAACCAGAAAAAGAGCCTTTCTTATTACAGCTTACTGGCTTTGCTAAATTTGATATATAAACACTGAAGCTCCAAATACATCCCACATCTAAACTGCTTGCACTTCAAAACCTCCTAAAATATTAGCCAGGTTTTTTTTTTTTACAGAAGCTGTTCTGATTCTTTCTTAACAGACTATGTTTATCCAAATATTGAAGATTTCAGTGATTTTCACTTTTATTACTGACTCTGCCAGATGGATACCTGGGAAAGAAGCCAGGCTCACTTGTCTGCAGTTCTTAGAATTCCCCTCGGAGTCCTGCCTACACCTGTGAGTTACACTGGTGACCTGCTAGTCCTCTGGCACAGCTGCAGCTTGTGTTGACAGGTTACACACTTTGGCTTCTTCCTCTGCAGTTTCTCATTTGTGCCCTTTCAGAACTCTGTGGTGACTGTCAGGCAGTCCAGGTGACACATAAACATCGAACTGAGTTGGTCTAACACTTCCTTAAAATTTATTTAGCACTTCTGAATGACATGTTACAAGAAAATATCAGGTGTGGGATTCACCCAACACCTAGTCATCTGCCTGGCTTTTGTATTAAATACTCTTCTATTACCTTTCAGTTTTCAGTCCCAGAAGCCCTGTTCCATTTTGATTAAGGTGCAAATCATTCTTCTTGTGCAGTTCCTTTTGTTTCCTTCCCTTCAGCCTGAATTTAGCATCTGGAATCTTCTTCCTACTCTACTCTATACCATTAATGATGCAGATAATAGAGTATGACAGATACTTTTTTGAAGCTCTTGTGAAGTCGAAAATTACTTGAAGTACTACTTGAAGTACTTTTCTGATGTGAGAGCATCCTGTGAGTAAGCAGTTACTACATTAAATCAAATTTCTTTTCCTCTAGCTCCACTGCCATCAATTTGTATCAACCAAGTCTAGACTACATACTGTCCTGGATGTAACTAAAATGAAAGTTCAAGATTTGTCTCACACTAAAATACAGGCACATTAAATTATGTAACAGTATAAATTGCTCACCCATTTCAAAATGAGAGCTAGTCACAGGTAATTCTTTAGTAAGATGAAAGCTGAATTCATCAAATACGTTGCTGTCTCTGTGAACAGTCCTCCAAGTTTTACGAAGATAAAACCAGTGTTTCTATGTACCAGCCTTCTCTCTGTTGCTGTTCCTAAGCCTAAGTGAGAAGTTGCAATAATGTCTGTGACCTCCCTTTTGAAGTCTCTTCACATAAAATAGCGGTGGCCAAGTCTCATTGCTTTGTCTGGGCTGTTTACAGATGCTAATGATGTCTCATCTAGCACAAACACGATTAGAAATGCACTACGTGAAGGAGATTCATGTCCACAACAGTTACTGAAACTGATACAAAAAACAGGAAAAAAAGTGGTGCAGATGCAGTTTTTGCTGCCCAGAATGTTGTTCAGCTATGGCAGAACATCTCACTTATCTGGGTGATCCTGCTATGGTGGACTAGATGATCTTTCGAGGTCCTTTCCAATCTCTAAGGTGCTGTGATTTACCATACGTATGATCGACACAGAAGCATGAACTACCTTTACCTGGGAATAGAGGTTATGTTGCCACTGCGTAGGACAGAGGCTGCTGGCAGCAGTGCATCCGAATGTTTTCTGTTTCATTGCTTTTAATCTGCCAAAAGGAAGACTGTGAGCAACGTACGCTCTCTTCAAAATACGTCTCCTCTTTCAGCCACTACCACCGCATGCCAAAAAACCGCCCGGCGTACATCTCTCTCTCACAGAGTCCCCGCCCCTTACAGAATCGCAGAACAACCTACACCTTCGTAAAACCGGAGGAATAGTTCACGCGGTATCTGGAGACATTCAAAACCCGCCTGGACGTGTTCCCCTGCGACTGGATCTAGGTGATCCTGCTGTGGCAGAGGGATTGGACTGGATGATCTTTCGAGGTCCCTTCCACTCCCTAATGGTCTGTGATATACAGAACACAATAGAGGAGGAATTTCCTATACAATACACATCTTTCATAGATTAGATTTTGACAGTTGAAAGGCACTTTTAAATGTATTTTATCCAGTTCGCTATTTGGTCCAGCTACTTGATCCACATTATTTCTTTAATCATAGCAAAATAACTACTTTTAAATTTTCTTTATCCAAAAAAAGCCCTCTTGAACATTACTGCACTTGTACTAAACAGGAAAAGCACTTTGTTAACTAGAAAATTCTGCTTTCTCCTGTTAAAATCTGTTTATCACAGCAGGCTGTTTGTTTGGGGGTTTTTTTGTAATGTCAAGAGGAGGAATGCTTTAGGTATCAAAAGCAAGGATGCTTTAGAGTTGTCTCATGTTGCAAGTGATGGGGTGAAACACACAGGCTAATTAGATCAAAGACTATTTTGATTTCTGTGTGCGTTGTACAGCTTTGTCAGAAGCACCAAAGTCACTGGCATGAACAGTGCTGGTATCTCAGCGCAATGAGCTGCTTTCTGTATTTGTAATAAGTAATCATGATGAACTGAACAGCATCAGAGAAATAAAAGAATCACAGAATCATTCCGGTTGGAAAAGACCCCTGGGATCATCGAGTCCAGCCATCAACCCTACTCTACTAGTTCACCCTTAAACCAGATCCCCCAACACTACACCTAAGCATCTTTTAAACTCATCTAGGGATGGAGACTCAATCACCATTCTAGTAACAGATAACGCCCTTAGTCAGAGTGGCTACTCTGTATGTTCTAGGAACAGTCATTTGCACCCGTATGCGTTTATTCTGCTCACAAATTCATCAAACACCTCACAGACACAAATCGATTTATGGTTTCTCCCATGAAGAAGTTCGTAAAGCAAAGCCTGAACTACTTCAATTTTGTACTTTCAACTGAGGATCTGTGAGACTGTTGTCTCTCCATAAGAGGTGAAGACCTCAAGTGTCAGATCTTCTCTATAGGGTCACAGAACCACAGAACTGAATCACTGAATTATTGAGGCTGGAAAAGACCTCTAAGATCATTAAGTCCTGTCTATTACCTAACACCATGGGACCAAGTGCCATGTCCAGTCTTTTCTCAAACGCTTCCAGGGATGAGGACTCCACCACTGCCCTGGGCAGTCCATTTCAGCGTCTTATCACCCCTTCCATGATGAAGGGCTTCCTAACATCCAACCTAAGCCTCCACTGGTGCAGCCTCAGGTTCTCATTCTACCGCTAGTTGCCTGGGAGAACAGCACGACCCCCACCTGTCTGTAACCTCACTTCAGGTACAGTGTGGTAAGGTCCCCCAGTGTCCTCTTCTCCAGGCTAAACCAGCTCCCTCAGCCTCTCCTCCACCAGCCTTGATGCTCCTCCAGACCTCCTTCAGCTACTCAATCTCTTTCTTGAAGTGAGGGGCCCAGAACTGCCCCCAGTACTCAAGGTGAGGGCTCTCCAGTGCCCAGTACAGGGAATTACATCCCTAGACCTGCTGGCAAGCCAGGATGCCATTGGCCTTCCAGGCCACCCCTACTGGCTCCTTTTCAACTGGTCGTTGTAGCCTCAGGGCATTATATTCCTAAATTTAATTTTCAAGATCTCTGAAGTTTGGTGGGATGAACTTGGGGCTTGGATTTTTGCAGTCGGGATGATGAGCACTGGGACAGCACAGTGCAGGATTAGACACTCAGCTTCACCCGACGTGAAGTCGGTGGAGCTCCATATGGTTATAGCATTTTGCCCACAGGCTGCCTATTTAACACTGGGGCCTGAATGTTATCCTATCGCAAATCAGTGGGGCTCTGTGTTGGTTCATTAGTTCACAACGTGCTGCCAATTTGAGGATTGAGGTTTTAATTGGAACTTATTCACAAGCTAAATTGTGGCTGGAAGTATTATTATTGCTATTCTTTGTACCAGTTGGGAGACTTCAGGGAGAATTATGATGAAGAAGGTAGGAGATCTAAACACACCACTGTAGTGAAGGACAACGGGAGAGAACAAAAGTCAGTCTTCTATTTTTAATAGTCTTTCCCACACATCTGCCCTGTCCTCTTTATCTCCTCATTTGTGTTATGCAGGAAGATGGGACAAAAACATTAGCAGAACAGCTACAAGCAATAAAAACAGACGCTGCAATTCAAAATACAGCAGCTGTTGCTCCTTGGACTAACCTCAGCCTCAATCTCAGTTTAACTTTTTTTAAGTCAAGAGGTTTCCTACCTCACATTTAAGTAGTGTAGAAGCATCAGGTCGATTCAAACCACTCATTAAAGTAATTTCCATCAAAAAGCTTCTGTGTATTTAGCTTGCATGGGGGACAGCAAATGAGTTTTAAAATGAAAGTATTTCCACCTTGGCATTGCAGTGAAAGGGAGTTGATTCTATCTGATAATGTAGTAACTAGCTGTTCTGTGAGGCTTTTCTAAGACTTCTTAGAAAAAAGGAGACTGAAGGGTGTGACCCCATTAGTGTTGATAAATATGTAAAGGGTGGATGTCAGGAGGATGGAGCCAGGCTCTGCTCAGGGGCGTCTAATGAGAGGACAAAGGGCAGCAGGTATGAGCTGGAAATGTGAGAAGGAACTTCTTCCCACTGAGAGTGACAAAGCCCTGGAAGGGTCTGCCTAGGGGGGTTGTGGAGTCTCCTCTGGAGATGTTTCAAACCCTCCTGGACATGTTCCTGTGTGGCTGGATCTAGGGGATCCTTCTGTGCCGGGGGACTGGACTGGATGATCTTTGAGGTCCCTTACAATCCCTCATGTTCTGTGATTCTGTGATTGAGATGTGTAACATCTAATTCCTGGCTAGACAGAAACTCAGGTGTAACACATTTCTTTAAGCCATTTCAATTGTTATTAAATTTCACTTTCCTTGGTATTGTCAGTTAAAAACCTCCCTTTACCTCACCTAAGGAAGGAACTGAATTAACTCATGAACGTCCCAAAGGAATCCAATGGAGTTGTTCCTCCTGTAAGTGGGTTTAAAGACACAAAGGAAACGTCACAGAATTGCAAAGAACAACTGCTCTTTGTGCAGTCATCCAGCGCAGTGTTTAGACACACTGGGGAAACTGGAATGGGTTAGTCAGTGCCTTCCACTGATGTCCACGGATGAGCGAGCCTACTTTGGCAGAAAAACTGATTATTTTAGCACATTTCCTTCTAGTGCTGGGCCAAAACGCATTATTGTCCTATCACTGTTCTGACATTCCTTTGCACAAATGGAGATGAAACCGCGTTTGACTTAACCTTGGGAGCTGATATTAAATTACTTCCAGTGAAATGCTTTTACGTTTCTTGTGTGATTCATAAACATGTCAACCTGTCTATTAGAGACTACTTCTTCGAGGAGCACGATGCACTGTCCACTCACAGCTAGATCTGGAGAGAATGATAACTAATTTTCCAGTTGTGTTTCTATACTTAAAGATGCAGTTTACATACAAAGTAAGGTCAGCAACTCCCTCTTTCCACTAAAATACAAACCAATCAACAAAAACAAATTGCATCCCATGCAAGTAGCATACAAGCAATAGTCTTCACAGAGGATGATAATACCTTGTGTCCACAAAGCTAAAAGCAAACGTAAGCTACTCTACAATCTACTGTAATGCAATGTTCTTTTTGCATAAATACAAGAGGAACTTCCTCATGGCAGAGCACTGGTACAGGCGGTCCAGTGAGGTTGTGGAGTCTTCTTCTCTGGAGACGTTTCAAACCCACCTGGCCATGTTCCTGTGCCACTGGGTCTAGGGGATCCTGCTGTGGCAGGGGGATTGGACTGGGTGATCTTTTGAGATCCCTTCCAATTCCTAATGTTCTGTGACTCTGTGCTTGTGAGCATACAGCACAGAACCACAACTAGAAGGTAATCACTGCGTAATCCACTGGACAGGATAGTTTTGAGTTAGATTTTGGAGTGCTTCTATTCTTTGGACACTCTTATGGAAGTGAAATAGACCACTCCATTCATTTGGAAACACTCAGGTGTTTCTGAAACAGTCGTAGCTGTTGATCACACAACCCAAAAGAAATGGCCTTGTTTCAGTATCAGGTGAGATCACCCCCCAATACAGTGAAGTTTAGAGAACCAGTCAATGGAACTTAATGCTCAAATGAATCACCACTCTCACCATTAAGTGTACTGGGATTTATTTGATCTGACTCCATTCATCTAAAGCCTACATGCCTGCTGTAAGATCTCATCTGCTCTGCACTGACCTCCTACGAATATGCTTCTTTTACTAGATTGTTCTGTTCCCCTCTGACAGAAGTCTAGGTAGTTTAAATAGGTATGTAGCATATACATTTCTTAATGGATGTTAAAACACAATACTGAAAAGAAAGAGAAGGGAAGGAAAAGGATGGGAAGGAAATAATTTAGCACTACTTCTACCTCCATTTCAGGTTTTTTGCTGCCTGGTAATTTTATAAGGATTAAACCAATGTTCTCGCTTTAAAGTTTCCCTAGTCTCAATTTGTGTCAAGACTTGATCTCATGAGGAGAGATGGATTGGGGCTGTTTAGTTTGAGGAAGAGGAGGTCCAGGGGAGACCTCATTGCTCTCTACAGCTCTCTGAAAGGACACTGCAGAGATGCTGGCACTGGGCTCTTCTCACAGGTCATCAGTGACAGAAGCAGAGGGAAGGGCTTCAAGCTTCAACAGGGGAGGGTCAGACTGGCCATCAGGAAGAAATTTGTCCTGGAGACAGTGGTCAGGCCCTGGGATGGGCTGCCCAGGGTGGTGGTTGAGTTCCCATTCCTGGATGAGTTTAAAAGTCACTTAGCTGTAGTGTTGTAGGATCTGGTTTAGGGGTGAACTTGTAGAGTAGGGTTGATGGTTGGATTGTGTGATCTCAGGGTCTTTTCCAACCTGAATGATTCTATGTCCTGAAGCAACCTGCAGCTTTTATCTGCTTTAGAATATATTTCTACTCCCTTTGATGTTGCACTAAAAAAATCTCATCACCACCCAAGATAACCCATAGTATATATAAGTAAGACTGACTTAAACATTTTCATCATTCAAATACATCATTGAATTTTTGGTCAAACCAAGCTGAGTTTTTTATCTCAGTCCTGGGAAGAAAAGGCTTGTCTGATCAACATCCAAACAGAACTTAAGGAATTGCATCTGTGACCCACGTCAGAATTATTCTTATTAATCACAATTAATTTCTACAGAGCAGCTTGTCTACAGGAACAACAACTGTTCCTTTAGCTAACTATCTATGTTTTGGCAGGCAAGCACAAACAGAAGTGACTCATTTTTGCATTCCACTTCATTTGAGTTACAGCATGAAAACTAGGAGCAAAACCAGTCCTAATGAGCAGCTTTTCTGGTATTTTCCTCTACAGACAGACATTTTGCCTGGATTTATGGCTTCCTCTTTCCCCACTGAAGACGTTTCAAATTGTGAATAATAACTCAAGCCAAATAATCCTCCCAAAGCCATTAGAGTTTGGTCCTCATCAGCAGTGGGATCACTTTCAAACTCTTAAAGGCAAGTGGAGATCAGGTGGCATGTGTTTTGTTAGCTGTTTTTTTTTAGCAAGAGCAGTTGCTTCATGTTTGGCTCCATCTCACAAAATGAATTCAGTAATTAATTAGCGACTAAAATCCCACTGGCACTGAGGTTGGAATTCTTAAATTCAGTTGTTTGCAGAATGCATGTCTCTATCTGTGCTGATCACTGTGGATCTTCTCCATGGCCCACAGAAAGCAACAGGAATTTTCAGGTACGATGTAAATCACTAGCCACAGATATATAAGAATTTGTAAGAAATACTGTGTCTATCCACTCACTGACTGCAGTGGATCCTGTACACAGGCCTGCCATAGAATCACAGAATTGTTAAGCTGTAAGAGACTGCCAAGATCATCAAGTCCAACCATCAGTCTGAAGCCACCGTGACCACTAAACCATGGTTCTAAATGCCAGATCTAGCCACTTTTTGAACACACCCAGGGATGGTGATGCCACCACTTTCCTGGACAGCATGTTCCAATACTTGACCACTTTCAGTGAAGAAATTTTTCCTAATGTCAAATCTAAATGTTCTCTAACACAGCTTGAGGCTACTTCCTCTTGCGCTAATGCTAGTGACTCCGGAGAAGCGACAGACACCCATCCCTCTACACCCTCCTCTCAGAAAGTTGTAAAAAAAGCAGTATGTTCTCCCCTCAGCCTCCTTTTCTCCAGAGACTAATGGGAGGATGAGTACTTATGGGTGAGGACTAGCTGTGTTAGTGGTGCTGCGGGCAGCACAGGAAGAGGCCATGGCCTTCTACTGGGTGGAAGCCATTGCTCCTCGGTGAAGCAGGTAAAGCAGGGGCATCTTGCAGCGCCTTTACTCTGTGCCTTTAGGGCAGGCTGCTGCACAGACAGACCCACCCACGTGCCCCTATGTGCATCCCGGGTCTGTGAAAGCCAGCCAACTCCAGTATATCCTGTTTAAATGCCCTGAGGTCACTCAGGCAATGGTCCCAGCCACTCACCTCTCAGCTTCACACAAGGCTGCACTGAAGCCTCTTGTGTTTGAGCATGACTAGCTCAGATCTAGTTGGTAAGTTAGGCGAGTCCCATCCACAATGTTAAGGACATTCATCCTTAGAAAATGACGTCAAATTGAACGTCTGACTATGAAATGGACAAGGAAATTGACTGATTTTGATTCTACCTTCTTTCCAATTCTCTATAAGGCTGGCACTATTCACAGGATCACACAAGGATTGGAAGGGACCTTAAAAGATCTAGTTCAATCCCCTCACCACTAGATTAGCTAAATGCAGGGGACTCATACTTGCTTCCAGTACCTGGATGAAACGTAGACATCTCAAAATCCAATGTCTACTTCTCATCTAAAAATCCTAGGCTTTGTTTATAGATAAGAACACAAATAATTTCCTTTAAAGGATGAATCAGTGACTTAAAGTAAGTGCAGAGGGACTATCTTTTAGAAGACAAATTCAGGAAATATAAAGCAGTCACTTTAATGGGATAAGAAGTGCATTATCAGACACTACTGAGCTGCATTAGAACCCTCTACACTGAAAACGCAGCTTTTACCAGCTTGATGATGCATTTTCTGGCTATCGCTGAACACTGGCGCTGAACATCCTCTACTTTATTATCTCACTGAGACTGGATTCTCTTTCATTGGAACAACTAGGTGCAGCACCACTGTCAATGATCAAGATAAAGGCAATTCTCTAACAAAAAAAGTGCTCTGTTTGCATTTGCAATTTATTGAAAACTAAACAAGGGGACACAGTCTATTGACCAAATATCCTGGGAGTGCTGGAAGCTTGGAGACTGTGGCGCTTTTGCGTATCAAGTACACATTGTACACGGATCCAAAGACTTTACCTGTTCTCTGTTCCTGTCAGATTTTATCACTCTTTCCCTTTTTTGAATGTTTAATGTCTCTACCTATTGCTTTGGAACTGCTGCCCATGAGTAAAATTTTGCTTTAACACCTGAGGGCACTTTTCCTTGTCTCCCTCCAGCACAGATAGAGAGTTTCAAATAAAAGGATGAAAAGCTTCCCTTTCACTTTTTTAGCAAAGTTCAGTTGCGGATTACTTATGTTAATAGTTCTTCACACCATGTAGGCTCTGTGTCCTATCGTATCCCTGAGATATTTCCTTATGCATATAGTTAATTTCTGAAGCTCTTGTCATACCAGTCAATTCTACATCTTAAAAGCACTGCTTAAGTTTTGCTTTACTTGCCAGGATTAACACTTGCTATGAAGTTACTGATACCATCCTTTATCCCTGAAAACAACTTCATCTTGTTGGCCTCTGTAGGTCCCAGCTTAAAATAAAGCAGGTGGTTTAAGTTTTAAACACATTCCCATAAAAGTACTACACAATTATTTCTCCTTGCTAGTCAGCTTCTACCATTTTTCTCATGGAAAAAGATGCCTCTCTTGCTTCTTAAAATCTTATTTAAGCTCTCGTGCATATGTCGCTGGCATTGATCACGCTACCACGTCTCATACTGACAATGTTTTTGCAGCAATCATAGGAGCATGTGTACAATCGCTAACTATCTTTGTCTTCAGTTTATTTACAAGGAACATGTATAATTTCCAGTGCTGAAGTCATCATGAATCGTGTCCTACTCTTTGTCTTTTGATGTGTAAATAATTATTTCTTCTACTGAAATAATTTCCATACCTGTTTATTCCCACTGCTACAAAGAACTTTCAGTTCAGATCCCTTCAGGAACAAAAACCCATCTGGTTTATTTTTCTTCCATGAGTATTAATAATAAATCTGATGAGGAGAGATGGAGAGAGTTGGGGCTGTTTAGTTTGAGGAAGAGGAGGCTGAGGGGAGACCTCATTGTTCTTTCCAACTGCAGAGATGCTGGTGCTGGTCTCTTCTCACAGGTCATTAGAGACAGAAGCAGAAGGAAGGGCTTCAAGATTCAACAGGGTGGGGCTAGACTGGAGATCAGGAAGAAATTCTTCCTGGAGAGAGTGGTTGGGCACTGTAATGGGCTGCCCAGGGTGGGGTGTGAGTCCTCATCCCTGGATCTGTTTAAAAGTCACTTAGATGTGGTGTTGGGGGATCTGGTTTAGGGGTGACCTTGTAGAGTAGGGTTGATGGCTGGACTGTGTGATCTCAGGGTCTTATCCAACCTGAATGATTCTATGAGTCTATGAAGTGTCCCACAGCAATGGCAGCGCAGCACAAATACATAGGAAATNGAAGAAATTCTTCCTGGAGAGAGTGGTTGGGCACTGTAATGGGCTGCCCAGGGTGGGGTGTGAGTCCTCATCCCTGGATCTGTTTAAAAGTCACTTAGATGTGGTGTTGGGGGATCTGGTTTAGGGGTGACCTTGTAGAGTAGGGTTGATGGCTGGACTGTGTGATCTCAGGGTCTTATCCAACCTGAATGATTCTATGAGTCTATGAAGTGTCCCACAGCAATGGCAGCGCAGCACAAATACATAGGAAATAGCTGCTGGAGGGAGTCCAGCATAGCGCAACGAGGATGATGAAGGAAGAGGAGCACTTCCTTTATGAGGAGAGGCTGAGGGAGCTGGGTCTCTTTAGCTTGGAGGAGACTGAGGGGTGACCTCATTAATGTCTATAAATATGTGAGGGGTGGGTGTCAGGAGGAGGGACTGAGGCTCTTCTCAATGACATCTAGTGAAAGGATCAGGGGCAATGGGTGTGAACTGGAACATAGGAGGTTCCACATCAATATCAGAAGGAACTTCTTCACAGTGAGGGTGATGGAGCACTGGAACAGGCTGCCCAGGACAGTTGTGGAGTCTCCTTTACTGGAGATGCTTAAGACCCACCTGGATGTGTTCCTGTGTGACTTGGTCTAGGTGAGCCTGCTGTTGGAGGGGGGTTGGACTAGATGATCTTTCGAGGTCCCTTCCAATCCCTAACGATTCTATGAAATGTTTGTAGTTTCTTTATTCTTTACTATCTTTCAAATTATACAATAAGAATCCACCCGATGATCCCAAGGGTCTTCTCCAAACCGAATGATTCTGTGATTCATGTGATGCATAATTTCAATGTCTTGAATGCAGCCCTGTTGCCCAGTAACACAGGCATCACGTATTGTCAGATACTGTCTGGCTTTGTCTAGATTTGCCTTGCAGCTTTTTTTGCCTAAAGATTTGAAGCTTTATTTTAGCTCGCTTATTTCTAACAAGAATTGTTTAGTGAGCAGGTGACTATTTACTAAACTGTTTTTACTGTTGCAGAGTTTTCTGTTACAAGTGTCGTGCAACAAGTACTGCTAAAACATCGCAAACATGAAACTATCAAGCTTTTACTCTGTGTAAGAACAAACTATTTCTGCATTGTCACCGAGATGCAAAGGGAGTCTGAGACAAGGTAACAGTTAAGTCTGTGAAGGTATTGCTTCGAAGCGTGGGTTCAGGATGATCCTGGAAACCCTAGGGTTTTTGGCAAGTTCCCAGTGGCTAGGTAATGGCAGTAATGCAAAATTAAAAGCTGGAAAAAACATGTTTGCGGTAAAATTAAGGCAATTTTAAAAATGCATAAAATGTACAATGCACCTTATACCTTAAATTCAGAGGAATTCGGAGTTTCACATCAATGAAGAAAGATCAAGGTGTAAAGAATGTTAGAAAACAAGAACTGTCTCAAGCAAACCTTGGAGAAAAGAGGATGAAGCTACTAACATGAGATCTCTCATCATTGTTTCCAAGCAAGGACTTAAAAATATTGGTAACTTTCAAACTATTTCTCAGCCTCATCTGAAACCGTCAGCCAGACGACCAGGAGAATCATACATCTTAGAAAGTTTTCCATGCGTAATGACTTCACCCGTTGCATTGTTAATGTTTTTGTGATTCTGGAGTCTCCTTCTCTGGAGACGTTTAAAGCCCGCCTGGCCGTGCTCCTGTGCGACTGGGTCTAGGGGACTGTGTCAGGGGGATTGGACTGGATGATCTTTCAAGGCCCTTCCAATCCCTAATGTTCTGTGATTCTGTGAAACACCAAATGCCTGATGAAGCAATTCAGTGGAACCTCAGCAGCAGCTCCCTGCAGACTTGATCTTTGAAACAGATCTGCTGGCCCAATATGACCGCATCTTCTTGTTTATCCTCTATGACAGCTTGGAAATAAAAAAAAAAAAAAATCAATCTTTATCTTGGATGTTTTTGCTAAATGTTCTTTTATCCTGCTCATGTCAAAATGCTGTATTGCAGTCTATGTTTTCAGTTCCTTGTGAGAGGTTCTTCTCTGCGCAGTCAGTGGTTATCAAATGGAAGATTTTCACAAAGAGTTTTTCTCAACATAGAGCCAAGGATCTGAAGGAGACAAAATTGTGTGTAGCTGTATTTCTTCAAAGATAAGCTGCACACAGAAACCTCTGAAACAGCGTGTTTTGGTCAAGCAATACAGTGTCTATTGATGCTAGTACAGCTCTGCGAAGGGAAGGAGTAATGAATATCCATCTGAAAAAATTAAATGATTTCTATTCATCCCAGCTCACTTTCTGTGCTCACACTGTAGACACCTAAGTGTGAGCAAACTGTCCAGATGCTTTTTACAGGAGAAAGAGCAGTTAATCTGCCCTCATCAGTTGCACACTGTCCCTTCAATTTTCAGCCTCAGCTCACTCATATGTTTAAGTAGCCCATTTAAACTGCTGGGCTGTGCCTCTGAGCACAGCACAATTGCACCTCTTTCTATACCGGATAAAATATGCAACTTGTCTTCAGCCAGACCTACAGAAACACTATCATTAGTAAATTATTATAAATATATAATGATAAATTACAATAAATATCATCATATTCATAACACATAGATAGATAACAGAATTTTCTATTGTCATAAATCACTATTATTATTGTTAAAGTTGCCTTTTCTGAATGCAAGCAGTTTTTAAGAAAATGTATAACATGACTGCATGTTACGAAAGTAGTATCAACCAGCAACCCATTTTTCTAATAACTAGTAGAAAATTAGTTGTGTGTGTCTCCTTGGGAGCTTGGAAATACTTTAAATTTTGATTGAAAAATACAAGGAATGCTACTTGTAATTTGAAAACATTAAGAAGTGGAAGATCATCAATGATCGGGGGAAAAAACAACACAGTGTAAGTGACAAAGAACAAAGAATAATCCTTGCTTAAGCTTTCCTGTAAGTAGAATGTACTGATCCATTCTACTTTAATATCAATTGTAATTCCTGCCTCCTTTGTTCTTCTGTAAATGAGCAAGAATCTCCCCCAAACTACTAAAACCTCCATAAGAGAGGTATCAGACCTGCTTAAATAGAAGTTTTGATGTCACTTTCTGATTGTGATGAACCTATCTCTTTGGCTTAAGCAGTTCAAAGTCCCTTACCAGCAATGAACAACCGACCAGGGGTCTTCACAGCAGCTTCTGCGCTATCAGATTCGAGACAAAGACTAATGTGTTCTTCAAAACAAGTAAAACGTCTCGATGTATTAAACATCTGAGGTTCAGTCTTTCTAAGTTATTTTTGTGGGACAATTCAGGAAATATTTTGATGGCAAGAGCCTTTCCAAGCTTCAACCCAACAGCAGGCCAAAGACTTCACACAGAGCTAAGCCCAGCTCAGCCTTCACCTGCTCACCACAGACACAGGAGCACCCAGGGGCACCCGCAGCACCCTTCCACATTCACTGCTCAATCTTCAGGGCCTTACAGAATGGTTTCAGTTGGACAAGACCTTCAAGCTCAGGGAGCCCAACCATGAACTCGACTGTCCCATCCCACTGCTACACCCTGACCCTGAGCTCCAGATCTTCACGACTGTGAAAAACAGACAAGCAACGGCGAATCAACCAGTTCCCAGGCCTGAGGACCCTTCCCACGAAGAAGCTTTTCCGACCTAAACTTCCCCGAGAACAACTTGAGGCCACTTCCACTCGCTCCTTGTGAGAAGAGACCAACCTCCACCTCTCTCCACTCTCCTTTCAGGCTGCTGTAGGCAGCGACAGGGTCCCCCCTCAGTCTCCTTTGGATTTAAGGAGCCCCCGCCCCGCAGTGACGCAGCCCCACTCCCCGCCCCGAGGCCCAGGCCCGGCCGAGGCCGCACTCACCGGGTGCTGCGGTCGCGGTGCTCTCGATGCCACCGGCGCGGTCCACGGCCACGTAACAGCTGTGGAAACCCAAACCGATGCCGACCACCGACACGGCTGCGCGGGGCAAGAGACCGAGCGGCAGCGCCTGCACAGGCGGCGGCCTGGCCCGGCCCGGCCCGTTGAAATGCGGCGGCGGCGGGCGCGGCCTCCTCGGGGCGGGGGAGCTTCTCGAAGGATCCCGTCGGGCCGCGGGCGGGCCCAGCGCTGAGGGGCGGCGGTTGGGGGGGCGTCTCTAGAATTGACAAGCGGCTGAATCTGAGCCAGCAGGGTGCCCAGGTGGCCAAGAAGGCCAGTGGCATCCTGGCCTGGGTTAGAAACGGTGTGTCCAGGAGGAGCTGGGAGGGGACTGTCCCCCTACACTCAGCACTGGGGAGGCTGCACCTTGGGGACTGGGTCCTGTTCTGCGCACTCAGGACAAGGGGAGACATCGACGTGCTGGAGCGAGGGCAGAGGGCAACGAAGCTGGGGAAGGGCTGGGAGAGTCAGTCTGATGAGGAGAGATGAGTCGGAGCTGTTTAGTTTGAGGAAGAGGAGGCTGAGGGGAGACCTCATAGTTCTCTATAGCTACCTGAAAGGACACTGTAGAGTGCTGGTGCTGGGCTCTTCTCACAGGTCATTAGCGACAGAAGCAGAGGGAAGGGCTTCAAGCTCCCTCAGGGGAGGGTTAGACTGGAAGAAATTCTTAATGGATAGAGTATTCAGGCACTGGAGAGGGCTGCCTAGGGTCGGGGTTGAGTCCTCATCCCTGGATGAGTTTAAAAGTTGCTTAGATGTGGTGATGGTGGTTCTGGTTTAGAACTTGTAGAGTAGGGTTGCTGGTTGGACTTGGTGATCCCAAGTCTTTTTTTTGGTCTTTTCCAGCTGGAATGACTCTGTGATTCTATGAGAGTCACAGCTATGTCAGTGGCTTTAGTTTACCACAAACCGAATAAACAGTGTTAAGGAAGTGATTACTGAAAGAGCCCCTCTTTACTTACACATTCAATTTGTTACTTCTTTTCATTTCCCTTATCTCTGTTGTTTTCCTATTGTGTCTTTAGAGACTGTGGATCCACAGTCACATTTGTTTTGTTTATGAAATTACCAATTGCCAGCTGCTGTGTGGGAACTGCTGTGTATGTGCTGCAAGTCTATAGCAAACGAAACGTAATTAAACTTACTGTAGCACATAATTGAAGGAGTATATGACAAGAAAACACATTATGTTTTCCAAAGAGCAGAATTGTTCACATACAAAGAACTGTCATGTTTTATGTGTGGTAACTTGTTTACCTGCGGTAGTTTGATGGTGCCTGAACTCCAGTGCTGCCCTAATCTCATTTTTTTTAAATTCCCTAATATTTCCACTTAGATTGTTTATAGACTGTAATCATTGATGCTTGATTTATTCGTTTTCCGTTCAGAATTTATAGGTTATTTTTGCGAGTCCTTGCTGGAGCTAGATCTGTGTGGTCCTTCCCACCTTTCTGCTTCATTTGATGTTCTTTGAAATTGCTGAGGTGTGTCCATTGTTCACTAATGCAGCATGGGCAGGTTGTTTCAAACCTCCCACTTTTACGTATCCCTGCCAACCAGAAAATTACTCTCCTTTATTTCCACACTTTGGCTATAATTTCAAGTAATTCACTAGCATTATTTTCATTATGGAACAGAAAAAAACCATGAGAAACCCAATTATTTTCAGAGGTGACAAAAAAGTCTTTGAATGTTGTACCGTTATGGTAACTGGTACACGTCTTGAAATTACTACAAAAGAATTTCGGAAAGAAACGAAGGGGCAGCTGAATGACAGGAAGAGTGAGACTCCACTGAAAGACACTGAACAGGACTTCTTCAACTTCTTTCATTTGGAGAGCTGAAGAAAACATGACGCTTGTTTTTTTCCCTTGAGATAGGAAACCTGAGCAAGAGAAAAGCATTGAAACATCTTGTGTTAGGACAAGTAATAGGATTGTTTTCTTCTTAGTTGCCTGGCTTCTGTAGCTAAGCAAAAGAACCCAGATTTTCTGCTGCTGAGGTCTCAGATTAAATCCATTTTGGTCCAAAAATCTTTCCCAGTGTTTTTGTCTGCCATTGGAGTTCAAGTGTCCGTTCTTTCTAGCTTGTTGTGTGCTGATAGTTTGTTGTGGACCCAGAAGACACACCATCCCCACTGCAGTATAAATCATGCTGGTGACACAGAATAGGACAAAGCTGCTCCCCATTATCAATCACTGTCGGACACACAAACAAAAGTTTATCTGACAAACACAACTACCTAACATTTGGAGTTTTTTCATTATTCAGAAATGTGAGGTGTTTATGTTTGTGGGAGACTTCCCACACATAGATGTTTGAGGGTGATTTCCAACAGCCTGTCACTGACTTTTTAACTGGAAATGAAAAGGATAATATCTGACCTTCCTATGCCACTGGAAATCTTTTCTGATGTCCTTCATGTACTTCTTTGTGATTCATTCTTAACCCAAAGAAAAACGTCTATTTGTACCAAAACAGAGATGGGAGAATATTGTAGAGGACTTAGATGAGTATTAAATTCTGTTCTTTAGTGGGTTCAGTTCAACAGTTTTCATGCCTCCTTTGCTCTTGCTTCCTGTTGAAATTGCAGTGATCAAGCTTTACTAGAGATGAAATTCATAAGAGGCACCTTCAGCTTGAATGCTCCTGTGCCAAAAGCAAGGTCTGAGTTGCATAACCAACCAGGAGTGTGAATTTCAAATAGTAAGTCAGTATTGCACTTCACAAACACACCTCAGCATGGAATTTTACACTGCATGCCTACAAAATGCAGTTCTTCATTGTGGAACAAGACAAAGCAACCTGGAACTGCTGGAGAGAGTCCAGCGCAGAGCCACAGAGATTATGCAGGGAGGAGAGCATCTCCCTGATGAGGAAAGGCTGAGGGAGCTGGGTCTTTTGAGCCGGGAAAAGGGAGACTGAGGGGTGATCCAATTAATGTTGATAAATATATGGAGTGCGAGTGTCAGGAGGAGGGAGCCAGGCTCTGCTCAGTGGCATCTAATCATAGGAAAAGGGGGAGTTGGTGTGAGCTGGAACAGAGGAGGTTCCACATCAACGTGAGAAGGAGCTTCTTTAAGGTAAGGTGACAGAGCCCTGGCAGGGGCTGCCCAGGTTGGTGTTGGAGTCTCCTTCTCTGGAGATGTTTCAAACCCACCTGGCCATGTTCCTGTGTGACTGGATCTAGGGGATCCTGCTGCGGCAGGGAGACTGGACTAGATGATCTTTTGAGGTCCCTTCTAATCCCTAATGTTCTGTGATTCTGAGATCATTATGCAAGTTTTTCACTTTCCTGCATTTGCTCGTTGATTTCCACTTCTTTCAAACCGTCATCATTGCATTTTTTTGGTTGAAATTGCAAACTATTGAAAGATTCTGGGTTGCAGATAAATTGGGTGGTGATAACAATAACAGAATGCTTTCCTTAGAAAACTAAACATCAAAATGCCACCAAGCTGTTTCTGTGTCTCTTGGATTGCTTCTTGTGAAGACCCATAGAAGAAGCCGAGATTAAAATTTAATCCCTACGTGTAGTCAACATCTGCAAACGCTGGCACAAGTCCCAACCAAAATGTCGTCACACAGGGTGGCCAGGGTGACACGTGCTTTGTATCGAAGTGATTGGTAAAGTTGATACCAGCTTCCGCGGAGCTGATGCGTGAAGCTGATTGCAATTCTACGCATAAATCAATAAACAATAAATAATGAAAAGCTTTTAATTACAGGTTTTCTTTCTCTCTCTAAATTGCCTGTAGCTTTTCTGTGTCCTCCTATGCCCTCAAATTTGAGCTCCTAAGCAGTTCTAATTATTCAGAGCAGACTTAGTGCAGCAAGGGCTCACACGTCTGTCACACTTCACTAAGAGGCAGATTTAAAGCCTAGACTGTATTTATTATGCTAATTCGCTTTGAAATCTATGGTGAAGGTGCCTCATGCCTTTCAAACTGAGTTTGCACAGTGAATTTAGCCTGGGTGGCAGTGGCCCACAAACATTATCCCTGACGCAGTCTGAACAATTAGTACCCTAAGAAAGCGTGTGGTGCACACTGCAAAATGGACAGGCAGAGGGAAGGAAGGGGGAGGAACGGAAGCGCTCCTCTCCGCGCTCTGCACAGGAGCAGCTCTGGGTGTGCGTCTCCTCGGTATCTGTGCCGGCTGCAGCCAGGCTTTCGGAATCAAACGCCCTTAGCAGCTGTGCTTCCTTCATGATCTCTCCACAAACCAGCCGGCTTTTCTCAGAACTAACCTTTGCCAGACTCGAGAGTCGAAAGGTGTTTGCACTGTTGCCAAACAGGCTCTGCTCTTCTGAAAAAAGCCATCCCACCACCACCCACCACCAGTGACTCAAAGAAGCAAACCAGATGTTTAATTCCATGTCCTTGTCTTTTTAATACAAGACACAGTTGTGTGAAATGTCCTAAAAAGGACATTAAGGAGGGTTTTTTAATACTTGCTAGCTTGAAAAATGAATGTTTCCCCAGCCTATGCGAAGTGCTAGTAGAGTTATTTCTCTGGCTAAAAACAACACTGAACTGCAGGTGGGCCTTCTCCGTGTTCAACACCTAGAGTGAAAAACAGGATCGGAGTCCAGCGATTATTGCTCCCTGCCAATCTTGGCATAATTTTAAATGTGGGAGACATACAAGTGTTTAGAAAGGAGTCATTAGGGAAGACAAGCACCATTAAGGCTGCTCTGCTGTGGCACGTCTCGCTAGAGCACAGGACTTTGTTGTCCCAGTTTAGAGTGACTGTAAAGATTTGCACTGCTTCACGTTTTCCCTAAATGAATCATTAAAAGGTGGCCTGAAGTTATTTGGTGCCTTAAATACATTTCAGTGTCAGTATTACAGGTGTTTTACATACATAAGAATTCACAAAAGCTATCCTGCTGATCTGATCTGTGATCTGATGCACTTGGTTCATGGAATGTTACAGGTTGGAAGGGACCTCAAAAGATCATCTAAGTCCAACCCCTGCTGCTGGAGCAGGGTGAGCCTACAGCACCCAGTGAATGCAGACTGTTTGCCATCCAAGTACAAACCAGGGCAGATCCTGCTTAGCTAATCCAACATTCCATCTCTATGCCTCTTCACTCACTTCTCAGGGCTAAATGGTTAATGAACAGCAAAACAGGTCCCTGGGTTCCACTGTTTTCACAGTGTCTCTGCCCAGAGAGGTTGTGGAGTCTCCTGCTCTAGAGCTGAGGCCATTCATTCTCTGATGTACCCCTGGGATGCCACAAGATGCCATGTTCCCACACATAAGCACACCTCTGCAGATAAACCAGCAGAGATTCAGGGCCGTTTGTCCATCTGCTTGTTCTGCTCTCACCAGAATGCCTTTACACACATCGACTTTATTCTGCCCTCTACCACCCTCGTTATAAGTAGCAAGTGAGTTGTCAGTCAGTGAGAATTGCTGTAGCCTCCAGTCACATTGGAACCAGATGTCCATTTCTCCCGTGTAAATGTACCACTATCAGAAAAAATCCTTCCATCACAACCGGTACCTTTATAGACTATTGTGAACAGCACGGACGCCTGAGCCTGGGTGTAACCCTTCATTGATGAAGTAACAGTTTGTTCTTGTAATTTATTGTCTCTTAATCATTACCTAGTGCCCGAGAGGATTTTTTTGCCTTCTCTGTTATGAGACAGCTTAACTTCTTTAAAAGCGTTGGAAGCTTTTGAAACTCCAAGTGCACTAAATCCATGTGAATAACCTCACCACGCTTCTTGAGAACTTGAAAATAATTCTAATAAATTTGTGAAATCACTTCCTTCTGAGACAGTCCTTTTGTTCACTCCTCGTGCTCATACTTCCCACTTATTTTCTATTTCCCCAGTTTTACTACTGACTGTAATTTCTGCATATTTAACATATATTGAGGTTAAATGGACTGATCAAAAATTTACCAGATTAATTTTTGATGGTTTGGGGTTTTTTTAAGATGAATGTGTTTTTTTAATAACTTACCTAACAGGTGTTCAGGAGTTTTGCAGTGCACTTCCTTCAGAATTCAGCGGCAAGCAACGGATTTCTTAAGTGGAACAACCTACGGAAGGAAAAATCAGAGCAGATAAGCACTGAACATCCAGTACTCAAGTGAAACAGAAACAGGAATGGATGAAGTGACTTGTTTTTTCTAAGTGGGACTCAGTAAAGACCTAGAAAAGTCACTGTTAGTCATCACATCCAGGGCCCTGGTAAAACAGCACCACATAAACCTGCCTGGACATGGTCCTGTGCGACGCGGGGATCCTGCTGTGGCAGGGCAGTTGGACTAGATGGTCTTTGGAGGTCCCCTCCAATCCCTAATGTTCTGTGATTCTGTGATAAGCTTTTGTGTGGACTGATCCAACTCTGCCTTCAGAAAATGTAGGTTGTGCCTTCTCCTTCTGTTTCTCTTTCAAAGCTGCTGCTCTGATCTGTAGAGTCCTTTAGATTTACATTCTGAATCACGGACTATTTATAGCCAGTTGTTCTGCCAGGGTGCCTGTAACTTTTACCTGCGATAGGTCAGAGCTAAGTCTTAAATAAGATCAGATCCAGGGCTGCCCTGGAGTGCTCTGCATGTAATTTCCCTGGAGTTTTTAGTATAGATGTTTTCAACAGTATCTTCTTTTGCGTCCTGCTTGACAAGTCTTTAACAATGTCATAATTCCAGCACTAAGTCTTTCTTCCCCAACTCCACGTGCAGTTTCCTGCGTGAAATCATGTTCCGTACTCTTCTCTACGGCTCTGTCCCTATTGCTCAATGCATTTCATAGAATCACAGAATCATTCCGGATGGAAAAGACCCTTGGGATCACGGACTCCAACCATCAACCCTACTGTACGAGGTCACCCCCGAACCTAATCCTCCAACACCACATCTGAGCAACTTTTAAACACATCCGGAGGATGGGGACTCAGCCCTCACCCTGGGCAGCCCATCTCAGTGCCTGACCACTCTCTCCAGGAAGAATTTCTTCCTAATGTCTAATCTAAAATGATTAACAATTTAATTACAGTATTAGACATAATTACTGGAGTTCTGAAGAGGAAACAAGAGAAGTTAATCCATAACAACTTCACGCTCACCCTTTCTTTCTAAGTGCTGTTCTCCATACGATGTCTGTTAACATTTCGTATTGTTGGTCCCAACTGAATTCTTTCTGTCTTAGACAAAACCAGTGACAGAAAATGATGCTTGACCAGCAATATGATGTGGTCAATACGAAGCATTAACTAACAAGTTAATGAAACACCATGTCTTTTGTTCTCTCGCGAGAGAGGAAATTTTGCCTGGAAAGCAAACTAAAGAAGGAGAAACGTGTGGGTTTTGTTCCTCTAAATAATGCAGCCTTAATAAACTTCCTCTAGGGTTTATTTCTCCAGGGTAGATACAAACCGCTTCCTTGAACTGGCTCACCCATCCCTAATCCACAGTTTGCCAGCATCAATTGCCTCTGTTTTCCTGGATGTCTCAGCAACCGCGGCAGCAGTGCAGCCCTTCGTGGCTCCCGCTTGCATCTGAACCAAACCCACGTCGATGTGACGGAACCATTTTTGTGTCGCTACGTATCCTTAGGCCAGAGGTGCAGCAGGGGATATTAGCTGCTCTGCCCTTTGTACGGAAAGTATTTCTTCATTTTAAATAAACACTGGAAATACTTCTTTCCTTCCTGGTTTGACCTCATCCTCTGCTGAAGGTTAAGCGTGTGTGTGCTTAACAAGGGGAGACAAGCCTATCCAGCAACAAAAGCAGCAACACAATTAAGACCGTAGCTCAGTTTCCTGCATGCCTGATGGTTCTGCTTTGCAGAAGGCAGTTTTGGTGTAGTGACAGCAGTGGTCTGAAGAAATCCTGTAAAACTGCTTTCTTAAAGTATTGCTTAAATGCCATTGGTCTTCAAAGTCTTCCACAATCATCACCAGAAAATTACAGTGCGTTGTAAAATCAGTGGACTACTTCCTCCCTCTTACAGAAAACATTTCCTCTCCTCTCCCTGTTATTTCTTAAAACATTTCCTCTCCTCTCCCTTTTATTTCTTTATTTCTCTTTCATTTAACATGTCAGTTATTTTTGAAGGTGCCATTTCTTGAGTAAAATGAATGAATGGCTCTGTTGGCTGTACTTGTCTTTCAGGAGATTCCATAGTTGTTGGGAAAAGCCCCTGTGACACAGCAGTTCATCCCATTTCAAAACAGACCTTGTAAGATGTTTAAGGTGATGCGATGAATTGCCTTCTGGAGGCACCAGTTTATTGCAACGGGCTACTCAGGGGGGCTGTGGAGTCTCCTTCTCTGGAGACGTTTCAAACCTGCCTGGGCACGTTCCTGTGCGACTGGATCTAGGAGATCCTGCTGTGGTGGGGGGATTGGACTGGATGGTCTTTGGAGGTCCCTTCCAATCCCCAATGTTCTGTGGTTCTGTGAAAAGAAACAGCAGCAGTCACACCACAAGAGGATGTATTGCAATCAAAGTAGCCCAACACTGCTGCAGAGTGATAACCAATCTGCATGTCAAGCAGGACTGCAGTCCTACAGAGGAGCTGCCTGGGCTTTAAGGAGCACCCTCGACGAAAAGAGTGTGCGCAAAACATGAAACACTCACGCTCCCAAGGGTATCTCCCACCGACTAGTACCCAAACCCAAGGTGTGCCTCATCCAAAAGCAGTCGAGGGCTCACTCAAGAATAATCAGAAGAAATCATTCGCTCACTGCAACAGGGGAAGGTGAGGGCTCATCTGATCACAGGTCTTGTCCTTGGACAGCATCCCGGTCGAAGGGGAGAGTCCCTGACTGCAGAGCTGCTGCTCTGAGGAGGAACAGCTGGAATTTGTCTCTCTGGAAGGGCTCCATGTACACCCCAGTCAGACATGAACTGTAAGCACTCTGCTTAGCTGGGGGGCAGGAGAAGGGCAGAGGCAGTCCAAGGCCCTGTGCCAGGAAGCTCCAAGTAATAGCAGTGAGCCAGTGAGATGATCTTTATCAGGTCTTTAGCAAACCACAGCCTTTTCCAGATCTTTGTCAGGGTAACTTAGTTCTTTTCTCTCTGCATTGCCTTGATCTGGGACAAGAGGTTAAAATCGGTGTCTCACACACAGGCCAGCTTGCATTAAGTTATTTAATGTGCTGGTAATCCCCTCTGCTTTGGTTTGTGGTGGTTCTTCCTTTCTGATGCTTGTGTGCTTTTGGGTTTAGTTCTTTTCATTCCAGGTAACAGTGCATTAAAATAATTAGCTCTTGTTTGTTGTTAATGGTAACATTCCTTTTATTGCTGATCTCGGCTGTTAAATTTGACCTTTTCCTGCTGTCAGCTAAAATGTAGAAAAGTGTGATAAATCCACATCAGCTATTCAAGCAGCAGCACTGGACTCTGGAGAGGTAGCTTTCACCTGCACAAAGCTTTTGGCTTTTTCTTCATCTCTAGTGATTTATTAGCTTCATCTTGAATGTACTTGTGTGATGGTGGACTGACAGATTAAGTCATTCACTGATCCCATCATAGAATCACAGAACATTAGGGATTAGAAGGGACCTCAAGAGATCATCCAGTCCAATCCCCCTGCCACAGCAGGGTCACAGGAACATGGCCAGGAGGGTTTTAAACGTCTCCAGAGAAGGAGACTCCACAATCCCCCTGGGCAGCCCCTTCCAGGGCTCTGTCACCCTCACTGGGCAGAAGTTCCTTCTCATATTGATGTGGAACCTCCTCTGTTCCAGCTCACACCCACTGCCCCTTGTCCTGTCATTAGATTCTTGGAGTAAATAGCAAACCTCCCGCTGACTGCAGTGTGATCAAGATTTCACTTCCAGAGCTGCTTGCAGAAGTTTGTGAATAATAAAAGAAGTCTAAATGGACAACTAATATTACTCAGAATGAATAATTTAACCCCGTCTGCTGAGAAGGATTGTTCAGGAAAGATTTACACCATTCATTTCAGAAGAAAGAATAGAAAATTGTAATAAATGAGGAGGTGACTTTCCTGAGCTATAGCTGCATCAAAATATTTCCCTCTGGACAGAGGTGTTACTTTTATTGTGCAATAATAAAGTCTTCAGTCTTGGGCTTCAGGCGTTTTACCGGGATCTCAGTAAATGATCTGAGTTTAGGACGATATTTCATCATGATTGCCCTTAAAAGCAGTTACTATTTCTATGACAGAGCACTTACAGTCCTCGTGGTTTGGCTCGTTGGACAAACTTACGCTACGGAACAGCCGGTGGTGACTGAGACATTTCTTACATCAAACTATTAAAAGAAACAGCTGCTTTAAATGTAAGATGCTGAGTATTTGCCACGAATGCTAAACCAGCTCAGCAAGCTCTTCCCTGAAGTCCCAGAGTATCACAGGTTCCTGACTAATATTTGAATAGCAGATGACGGAAAAAACCAGTGAAGAAGGAAATTCTTGTTCCATTCTTTTCATTGCTGGGCAAGAAGAATCATACAAGTTCTAAGTAAATCAAAGAACCAAGCGCTGATGTTCACTCCCCTACAGAACAACCTTCTACTCTTAACAGGTATTTTCAGAAGCTCAGGATGAGCCACTGTAAAAGAGTATAAACTTTATTCGCACACTTTAAAGGAGCAGCGATATGACAGTGAAGTGCTAAGAACTGAGGCTGACCCACAGCTGATACCTTTTCCCTGGGAGAGACTGCCAGTGTCCAGATTCTTGTGGGGGAGTGTGGAGGAAAAAGACTCCCCTGACTGCGTTCCACCCAAGTGCTCGTGGGGGAGCAAGGAGGAAAAAACCCACTGGCTGCCTTTGCAGAAGCAGGCAAATTTGAGAGAGAATCTGGATTAAAGGGTGACAGGTGTTTTGCTTCACATGGTGACAGGTGTTTTGCTTCAGGAGGAAGTTGTTGCTGCAGCAGCACAGTATAAGAGACAGACCTCTGGCAGTGGCCTCTCTTGGTAGGACTTGTCCTTTCTGTGGATGGGTTGCTGCCAGGAACCAGGAATAGACTTAACCTGGTGGCCTGCAGGTAAGTTTTCTGTTTGTCATAGACTTTCTTGTTATCTCTGGGTTTTCTGTCAGGATGTTTCTGGTTAGAGGTAGTCTCCTTTGCCTCGGTGGTGATGAGTTACATAAGTTATGTGGACTTGTCCTTATGCTGTAAGCTGTGCTGTCTGCTCATGGCTGTGCTACAGCCTTGTCAACGCAGGCAGTCACTCCCCACTTTGGTATCCAGCAGTATTGAAAAGCATATTTACCACTGACATTTCCTGAAAGGAACATTAAATAAGGTGGATTGTAATGAAGAGTTATGAGACAGCGTGAAGGAGTAATAGGGGATCTAGTTTCATTACACAAACGAAAACAGCTTTTGGTATCATTGCAGACCTGTTTTTCCACTGGCAAACTGAAGGTCAAACCAGAACAGGAATGTATTTCTACGTTGTTATTATAATGGGCCTGTAGTTTGTTAATTGAATTTTCCAGCTGGCATCTCTGTGTCCGTGCGTACAGTGATGCACTTACGGCATCCCCAGCAGTACTTGAGGGGCAACACACGGGTGAAGGCGCAGGAAGCAGCTGCGCTCCTTTCAATTCCTGCAGCGCTGCGCTGCCCAGGAAGAATAAAAATGCAGTAAGGTGCTTCTCCTGGACTGTTTTGTTGCTTGACTTTTCCACCTCATTCAGTTATTTTATTTCTTGTCAGCTTTTGACACGCGACATAAAACTTTCAGAAGTGCCTGAGGGCCACATTAAAAACGGACTGAGGTATCTGAAGTGGGGCTTAGTCTGCAGGTAACCACAATGAGCAGTGTGATCCCAAAAAGCCCTGTGTGACCTCTGTGGGCATCTTGTGAGGCCAAATGCAGTGTTTTCTAGGCACTAGAGGTATGCACCCAGAAGTTCCTAAATCCTCCCATAGCTGAGCTCAGCATCTGAGTTTGTCTGGTTTACAGAAAATAGGTATTTCTCCACCAAAATCCATCTGCAGCTCCCTCTGGGAGGTTATCTCGGAGCGTGCCGAACACAAGAGACCTGTGTGTTATGGCTTTGAAACTTGCCACTGTCCTTGGAAGTGCTGGTGGAAGGAAAAGAACCCTTCAGCTTTTGTACCCTCCTCAGCAGGTTCACCAGGCTGCTCATTGTCCCTGAAGGACTTTGTACCTCACCTCAGCTTAGCGAGAGCACACTTGCACCTAGACGACATGCCGGGTGGGGAGATCACCTTTCCTGTGTTGAAGCCCTGCTGCAATTCAGACTTGGGTTCATTTGGCTACAGAGAGGGCATAACTGAATCTGCAGGCTGGTAGTGCCTGTGAGGGTGGATCCTTGCTTCCAAGGGCTGCTCAGCATTTTAGATGCAACTCTCCAGAGAACAGTTAACATGCCTGTAGTCTGAGTACTGCAAGGTGGAGGAGAGGGGTGAGGTGGCACCGTGAGTACTGGGTCCAGTGTGGGCACCTCAGCACAAGGGAGATGTCAAGGGGCTGGAGTGAGGGCAGAGGAGGGCAACCACGCTGGGGAAGGGCCTGGAGAATCAGTGTGATGAGAGACAGTTGGGGCTGTTTAGTTTGAGGAAGAGGAGGCTGAGGGGAGACCTCATCGCTCTCTACAGCTCTCTGAAAGGACCCTGCAGAGATGTTGGTGCTGGGCTCTTCTCACAGGTCATTAGCGACAGAGGCAGAGGGAAGGGCTTCAAGCTTCAACAGGGGAGGGTCAGACTGGCCATCAGGAAGAAATTCTTCTAGAGTGAGTGGTCAGGGACTGGACTAGGCTGCCCAGGGTGGGGGCCGAGTCCCCTTCCCTGGATGAGTTTAAAAGATGCTTAGATGTGGTGCTGGAGGATCTGGTTTGGGAGTGCACTTGTAGAAGCAGGGTTGATGGTTGCACTTTATGATCCCGGGGTCTTTTCTAACGGGAGTGATTCTGCGATTGTGTGGTTATACGAGAACTGCTCTGCCAAACAGATAAAATATATTTGATGGAGTGCTACTGCGCCCCTCTCAGAGATACTCTCTAAGCTCTATGCACTTCTGTAGAATGACTGTCCAAGTTGACCTTCACAGAGAAAGACCAAACCTACATTTTCACATCCTCAAAGGGAGAGATGTCTCCTAGTCTGCCTTTTCTCATGGTAGCATGAGTCACCATGGCTCTGGAACAGAAATAAAAAGGCACCCATATGCTTGTCTGTCTGTTTCCTGCCATCTCATCAGACAGTCTAGGTACGTTTTCAGATGCGAGTTTTGCAGCTGAAGATTTCTTTCATGCCAGTGTAAGAGGAAGAAGTTAATGAAAACTGATGAGGCAGAGACAAGGCACAAGGCTGTAGAGCACCCTTCTAAGTTCTGGTAGCTTTTGCTTCTGTGTTGGCATTATTATGGGCTTGAAGCACTTCCAGAAGTAATGTGTACTTCACTGTTTTGATCAAGGATATCTTTGGATTGTTTTGTGTGCTCTTACCATTAAAGAAGAAATCTGCTGCCAGTGTCAAAACTGACAGTGGTCTTCTGAATAAACCAATTGCAGCATGAAATCAATATTCATGTGGCTTGCATGCCCCAGATGTTCTTACTTGCCACTGGTCTTTCAGCCTCAGAACATCATGATCTGGTGTGGTGCTTTTCATCCAAACCCATCCTACTACAGCAGAACCACAGAGCACTAGGGGGTGGAAAGGTCCTCAAAGATCATCCAGTCCAATCCCCCTGCGACAGCAGGATCCCCTGGATCCAGTCGTACAGGAACATGGCCAGGGGGGTTTTAAGTGTCTCCAGAGATGGAACAAAGTATGTGCCATGGTTAGGAGGGAAGTGTTTGGGTTTATATTTCCTTGCTGTCAACACTTCCCTGTGTACCCTTCTGAAACTGCTGTCAACACTTTCCCATGTTTGACCTTCCACGATAAAAACTCACGGATCAAAACTTGAAAGCGAAGTGCAAAGTGAAAGCCCGACACCCTGCCCTGCAGCGTGACCACCACAAAGCCATGATGGAGCACTCCGTAAGGAAGTGTCCTCTATGGAGTTTGAGCAGCATCTAGCTGATGTTGAACAGCACCAGTGAAACACCTGCCGCTTGGCTCGGCGAGTTGTGTGTTCACCGAGCGCACAGACAAGCCTAGCTGTGATCTCGCGGTGCCGGTGGTATTTTTCGGTGTGCAACGTGTCGGCTCCTGACCGATTTCTTTAATTCTGTTTAATCATCAACATTTTTATTTCTTTCTATTATCCCACATGAGAAATAGCTGCTGTTTCTTGACGTGCGTCTTTTGGCGTGGATTGATGGCTCTGCTGCAGATGAGCAAGGAGCCCCGGGTGACCCGTTTACCCTTCCCCAGTCGGGTATCAGCTGCCAACTGCCCTCGCTCCGTGATGGCTTGTCCTTCTCACCTTGACATCCAGCCAAGGCTGTGCTCTGTAGGAGCACAGGTAAGCATCTGCCTCTCTAATACCTGCCAACAGCTCTCCGTTATCAGCTGCCAGGGATGCTTTGAAGAACTGTGCACAACTTCCTCCAGATGAGCACACCAAACGGTTTTGTCTGCAGCAAATCCTACCTCTGCAATACAGGGAAGTCTTGGAGCCCCAGCTGTTTCCAGAGTTAACTACCCTCACCAGTGAACACAAAGCGTCGGCACACTTTTGTTTAAGGCACAAACTGGTCACAGAACGTTACAGCTCAGAAGGGACCTTGAAAGATCATCCACGTCCAATCCCCCTGCTGGAGCAGGGTGAGCCTACAGCACTGGTGTACCCCATCCAGGTACAAACCAGGCCCAACCTTGCTTAGCTAATCCAAGGTTCTGTCTCTTCACTTACTCCTCTGGGCCGATATCAGATGGTGCTTGGCAACACAAAACTGAAGGGATAAATCACAGGACGTCAGGGATTTGAAGGGAGCTCAAAAGATGATCCAGTGCAATCCCCCTGCTACAGCAGGATTCCCTAGACCTACTTGCACAGGAAGATGGCCAGGTGGCTTTTAAACATCTTCAGATAAGAAGGCTTCACAACCCTCCCAGGCAGCCCCTTCCAGGGTTCTGTCACACTCACTGGGAACAAGTTCCTTCTCACATTGATTGCGGAACCTTCTCTGTTCCAGCTGACACCTGCTGTCCTTTGTCCTATCACTGGGTGCCCCTGAGCAGAGCCTGGCTCCATCCTCCTGACACATACTGATCAACATTAATGAGGTCACCCCTCAGTCTCCTTGTCTCCAAGCTCAAGAGACCCAGCTCCCTCAGCCTTTCCTCATCAGGGAGATGCTCCACTGCATGATCTTTGTGGCCTTTCTGCCTAGAACATTCTATGATTTTGTTCTATTAAAAAAAATAGCTGGTCATGATGTATAGATGAGTCACATGACTTCCTCTGATGGATAGGGTGGTTTTCATTGATATTCAGAAAATGATCTTACAAGTAGATGGAGGTTCTTTCAGTTTAGAAGTCCCAGAAAGCAGTATGAAGTGTGCATCTAGCTCTCTCATGAAGTTTGCCTTGTTGGGTGTTTTTCCTTATGTAATTTTTTTATAAGGCCATAGAGGAGTGAACCAACAGGCAGTAAACAAAGTCAAGGAAGAGTTTACTTTGATCTTTATTACTCATACTGTGTGGTTGGTAACCTCCTTCTAAAGAAAGAAAAGACTGTTACATGAGGGGGTTGCTGTGACATCACGTAGACAGAGGTGGGGAGTTGGGTCAGTGGCACTTGGCAGGATGGAGCCTAGAGACTGTGCATGAAAAACTGTGTGTCAAGAGAGCAGAAGGGCAGTGACCAGGTGAAGTTTGGACAATGGATGTGTTCTGGAACACTTCTCAGCCTGGCGCAGGGCTCTTGAGCTTGTGTGCACACTTCTGAATCCGTCTGTCTTAAACCAGCTCTTGAGTAAGTGCAATTCACCGAAGTTAAACATAAAGAAACTTAAGATCCCTTATGTCAAGAGCTAGATGGAGAGGTTTTCTTTTCAATCTTTGAAAAGATCTTTGATTTAATAATGAAATCACAGAGTATCTTTGGTGGGTTGCAAGAGAACTTTAAGGTCATAAAGACCAGCCTTCAACTCAGCAGTGCCAGCCCATCAGTCAACCTTGTCCCGAAGCATCAGGTCCATACGTCACTTACACAGCTCTGGGGCGATGACACCACCAGGGCCTTTGGCAGCCTATCGCAACGTTCAGTAACCTTTCTGGTGAAGAAACTCTTCCTAACACAGATCTGCAGCCAGACAAAACGACAAGGAATGATTGTGTGAGGGAAACCAGCTCTTTGGCAGGACACTGCTCCTGGCTCTGTAACCCCTCCGCACTGATCTGACAGCTCTCTTAGTAAGACCTCCTGCACAGTATCTGTTCTTGCGCTCTACTCTGATTCTACTCATGTTTTGCTTCTGTGGGTGTGGTTATTGAGGTATTTATGCGTCGCCTATTTAAGTGCTGCAGAGCCAACAGATGCTTTCTGTCACCTTTTAGAGGACTATCTCTGCCATTGCACAGATTAGCAAAATAAGCATCGCCCTCTCAGAATAGTATTTGCCTCCTCAAAAGCAGTTGCAGCTGCTGTTGCTTTTATTTAACTTGATCAATATTTGGAATATATTTTTCAAAATAATAATGTGGGAGACAAACTACTGAGTATGTCATGTCAGAGCTGGGGGGGGTCTTTTACTCACGGTTTACATAATGCAATGTCCATCTGTGTTGTCAATGTGGGAACGTGGCATCTACAAAATATGGAATTCATCAAAATTCATCTAAGGAGATTCAGAGGAATTGGGCAATAGTGAAATCATAGAAGCATAGAATGTTCCAGGCTGGAAGGGACCTCTAGAGGTCATCTAGTCCAACTGCCCTACACAGGGACAACTTTACCTACATCAGGCCGCTCAGAGCCTCATCAAGCCTGACCGTCAAAGATTCCACCACTCCCCGGGCAGCCCATTCCAGCCATCAACCATCCTCACACTGAAGAGCTCTTGCCTAATATCCAGCCTAAACTTCTCCTTTCTCAACTTGAAAGCTGGGAAACTCCAACAGCAGAGTTCTTAATCCTGTTATTTTTTTCAAGCAGTGCTTTTTTCCAAGTGATTTGGGCCAAATAATATAAATAGTATTAAAGACATAAATAATAATGACAGTAATAGCAGCAGCAACAATCATTACTGTGAGTTATGAAAGCAATATGAATAATAACAACAATGCTAATAGAGTGCGTAGCTCACGCTGGTTGAGATATTTGCTACAGGAGTCATAAAACCATCCCAAAGTCCTTTCATCACGTTGTCCCTTAGCAAATAGCCACAGCACGACCACCACGGAACCACAGAGCGTCAGGGATCGGAAGGGGCCTCGCAAGATCCCCCAGTCCAGGCCCCCTGCATCCAGCCGCAGCAGGATCCCCTGGATCCAGCCGCACAGGAGCGTGGCCAGGCGGGTTTGAAGCACAGCTGTTTGCTTATCTTGGGGTTCGCAGTCTTTCCCAAGAGTCAGTTTGAAATTGCAGCCCTGTGGAAGTCCCTGGGAAACCTGACTGTTGACTCCAGCAAAGTCAAGACTGTTCTCTTCAATATTTTGGACAGAACATTTGTTTTCAGTGAAAGTTTCATCACCAGAAAGTACTAGATCATCACCTCCCATGGTAATTTTTGGCAGGTTTGGGTTTTGTCTCTATATGAACTAATTTCAATCATGTGCCATCCTCAAATCCATTTTAAAAGCCTACATGTTCTGTTCTCTCTTTCTTCCTGTGTTACCTAAACATTGGGGTTGCCCTCACTACTTTCTGTAAATAAGTGATTTTGCTGCAGATTCAGTGAGTGAGTCTGAGTTTTTTGTGCTCTGGCAGGCAGACTTCTCCAGTCCAGACCAAATACCAGCTGGGCAGGTCCAGAGGGCAGGAAAAGCCTTGGTTTTATTATGGATCCCATGGAACTGAAGACCTGAACATCAGTCTGCTGATTGGAGTGGATGACCTTCCGAGGTCCCTTCCAGTCCCTAATGTTCTGTGGTTACAGTGACAATTCTCTGTCCAAGGAGCAGTACTAAATACCAGCGTTTTCTCAACGAACTAATGAAATGAAGGCCACTGAAATAAAGCCTGAATTAGAAAGGGGAGCACTGCCATAAATGGAACAAACTTGGACACTTCTAGCTGGTTTGGTATCTCTCAGACCTCACGGTCTGAGCGCTGTGTAAGGCTCCACAATCTAAAATAGCCCGGACGTCTCCCCGAGTTAAGCAGAGGGGAAGAAGGGCGAGTTCAGATTTTACGTGCTGGTGTTCTGAGTGGACGTGCACAGACGCGTTGACAAGGGCAGGAGGCAGGTGCTTGTCAGGCTTGTGGAACTGCCCGAGTGTCGAGCCTTCGGCCAGAGTCCTACACAAGCACACACACTACTTCATACCTCTGGCGAGAGCACGGATTGAAATCTGCTGGTTTCCATTACTCACGCTTGAATTCAGAAAGTGTTCACCACAGTCATCCATCAGCCGTCCATGCGCGGTGCAGCTGAGAGGGATAAATCCGTGTGCCTTGTTTGGTTAGTCACGGGAAGTGGGAGAACAGCACATCTTCTCTGCCCACTCATGGGCACTTCTCATCATGTTTGTGGGATTGCTGTCATCGTCAGGGTTCTAGAGAGAAGTGCATCTTGCTCTTCCTGCTGGAGAAAGGGAAAAGTGATGTTCTGGAAGCCCGCTTCTTGATGTGTTGTCTACTCCTCATATTTTAATGTATCTTCCAGGGGATCCTGCTGTGGTAGGGAGATTGGACTAGATGGTCTTTTGAGGTCCTCCCAATCCCTAATGTTCTCTGATTCTGCAGAGCCTATTCAGTGTTATTCCTAACGTTTATCTAACACTCCTGAAGATGCAAATCTGATAACCTCTCTTCCCCTTCCCATTTACCCCATCAACAAGTCTGCAGAAACAGCTTCCTGGTGAGCAGGATTTTCTGTGTGTGAAATTCCTTGAACCTTCAGAGAAGCAGCTCCAAACAAAGTTCTATCAAATCAAACCAGATTACACTTAATCGCTGTAAGTGCCAACTACTTTCGTACTTCTTAAAAGGAATTTACTTGAATCACATCAAAGTAACAATCCCAAATGAAGATTGATCTGTGTAACTGTGATCCCCGGGCTTGGCGGCCCGTCACGCTGTAATCCCCTAAGCTGTGAAGATGCAGCAAGCACCGCAGCTGCCTGGTTATGCTTTACCTGGTCAGACTCACTCATGTGACAGCAGGTAGTTTGTAGTCTCATCCTTGATAAAACTATATTCTTAAAGTAAAACTAGGAGATGAGGCCTACATTCTTAAAAATAGAAAGACCTCTTTATTTCTCATCACGCATCGCTCCTCGCCTGTTTAAAGAGCTTACTGCCCTTCAAGTTAGGAAGTAAAGTGGTCGACAGATGAATTATGCCACTTGCAGGTACGAGGAATACAGGCACTTGAGACTTGAGGTTATTAAAACATCTGCTCACTACTTATTCCTCTGAAAATAGCAAAAAAGAATCTGCTCAAATACGTTGGTGGTTTTAGGAAAGCCCAGATTAATTAATAGAGACTAATCATTTACTGCATGTGCCTGATAGTCGAACCTCGGCTTGAATATTTATAAAGTGTTTTTATTTCCTCAGTGAAACATCCGTTATATCAATGTTCACAGGTGAACTATCTTGGAGGTACTGAAAAATGATGGATGTGCACTCTGGAGACATCAGGTTATTAAAACCATGGCAAAGAGATGAGCCTGAAGCCACGGCTGTCGCTATTGCCGTGATGCGGCTTCACGGGCCTTTGGACTCTGCTGCTCTCAGGTGCACGTCTGCTGCTCCTCCCGTTTGTGCATCTTGGCAGGCAGTTACCTCCAAACTTTTCATTTTCTCCTGCTCTACAATCTTTTCCCCACGTCCTGATTTTTTTCTTTCCCTTTCTTTCAGCTTTCAACCTTGTGCACACTTTAATGTTGGAAAAGAAAAACCTTTCTGTGATGTTTTGGGTGGTGACAGAGTCCCCAACCCTGGATGTGTTTAGAAGTCGCTTAGCTGTAGTGTTGGGGGATCTGCTTTGGGGGTAGAGTAGAGCTGATGGCTGGACTCGATGATCCCAGGGGTCTCTTCCAACCTGAATGATTCTGTGACACTCTCAGACCTATTTTCATCACTAACAAACAAAAGGAAAAAGTCATGTTTGCTTGCTATGAATGCTGAAGGTGAAGTGTCATTTAGACCTGGGTTGGGGAGGGGTGGTGTTGGGTTTCTTCTCCTGATTTTTTTTTCCCTCTTTATTCTTTAATCCTCGAATGAGACAATTTTTAAAAGTTGAGAGAATTTTGACAACATTTTTAATAGCTGCTACTTCCCTTGTTGACTATGTCTGGGCAGGACTGTGGTGTTTGGGTTTTCCCAGGGGACATTTTTCACGTGAAGAACAGGCTGCATCTCCGTGTGTGAAAGCTGACTGAAAATGGAGTGCACTTTGTATTTTGGTGTCCCCGTAGTTCTCTAATATTTCCAGGCAGTCAGCAGGATGCCTGGCTGTCTGCAGTATGAATGGCTGAGCGTTTCTGGTACAGAATGGATTTCACTGTGTTGCTGGAATTGCATTAAAAAAATAGTCTTTAGTGATATGGAAAAAGGCTCCGGGACCTTGGGTGTCAGTAGGAGAGATGAATTTATAGCTAGAGCAATCTCTCTCCTCGAACTGACATCCAAGGTTCCTGAGGCTTTCTCTGGAACGTGGAGGATTTACTTTTTTTCATGCATTTTCAATGAGATAATGTACGATGAGCGTGAGAGTTTGGAGAATTTCACACTTGGAGCAATAATGACAAACGTGGGCTCAGAAGCTGCCTACCCTCTGTAACTACTCCACCAAAAGCTTCCGGTTTCAGCAGTAATATGGTTGAGAGTCACAAGCACCGAACATGAGGGATTGAAAGGGACCTCCAAAGATCATCCACTCCAATCCCCTGCCACAGCAGGATCCCCCAGATCCAGTCGCACAGGAAAAGACTTTCTTTCTCCTAAGTGAAAGCTTTGCCCATCTGTCCCTAACAGAGGGCAGACAGCAGTGAAGCCTCCCTTAGACACAGAACGTTTCTGGAGTATCAGCCTAGCAGCCCAAGTTAAATGCTGAAGTCATCCTGCACTAATGCTTTTGAAGTGACTTAAGCCATGATCAGGGTTTAGCCACGGTGCTTTACGGAGGCAGCTGCACTTTGATCTCGCAGCTTCCCATCACTTGGCAGTTCACACTGCTCAATGTGCCTGTAGGGTGGGAGATGGAAAGTGCTGCTCTCCCACCTGGGACATTGAAACTTTTGTCTCCTCTAATGGGGCAGCTGTTCTAACTTCGATGGACTGGCATCACTGAAGAGAGAAACTAAACTGGGACTCACCCTGGACGCGTGTATTTATCTGTGTCTGCAAAACGCGCCCCATGAAAATCTGCAGCCTGCTGAGCAGTGATATATGGTGTCGGTTTAATGCAGTGCTCTGCACTTTGTATTCCTCCCCACCCCAAGTCCTATTTAGGTGGCAATCACTGCACTTAGATTCAAGATACGAAAGAGATTTTCCTGGCAGCAGTGCCCATTTTTCAGCAGACTCTGTGAGTAATTGTGTGGGCAGCTCTGGAGCTGCCTGGGGGTCACTCTCCTGATTAGACTGCTGATGAGAAGTCTGAGCCGCATTCTCCCCTTGCATGTCATTTCCTTTTAATTCCCTTTGATTCAGAGAATATAGATATATGTTTTTATACCCAGCTATGAATAAAAATAAGGTCCTGTAAATGCAGTTACTGAAAGTGCACAGAAAAAGGGCTGATGTAAGACAGTACAGAAACGTAACACTGCCAGCCTCTAGGTGTTGGGAAACCTGAGACATCCTCTGCTTTTAATTTCCCTCAGCACAATTGCATTTCAACGTGCACTGCAGAAAAACAGAGGCAGCTTTTCACTTCCCCTTTTCCCTCCTTTCCCCCTGTGTGTCCTGCAGGAGTAGGGAGGCAACTGTCCCCCTGCACTCAGCATTGAGGAGGCTGCACCTTGAGTACTGGGTCCAGTTTTGGGCACTGAGGAAAGACTGAGGGACCTGGGGCTCTTGAACTGGGAAAAAGGGAGCCTGAGGGGTGACCCCATGAATGTTGATCAATACGTGAAGGGTGGGTGTCAGGAGGATGGCTGTGATCCTATGTGACTGGATCTACAGGATCCTGCTGTGGCAGGGGGATTGGACTGGACGATCTTGCGAGGTCTCTTCCAATCCCTAATGTTCAGTGACTCTGTGACTCTTCAGTGCTGAGGCTGGTTTTGAATTCTTTCAGGACTTAAAAATGTAGCGTTTTATTCATAGGAAATCTGCCATCTGGCAGTCGGTCCAGACAGGGGGAATTATTGTTTTATAAGTTTCACAACTTTGCCCACCATATGTTTGAAAAACGAGACGAGAAAACATATGCTGAGGGATTCAGCATTGCAAAAAGACTTATGAAAGAGAAAAGATTACAAGGAGACAGAATGAGAAACTGTAAATTTAAAGGAATCCTATGAATATTCAGTGGTCAACTTGCGTCACTGCAGACTTGCACTCAGATCTCCTGAGTACTGAGCAGTATGGGTTGGGTGAGACAAAGGTAGACCACGCGTCTCTATGCCCCTGCGATTCTTGCACACAAAAAGAACGGCGGGTGTCAGGAGGATGGAGCCAGGCTCTGCTCAGTGTCATCTAAAGATGCAACAAGGGACAACGGGTGTGAGCTGGAACAGAGGAGGTTCCGCATCGGTCTGAGAAGGACCACCTTCCCTGTCAGGGTGAGAGAGCACTTGGAAGGGGCTGCCCAAGGGGGTTGTGGAGTCTCCTTCTCTGGAGACGTTCAAAAACCCACCTGGTGATGTTCCTGTGTGACTGGATCTAGGGGATCCTGCTGTGTTGGAGGTCTGCACTGGATGATCTTCGGAGGTCCCTTCCAATCCCTGATGCTCTGTGATTCTATGAACACATTGAAGCCTAAGAGGAAACTGTCAAACCCATAACAGCTTTGATCCACGCTCGCCTCCAACTTCTGTTGCCAAGGATCAGCATCATGTTACTGCTAATCTGAACAGATAATCAACCACTGTTTAGGTTTTCTTAAGTGGGTTTTAATGTTGAATGTAAAACTCTTTATGAGTTTTGTGGTACCACAATGTAAACACCAGATTAGGAGGATTTTAAGTTAACACTGTAGAATTCTTTTGTCTTTCGGAAGGTATCTGCAGTAAACAGTCAATGAACTTTAGTCTGGGGCTTAACATTTCTGCCTTTGCCAACAATTGCTCCATCTTGTTTCAACATACAAGAGTCTGGTGGGGGCAGCAGGTCCACACACAGACCGACTCGATCTGGTATCTCGCCTGAAGCAAGATGCGAGTGCGTTACACAATAAACACGCACCGTTAGATATCTCGTAGCAAGGTAAAATCAGTGTGTAAGTGTCAACTTCAAATGAAAACCTTTTCTTATCTCGGTGACAAACCACTGAGAATGGCGAGTGACTCGCTATGTTCTGAAAAATGTCAGTGCCATTTTGCATTGATATAAATCTCCGTATTTGGACTTGCACGGCTCTAAATATTTGATTTGGTAATAATGTCTTTGTAGAAGCTTTAAATGTAATCTATTTGCCATGTGGAGCAACAGACTAAACATTTGTAGAAGAATACCTCCTACTTTTGTGTTCAGAGCGTGGAACGCATTTTGGGAGGGAACATCAACTCAACATAAAATTCTGTACACTTGTACACCTCCTCTCTCCAGCACCAGCACTGTAGCCAGCACTGCTGTTCTGGCAGATAACACAAATTAAGGCGGCTGCCTCCGCTTCTCAGTGTCTACAGAAAATACAAAACTGTTAAGGACAGACAGATAATCAATAGGACTTTTTTTTTCTTTCCTGAGTTCATGAGGTACTTGTTTCTTATTTGCTTTGTGACACTCTATGGCAGGATCTCAGAACATCAGGGATTGGAAGGAACCTCAACCAATCATCTAGTCCAACCCCTCTGCCACAGCAGGATCCCCTAGATCCAGGCACATAGGGACATGGCCAGTCCTTCATCTCACCAACAAGGAGTGCCACTCACTGGAGGAGAACAGGACTTCCTCCAGGGTAAAAAGTTCTTGAGACAACACAGAGAAGAACTGAAAGTACCGAACAGACTCAGGCTTCATGTTTCTAGGAAAGGTTTTTTGACCTTTGGGAAGAGAATAACAGAAAACCTAAAAGGGTTTGGTTGTAAATCACTGGAGCAGGCTGCCCAGGGAAGGTATTTAAGTATGTGTAGGTCTGGTGCTTAGGATGCGGCTGAGTTGTGATCTGTCAGTACTGGATTAACAGTTGGACTTGATCTTAAAGGTCTCTTCCAAGGAAAATCATTCCATGATTACAGAGATCTAAAAAGTTGTGGTTGTTGAAAGTTCATTTCCAGAAAGTCACGCGCAGTACTGTATCGCTAGAGGCAGCAGCACCACAGCAACAGCAGACAACTCAACTTGAGCAAAACATTGTTTGAAGCAAACTAATCTTCTGTGGAGTCTCACCTCCCATTTGTGTGTTTTATGACTAGAAATATGAACACTAATTCCCAAAGCAACATAAAAATTCACTAGTGCTCTCTGATACAGAGCACAAGGCGTACTCTGACTGTACGCAGGCCCCCGGAGGGCTGTCACCTGGAGAGTAAGTCTGATGAGGAGACATTGAGAGAGTCGGGGCTGATGGCTGGATTCGATGATCCAAAGGGTCTTTGCCAGTCTGAATGGTTCTGTGGTTCCATGCAATAGGCATTAAAGTGACATGAAAATGATAAAACGGAGTCAGGGAAGCGTCAGGTGATTTGTGACAGCTTAAGGTCTTTCTGTAACCAGAGTGCTCACAGGCAGACTTAAGTACCTATTTCTCAGGTGGAATTCAAGATCTTTTTCCTCAGAATCACTCAGCTGTGACATGTTACCTCTAACCACAGTTCCATAGACATTTTCACCTGAGGATGGCCTTTGCAAGGGTGTGTACTCGTACCTGGCAAGCAGCCCCAGGCCCTTTCAGAGAGATTCTTAGCTTCTGTTTAAATGTCAGAAGACGCCCTCGGAACCCAACTGTTGCCAAACCCAGACTGTCTGTGTGAATGTCACAGCGGTGAAGGTAACACGCATACTGCTTGTGTACTTTTCACGCACGTCAACTCCTGTCAGATTCACCTCAAGGAAATGCTGGATTTTAGAGGCAGCTACCTGTGTCCTAGAGTGAAATAATATTTCTGCTTTGTATGGATCAGTGGTTACGGGCTGGCCACCAAAAGGATGGTGTCACATCGCAGGAGCACACAGTAACTGCACTTGTGTGGCACTGTTTTAGGTCAAGCGTGTTCCACGGCCACAGAATCGCAGAACGTTAGGGACTGGAAGGGGCCTCGAAAGATCTCCCCACCGCAGCAGGATCACCCAGATCAAGTGGCACGCGCCATGGACTACATCTGACCTAACACAATGTGATGTAAGTGCAACGTCTGTAGCAAACACTTAAAGAAATAATTGAAAACAAAGTATAAAAGAAGTGGAAAAAAGGAAGAAGTATGACTTCAGTCTGCTTATTCCAAATGTGCCTCTACTTCCTTGTGTTAGACAGATGCCCCAGTGCTCTCAGAGTCTGTAGCAGGTACTTCATCCCCAGCTAGTTGCAAATAATGCCAGTAAAAATGGACAATTTACTTGAAATGGTGCTTAATTTTTTTCTTGTAATTGGTCTTGACAAGAAAATGCTCCCGCTGTGCGACTTTGAAAATGCCTTTTTCTGGCAGGCAGCCTTCCTGCCACTGCTACCCTTTGCTGGCTTTAAACAACAGAAGCAGGGGCCAATTTAAAGTCCAGAAACCAACCAATTTGAGATGCACAGGTTCCCCGTGAAGCAATTATTCCCTTGGATGGACGCACTGTCTTCATTATTCCATAATGCATTTTGCAGAACTTAAATATTCAACCCCGCGTGCATGTTCCTCGCACTGTCGGTAACGTATGTGGTGTGATTGTCCAAAAGCAAGAGCACGTTCCTGTCTCAGAAAGCCCTGAGGGATGGGACTGGAGAAAACATACATATGCACTCGGATTAAATCGTGTCCTGTGGAGATGAGCCAGGCAGCTTTAAAAGACAGAAAGTTTTCAGCAGTCTTTCAACAGGACATTCTAAAGATGTGAGTGTGTGCTTTATTCATCTCCAGTTCAAAATATGGAGATAGATTCGCTGCCTCCTTTGAAGCGTTTTCGCATTGCCTACCCTCGCCACTAGCTCATAGCTTATTTTTGTTCAGGCTATTGAGTAACGTCAGTACTTCTCTCCCAAGCAGTTTGCTTCCGCGTGTTGGCGATTCTCGTTATCTTTCAAACAGTTTAAATATGCTTTTTTATTTTTAACAATAAAAGATGGGGGGAAAGAAGAAAGGAAATCAAAGATGCAGCCAACCTGTTATGTTCTATAAAGTACGTGGAATTGTTCTCTGAAATTCATTTGGAAAAAAAGAAAACGTATTTTTTACAGGTCTGTCTTCTAAATCTATTCTACTGATTATTGGGGTTTTTTTCCCACCTAGTTTTCACAGAATCACAGAACATTAGGGATTGGAAGGGACCACGAAAGATCATCTAGTCCAGTTCCCCCTACCACAGCAGGATGGCCTAGATCCAGTCGCACAGGAACATGGCCAGGCTCCAGAGGAGACTCCACAACCTCCTTGGGCAGCCCCTCCCAGGGCTCTGTCACCCTCACCGTGAAGAAGCTCCTTCTCAGACTGATGAGGAACCTCCTATGTTCCAACTCACACACCTTCCTCTGGTTCTGTCACTAAGTGCCCGTGAGAAGAGACCAGCACCACCATCTCTACAGTGGCCTTTCAGATAGTTGTAGAGAGCGAGGAGGTCCCCCCTTAGCCTGCTCTTCCTCAAACTAAACAGCCCCAACTCTCTCAAGGACACCGGCAGTTCTTCCAAAAGACTGCAAGAAAACTTCATGTTTTGTCTATCAAAATATAGGGAAACTCAGGATCCTCCAGACAGTCTCTTCTTACAGAGAAGCTCTTTATCAAATTTTAATATACTGTTGGGATTATATGTTAATCTGGTGTTTACAGTGTAGAAATTAGGTGGAGACTTGAAGCCAAGTGAAGTAAAGAATGCAAATACCTATTGCAGGATAAAAATATCTTGACAGGACAAAAGGCAGCATTCGCAGCAGCTCTGCTAGACGCTGCAGCCTTCAGTTGAAGAGGAGCAAAGGAGAAGCAGACGTGAGGACGGGCAGTCTCATCAGTGAGCCAACTGCTTCCTCACTTCTTTTAGTATCACCTAAAAGCAACAATCTGCTGTCTAGATAGCAGCATCCAACTTCATCCTGTCATTTCCTCTGTGGGCGTGTTGTATCATATTAAAATAATTAGATGTAAATCTGTGGTCTTGATGGTCTGTCTTTGATTGTTTAAAAAAAGAAGGATTTCATGGTGCTGACATCCTCACGATAGCTCTCAGTAAATAATTTATTGAATCAGAAACCACAGACCTGTGTTGCTGAAGCAGTAGAAATAAACTTGCTTTATAGACAAGGCTTGAGTTCAGCACATTGTTGCATTATAGAGGTTCTTACATCACGGAGTCACAAAGTTGTTGGTGTTGGAATGGACTTCCGGATAATCACAGGACATCATGGATTGGAAGGGACCTCGAAGGAGGTCCAATCCCCCTGCCAGAGCCGGGTCACCTGGACCAAGTCGCACAAGAACGTGTCCAAATGGGTTTTAAACATCTCCAGAGAAGGAGACTCCACAACACCCCTGGGCAGCTCCTTCCAAGGCTCTGTCACCCTCACTGGGAAGAAGTTCCTTCTCATATTGATGTGGAACCCTCTATGTTCCAGCTTGCATGTCCCTTCCAATCCCTAATGTTCTGTGATTCTGTGATGTCTTGGGGAGCTCTGAGGTTTTAAAGACGTGTACACCTTACAACTCCAGGCATGAATTGCACGATCTATCTTCATTACAACAGCAGTCTGGTGGGTGAGAACACATCCTCACAATATTCCAGGCACTTCAAACTAAGCTAAATACTTCTGTCTGGATGCCACTATTAATCTTTGTGTTCCTGTACGCACGTGTGTGCATTCACGGGGATGTGTTGCCGTCTCCAGTAAACCGCTTAACGGACTCCTGTACAATTTCATCTGAGCTAGATGGGGAGGTGCTAGCACGTGGAATTAATACTTTTCACATTAATACAGACAATTAAGATGTTGCTTCAGTTGTTGAGGCAGAATCTGTTAGATCCCCGTTATGCCTCCGTGAAGGCAAAGGTTCACATCTGAGCTTTGCTCGCCTTGGGAATAAAGGAATGTCTTCACTGAAGGAGCAGCTCAAAGAGACCAAGCACCAAAGGGCTCACGCTCAAGTACGTTTTTACAGCGGTAAAAACAGCAGCCCCTGCAGCTACAGGCTGGGGACAGGGTGGCTGGAGAGCAGTCTGGCAGAGAGGGGCCTGGGGTTCTAATTGACAGGCAGCTGAACAGGAGCCAGCAGGGTGCCTGAGTGGCCAAGAAGGCCAGTGGCATCCTGGCCCGGATCAGAAACTGTGTGTGCAGCCGGAGCAGGGAGGGGACTAGCCCCCCTGTTAGAGGGCTACTAATCTTCTCACTTGCTGCCTGGATGTATCTTGCTTGCTGCAAGAATCAGCTGTCTGAACAGAACTGGGAGAGGTCTGACAGGTTAAGTGTCCCTTCTAGTTTTTCAAACTACCATATCCAAGAACTTGTTCTGTTAGCCAGCTCCAAGGAACCTGAAGTAATTCCATGTATTTCATTACTTGAGAATCCAATCACAAGCTGAAAACAAGTCAGTGGAATGTCTGCTATCAATTCAGTGGCTTTGGAGTCCTTTAAAACGTCTTCTATAACCCTCAGTGCCTTTTCTCTTGTTTGGGATACCAAACAGTGGAAGTCTTTGTTATCTAAAATTACTGTTTTAGTTCCTTTCCAGCAAATAACCTGGAAAATGATTATATTTATGGCTTTGGTTTTAAATTTTCTTTTTCAGATGATCACAATATCCACACATTGACAGTGATAAAACAGAGTGGAATATTTTCTTTGCTGTAATAAATAGTTAGGGACACACCAATAACCTTTTGGAGCAGAAATTTGTCACTGACTCTGGAAAATATCCTGATTTACTGATTGGACGCATCGTAAGCTCTGCATGTGTACTTTATTTGGATGAACTGGCTGGTGTGCTGCAGGTAAGATATTATTGGTTCTGCTTACAAATGCTTTTCGTGAGAAATCTTTTCCTGTTATCTACTCTTTTATTTTCACATTTCAACCAACCGCTTCTTAAATGGGCCAGTATTATTCAGTACTGAAACACAGTCACATAGAACCGATACCCTTGTCTTATAAATGGTTTTACAGGCATGTCTCATCCACACAGCAGACTGAAAAGCCAGCTCAGCATGCCTCAGTATTACAGAGTCATTTACAGAATCATTCAGGTTGGAAAAGACCTCTAGGATCATCGAGTCCAACCAGCAACCCTACTCTACAAGGTGACCCCTAAACCAGATCCCTCAACACCGCATCTAAGCGACTTTTAAACTCATCCAGGGATGGGGACTCAACCCCCACCCTGGGCAGCCCAGTCCAGGGCCTGACCACTGTCTCCAAGAATTTCTTCCTGCTGGCCAGTCTAACCCTCCCCTGTTGAAGCTTGAAGCCCTTCCCTCTGATTCTGTCGCTAATGACCTGTGAGAAGAAACCAGCATCAACATCTCTGCAGTGTCCTTTGAGATAGCTGGAGAGAGTGATGAGGTCTCCCCTCAGCTATCTCTCCTCAAACTAAACAGTCCCAACTCTCTTAATCTCTCATCATCACATTGATTCTCCAGGCCCTTCACCAGCTTCGTTGCCCCGCTTTGCACCCACTTTAGGTTAAAAAAGACCTTTAATATCATCAAGTCCAACCATTAACCTAACTCTACCAAGCCCACCACTAAACCATGTCCCTAAGAATTGTATCTACATGACTTCTAAACCTCTTGAGGGGTGTTAACTCCATTACCTCACTGGGCAGCCTGTTCCAGTGCCTGTTGAGCCCTTTAATAAAGATGTTTTTCCTAATGGGTAACCTAAACTTTTCTAGAGGCCATTTCCTCTTGCCCTATTGCTTGTTATTTGTGAGAAGAGACCAGCACACACCGCTCTACCACCTCCTTTCAGGTAGCTGTATGCAGCAATAATCAATCTTTTCAGCCTTCTTTCTTCAGATGACATACTCTCCCTCAGCCACTCCTCACAGAGCTTGTTCTACAGCCCTTCACCAATATTGTTGCCCTTGTTTACACCCATTCCAACACCTCAATGTTGTTGTTTATGTAGGTGCCTGAAACTGAACATGGTACTTGAGGTGTAGCCTCGCAGTGTTGATTATGGGGGACCATCATTTCCCTGCTCTTGCTGGCTATACTTGGACTCTATGTCTCCACATAAATTTGAAGAGAAAATTCAGTGCATTTTGGCTTGATTTGAAACTTTGGTTTTCATCTGATAAAATGCTCGCAACACTCCTGCTGAATTCAAGTTTGCTCGTGAACCTAATGCCAGATTTGTCTTTAATGGTGCATTTCCCAAGCTATTGGCACTATAGCACGTATTTTTAATAGATGAAAAGGTGAATTGCTTTGCTTTGTTAAACCTTTATTCACAGAAGTCTGTTACGGTTGAGGAAAGCTTCCATCTTTCTTTTAAAAAAAAGCAAAACAGTGTCACGGATCATAAGAACAAAATACAGCGATGAAAAAGTTGGTAGTAGTTTCCCTAAGCACCATGAAAATACAGTATGAAATAAGATCAAATAGTCCAAAATGCCTAAATTAATGAGAAACCTGAAGCTGGTGTTGAAATGTATGTAATTATCTTGGATTCTCTGTATCTGGAAAACAAGTATTCACACTTTTTGCTGCTAGTCTCTTAATAGTCGTTCTGGATTCCCTGAATGGGATTCATCTCATCTTCCTTAAGTATCTACATTGAATGTGAATTAATCAAGCAGGACTCCCTTTACAGTTGGTAGAGAATAATAGACACTCTCAGGGCGCAGTTCATCTGACCTACTTCAGATGCCTATTTTAGGATAAGAGGAATTGTGACCTAGAAGTGCCTGTTTCTCTCCTTTGGCTACTGGGGAGCCTAAAGTGATTAGCTCAGGTGCAGGTATTCACACTTCCAGTGTGTACATTCAGCTAAATGAATTCCTCCTTTTTTCTGTGTGATTTATATCTTAGGGAATTTTACAAGCCAGAACACATAGCCACACTTTATTTGGTTCTGTACTAATGAAAAGTGTGTGTCTGTGCAGAAACGTTTCTTTGGGCAGCACGTGCATTAGTGCTTCCACCTTATTACCAGAAATAGACAGGATGTGCAAAGGAATAAAATGGAGCTAACACAGAACCACAGAACATTGGGGATTGGGAAGGACCTTGAAAGGTCATCCAGGCCAATACCCCTGCACAGCAGGATCACCTAGATCCAGTCACAGAATCACAAGACATTAGGGATTGGAAGGGACCTCGAAAGATCATCCAGTCCCATCCCCCTGCCACAGCAGGATCCCTTAGATCCAGTTGCACAGGAACATGTCCAGGCAGGTTTGAAACATCTCCAGAGAAGGAGACTCCACAAGCCCCTTGGGCAGCCCCTTCCAGGGCTCTGTCACCCTCACCGGCAAGAAGTTCCTTCTCATATTGATGTGGAACCTCCTGAGCTCAAACTCATTGCCCCTCATTCTATCGTTAGATACCCCTAAGCAGAGCCTGGCTCCATCCTCCAGCCGCCTGTGAATTAGATCCCCCAGATCGTTTTCTGCCAGACTGCTCTCCAGCCACCCTGCCCAAGCCTCTGTGACAAGTCACCGGGAAATGGATTTGATCAGTGCGGGCTGATTCCACTTTCCTACAGGCCGAGTGCTGGCCAAGGGAGCTCCGTCTGTCTGGCACCTCGGCACAAGTGCCCCACTACTTGGGACTCTTCTCCTCAATGTGCTCATTAATGATCTCGATGAGGGCACAGAGTGCTCTCTCCCAGAGTTTGCAGACGCCCCCCCCCAACCGCCGCCCCTCAGCGCTGGGCCCGCCCGCGGCCCGACGGGATCCTTCGAGAAGCTCCCCCGCCCCGAGGAGGCCGCGCCCGCCGCCGCCGCATTTCAACGGGCCGGGCCGGGCCAGGCCGCCGCCTGTGCAGGCGCTGCCGCTCGGTCTCTTACCCTGCGCAGCCGTGTCGGTGGTCGGCATCGGTTTGGGTTTCCACAGCTGTTACGTGGCCGTGGACCGCGCCGGTGGCATCGAGAGCACCGCGACCGCAGCACCCGGTGAGTGCGGCCTCGGCCGGGCCTGGGCCTCGGGGCGGGGAGTGGGGCTGCGTCACTGCGGGGCGGGGGCTCCTTAAATCCAAAGGAGACTGAGGGGGGACCCTGTCGCTGCCTACAGCAGCCTGAAAGGAGAGTGGAGAGAGGTGGAGGTTGGTCTCTTCTCACGAGGAGCGAGTGGAAGTGGCCTCAAGTTGTTCTCGGGGAAGTTTAGGTCGGAAAAGCTTCTTCGTGGGAAGGGTCCTCAGGCCTGGGAACTGGTTGCCCAGGCGGAGGGTTGAATCGCCGTTGCTTGTCTGTTTTTCACAGTCGTGAAGATCTGGAGCTCAGGGTCAGGGTGTAGCAGTGGGATGGGACAGTCGAGTTCATGGTTGGGCTCCCTGAGCTTGAAGGTCTTGTCCAACTGAAACCATTCTGTAAGGCCCTGAAGATGGAGCAGTGAATGTGGAAGGGTGCTGCGGGTGCCCCTGGGTGCTCCTTTGTGTGTGGTGTGACCAGTTTGTCTGCCCAGAGGCAGGGCAGGCTTGGTTAAAAGGCTTGAGTCTGAGAGCATTAGAACAAACAGTTGTATCTCTACCTGCTGGAGGTAATGGAAGTTAATTCTCTGTAAATGTCTGCGCCGTGTTTGGACGTACCTGCTTGTTCTTCTGCAGTTCAGGTCCTGTGTCCTGTGGTGAGCAGGTGAAGGCTGAGCTGGGCTTAGCTCTGTGTGAGGTCTTTGGCCTGCTGTTGGGTTGAAGCTTGGAAAAGCTGCTTAGCAGCCTTTTCTGCAGTCTGGGTAGTCCTTTGTTCAGCAAGGATTGTGAGAACTTGTGTGCTTGTTGTCAGCATTGGGTCCTTTAACCTCCTGACACCGACCCTTTCCACATTTATCAACATTCATGAGGTCATTCCTCAGTCTCTTTTTCTCCAAGCTCAAGAGACCCAGCAGGGAGATGCTCCACTCCCTTCATCATCTTTGTGGCTCTGCATTAGACTCTCTCCAGCAGTTCTGTGACTTTCTGGAACTGAGTGGCCCAGAACTGGACACAATATTCCAGTTGTGGTGTCATCAGGGCAGAGTACAAGGGGAAGAGAACGTCTCTGGATCTACTAACCCACCTCCCTTGTGATCCACCCCAGGATGCCATTGGCCTTCTTGGCCACAAGGGTCCTTTGCTGGCTTCTTGTCATCCTGCTGGCCACCAGGATCCCCAGGTCCGTTTCTCATCCGCTGCTCTCCAACAGGTCATTCCAAACCTATACTGCTACCTGGGATAATACATTTACACGTTTCCTCCAGTGAACAAAAACTCTTAAAATAAAGTGTAAGGTACAGGACCTCAAAGACATCATGACATTATAAGTTAACATTAATTTTAAGTAGACTAAACAACCAGCTGCAGGTTTTCCTGGAGGGGATAATGAAGGATTAACTCTCTTTCACTCGACTCTCCATTTTCTTTCTTAGCTTTGGTGCCCAAATGTCACATGCCAAAGGCTATATTAAAAGAAAACCCCATAAAAATAACAGCAGGAGAGAAAGTATCTATCTTGTGGGGAGCTCTACTTGCATATTTTTCCCTCATCAAGTGATGTGATGGAGCTGCAGTCTCCATTGACTCTAACTGCCACAGCAGGAGGCACAACCTGTGATGCCCTTTTCCTTCAGGCTGCAGCTGTTCCTAGGAAAGTCTGGAAGAAAATGCCAAAGCAGAGAGCTGAACAGTGTTTTAGTGAAGCATTAAAAGCAACTGGGTTTTCTTGTGTCTTTCCTCATTACTCTTTTTTCTCACGCACACACCAGAATTTACCACCTACACTTCATGGTTCCACATGGTGTTTTAAAGCCCCTTACGTGGAACACAAGAGAAATAAGACAGAGAATGAAACACAGTGATGAAGGCAGGATGCACTATCTGTAATAAGAAGCAAGTAATTTATCAATTAATTTGATGCTTGTCATAGAATCACAGAATCACTTTTCCAACTGACTGGCTGTGTTGAGGAAGAAAATATCTTGACAGGATTTTGTATATGGGGTTCTGTGAACAGGAACTACTTTTCTGGAACTTCATTTTTAGGAGCCTTCTTTTGCTCAGTACTGATTCCTGTCAATGGCATCCTTAAGAAAAGGATCTTCTTGTTTCCCCTCTGATTCCGTATGGATAATCCCTTACTTTGCAGACAATGTAGTGATTTTCCTCCTCTTGAGACCATTAGTTCAGTGTTGATTCCCGTTCCAATTAAACAGAAAACTGCTAAGTGGAAAAGTTGGTGATTAAATTTTTCCTGTAATATGCTTTTCGGTGTTGCCTTGAGAAACAGTCAGGAAACGTGGGCCAGTGGTTGACTGTGTTTGAGATGAGCTTCTGTCGGTTTTGTGCCTTCTGAGTCACATGAGGTGCTGGTAGATGAAGTCAAGCCAGATTTTGATCTGCCACAAAGATCAGCCAAAACATCCACAAAAAAATGTAAAGGATTTATTGGAAATCAGTTGGCACCCAAATATCTTGGTTGAAGATGCTTATCCAGCCCAGCCAATCATTTGCATTAATCCTCACCAAATTCTTTTAATGAGCTAATAATTTCTGTTATAAACTACAGGAAAAATCTGTGTGCAAAGTTGGGAGCAATGTAATCAGTAATGAAACCTGCTTTCTGCCTCCTTATTAATCGGTGTTGAAGCTCAGGGGTAAAGTAGTATCAGTAACCACATAGCAGATGCACTGCTGACTATCGGTATTGCTGGCCAAAGTCATGCTGCTGTTTTTCTGTTTAGGTTTTTTTCTATCATTAATTGGTCAGCCAGTTTAATTTCTTTGCAAATGAGATCATTTAAGATGTCTTCTCACTGCTTAGAAACAATACAAACTAAAAGCTCTTCTTTTAATTTAACTAATTCAAAAAGTCACCATTTTTTCTCGAACGCTAAATAAACAAAATATTTTAGGGGATAACTTCTGTTTTTCCTGTTTTATGAAATAGCTAGTTACTCATTTGGATGCTACTTGGCAGATTTTTCCATTCTGTTGCATTTTTTTATTTCTTAAAAGCTTTTCTTGACCTTCTTCAGTCTTTAAAAAAAAAAAGATGCTGAATTTGTCAAAGAGATTTCATTTCTCCTCACTTGAAACGTGACACCTAGTTTTTGTTCCACTGCCTGCAGTTCTTCCAGTCCAAGCAGGTGACAGGTTTTGCCTTTGTGAAATTTACTGAGAATCACAGAACATGAGGGATTGGAAGGGATCTGCCTGGCCATGTTCCTGTGTGACTGGATCTAGGGGATCCTGCTGTGGCAGGGGGATTGGACTGGATGATTTTTGGAGAACCCTTCCAATCCCTAATGTTCTGTGATTATTTGCTTTAAAGCTGAGCAGTTACAAGTACACATCCACGACAAAGAGATTTGGATGAAGTATTTTTAGATGTACCTACCAGCTCTGCGATACTACATTAGAAAAAATAAGACCATTATAAATGATGAAATTATCTGTAAAAGCAGCGAGCGAAACAAAAATGCAGTTTTAACTGTTGGATCAATGGCCTCTTTTGTTCACAGATAACTTTCTGAAAAGAAATGCATAGAAAATAAAAGAATGAGATCTTCCCACCGTGGCAGCATCCCAAAATGATATATGAGGTCGTTTTCAGTGCACCAGTTGGACTAGCCTTTGCCATGATCCTCACAAGAAAAAGATACTTCAGAGATAGGGCGAAAGAAAAATTACAGAGGAACTTTGAGAAACAAAAGAACAAAGCAAATCACAATTACTAATATGAAGCAGATATTTAACAGCTCTTTTGGCTGAGTACTGAAGTTTATCAAGACATGAGGCAAAGGAGATGAGGAAAGAATTACAGACAAGGGATCAGACTCTTGCTGTGCCTGCTTTCTCTGCTGGATACAGCCTTACATAGGGGTTTACCACATAAACCAAGGAGTACATGTGAACAAATGTATTTTAATTGGATTGGATTGTAGATGCTGATAGAAGTGTTCTCTGGCATGCAAAGTTCTGCTGAAACAAGAACTTTATCAGAGGGTGATTTAAAACAGTAAAACACTTAGAAAAGGCAATTTGAGGCAAGGGCATAGGGAAGAATGAGCCTGGAAATTTTATTTCACACTCTGCCACTGTGTTTTTGGCAAACAGCTTCACATAAACTTATATCCTGATCTATCAGCCCAGATTAACATCCTGAAGTACGGATATTCTGCTTCTCCATGGGTAGCAGCAGTAGAAAAAAATGCAGGTGTATCTGATGGTATCGTTGTGAACAACGGGAGAAACATTCCTTACTGTGCCCCGTTGAATTCCAGAATTACTGTGAAATTAGCTGACTTAAGTAATGTGTTACTCAAACTCAGAGCGAACTACTTCATTACAATTAGTTCTTAACTATAGTTTTTCATTTTACAAAAGTGTAACTAAAAGTCATAGGGCTGAGAAAAATCTTAAAATAATCTCAAATTATTAAATTAATAATTCCATCACAAATTATTAAATAATCTTGCCAGTAATCTTAAAAATCCAGTAGCTTTTCCAAGAGGAAGAACGATAAGATGCCTAGTTTTGCAGTGTCAATTTCATTTTGTATTTCTTGATTGATTTAGGATTCACTTATTTTAGCCTTTTTATTTTAGTCTAGTCTTCAGGTGGAATTGAACTGCAACAAGTTTATGCAACTGAAAAGTCCTTTAATATCTCTCGACAGCTGTCTGAAAGGACACTGCAGAGGTGTTGGTGCTGGTCTCTTCTTACAGGTCATTAGCAACAGAAGCAGAGGGAAGGGCTTCAAGCTTCAGCAGAGGGGGGGTTAGACTGGCCATTGGGAAGAAATTCTTCCTGGAAAGAGTGGTCAGGCAGTGGCATGGGCTGCCCAGGGTGAGGATTGAGTCCCCATCCCTGGATGTCTTGAAAAGTTGTTGAGATGTGCTGCTGGTGGATTTGGTTTAGGGGTGACCTTGTAGACTAGGGTTGCTGGTTGGACTCGATGATCCGAGGGGTCTTTTCCAACCTGAATGATTCATGATTTTGTGATAACAAGGAAGGGAATTAACTATCATGTGAAGTCACTTGAAATTCGGTAGAAACATCACAAAGTATTTTTATAGATCGTGAGTTTATTTAATGCCACTGTCTGTAAAGTACGCTTTTAAGTTTCAGAATCGTTGTTTAGTAATATCTGCTCATCATCAGTACTTTTAATACTGTAGTTGAGTTCAAATGACGAGGGCGTTAACCCTCTTGAACATAAATGGCATAATCACAGGATAGGACACGTAGACTCACAGGGAAGTGATAGAAGCTGCAGAAGTAGAAGAGAACTTGTAAGATTCATGTCCTGCAGTCCATCAACAGAAAGAGAAAAGCAATGTGGAAAACAAAAGTCATGTTATCCAAAAAGGAATTGTCTTGACTGGAAGTAATGTGACAGTTTGAAGAGATTTGCAGGAAAGAAGCAAAGACAGGAAGGACAAAGGGGTTGTAAAGGAACAGTCCTTCCTATCTTGTACTACCATGAACCTCACCTGGAAGAAGATTGCTTGTCCTTTCTCAAGGAGTTGTGGTGCAGCAATAACACTTGGTTTGCAGTTAATGTTTCACCCTTACTGCAGCGATAGTGCTCTCACAGTACTGGAAGTTTCTGCTGAGGATTCTTGAAGGTTCTGGGGAGAGGGTGTAGGGTTTTGTTTTATTGTCATTTCTGTTGGATTTTTTCCTGTAAAATTCTACCACGATCATAATGCAACAATAAGAAAATGCACAGATGTGCACCCTACAAGACAAAAATCCTGTCAGTGACCTCAGGGCTGTGGGAACTGACTTTTTTTGGAAAAAAGATAATAATTCAGCTCATCTTTTGGTAATGATGCTCTGATCTTTTCTGAGAGACCTGTGGAGTCCCCTCTGGAGACATTTAAAACCCACCTGGCTGTGTTCCTGTGCAACTTGATCTAGGGGATCCTGCTGTGGCAGGATGATTGCACTAGATGATCTTCTCGAGGCCCCTTCCAAGCCCTGATGTTCTGTGATTGTGTGAACAGCTGTTTGTGAGAAGGAACTTGTCTCAGAAGAATCTGAAGTGAAAGATCAGGAGATGGAATAAGGAAGCTAGAACCTGGAGGAACCATTAAAAAGAAAATAGTCATTTGGCCAGACAGTGGACTGTAATGGGAATGGAAGAAATCAAAATAGGCACGGACCAAGGAAAAAATCGAAGTTACAACCCGACATGTGTTGGATTCGTTTAGCTTTGAGTTAGTGTAATATTAAATTACATCGAAGACTGCCTTCTTCCAGCAGAACGCAGACCTTGCATTACTGTGTTTGATTACCACCCAGAGGGAATGTTGGTTTTTCTTGTTGTTTCCTTCCCTGGATCGACTTCAGTAGCCGCATATGTACAGTCATTTCATGCAAATTCAGCTGAAAACGTCTTTAGGCCATAAAGCGCGATGCTTAATGAAGTGAATTTCGGTAGGAGAGCCCTCAGTGACGACTTTGTGGATTTTGTTGAATAAATAATTTTAGTAGGAAGCCGTGAAAATGTATCCAGTTTTGATGATCAGAGATAAGGATAATTTGCTATATAGTCAAGAAGGGTTTTTTTAGTGTTTGATAGCAGGTTTCACTTTGGAATCTACGGAAACTGAGAAATGCTGAGATCTACATCTGAGTTTAATTTTCCTTGCCTGATGAAATACATTAACCAGAATCGTAAATGTCACCACTTATGCAGCTTAAATTTTACAGTCTCTCTGCTTTTCATGTTGTCCGTGGGTTATATCTGCCCTCTCTGAAGCAAAAGGAGCCTTGGTAATATGGCAAATTAATGCAGCAGCAGTTTCTGCAGATGGTTCCCCTGTGGAATTAGGGAAGATACCGAGCCCAAGGATTAAGAGAAATATTGGACCCAAAAGGCAGGGATAGTGTTTCTCTGAGGGGGAATCCTCTTGCTAGACCTCCTGATTCTTTTGATGGAGTTACTCGTAAGATCTATTACATGATGAGTTTAGACAGGCTGCCCAGGGTGGTTGTGTGGTCTCCTTCTATGGAGACATTTCAAACCCACAGGGCCATGTTCCTGTGCAACTGGATCTAGGGGATCCTGCTCTGGCAGGGTAACTGGACTGGATGATCTCTTGAGGCCCCTCCCAATCCCTGATGTACTGTGATTCTGTGATTTATTTGTTCCTAAGCACACATCTAGGCTTATTTCAGTTAATAACCAGTCCAGAAATTGAAATAATCTGGGAAAAAGGAAGGATAGGAGGGTAAGGATTAGGGAGTATTTTGCTTCAAACATATGGTTTTCTAAGAAGGGTGGAGGACAGGGACTATGGGGGGATTTTAATTTTTAATTTGATGTGGTTAGGAAATAGTTTTCCTGTTCCACAAGAAAGACAGAGATGTAAATATTTAAGGTGACGAATAACTTGCAAGAAACACCAAAATCTAAAGTGGTCCTTCTGTTTCTAGAAAAGAAGTCCAAAGCCAGAAAAACTTTGCTATATCTTATTTTCTTGATCTAGACTTAACAGTTTCTTACCTGGCTGCCTCAGCTGTTGAGCACTGGCCTCTGAACCCCAGGGTCGTGGGTTTGAGCCCCGTGTAGGACAGCATCTCTGCACTGCATGTGACAGTACTGTGAATGAATGGCGCTTGCCTTCCTGTGTGACGCCATCTCTTTAGAGGGCACCTGCAGGGTGTGTGTTGCGATAGGTGTACAGCAGAGAAGTAGAGGGGTTAACAGCGCGAAGGATCGACCATACATAGAATCAACATCCCGCCGAAAAGAGACCACAGAGCATTAAAACCAGTGATGGCAGCACTGTGTGGAGCACAAGGTGTCTTCAGAGCAGGCGAGATCGCCAGTATGTGATTATTTGCGTTTTGTTCTGCGCTGCAGAGAAACAAATGCTTCCCTATTAACAAGACTGGAGCTAATTTCATCATTAAGGCTTGCACATAAAACAAATCACTGAATCTGTACAAGCACATTGCTGTTTGAATGTGCAACTACAGCTTGTGTAGGCAAATATGAGGTCTCTTGAAAGCAGTCGGCTTAGACGCTAATAACAGCGTATGAGAATAGCTGCCTTATCCTCTTAATTTCCTTGAACAAGAGTAATTTCTGCAATTTGGGACTGTGACACATCAGGCATTATCCTCTGAATACTTACCCAGCATTTCATGGCGAACTCGCTTCTGAGTCTGTGGTGTTGTGGTCAGGAGTATTAGGGTTAGCTGCTTTGAGGTTCCTTTCTCATGTGTTTGTACCAAGCTCAGAGGTGCCTTTGGAGTAGAATGCAGACAAGGCTTTAGAAATTAAGACCAGAAATTCTAGTCTGCTGTAGTACTAACCTTTCTCTAAAGTAGAGTTGGAACTGTCTTAATCTCAGAGACTTTGAAATTCTCTTGCCCTGTGATTAGGGCTTGAAAATGTAATTATTTTTCCTAACAGTACTGGATTATACAATCAATTAATACAACAAAGATTGCTGCATTAATACAACAAAGGTCATTGTGTCTTGTGTGACACTCCACCTTATCTGAGTATTTCTACACAATACAGTGCAGTACCATGTAAGGAATATCTAAACAACCTAAGATGTATATAGAGAACTGTGCAGGATTATATAGAGATACATGCTTGAGTCTTGGCATCAGAGTAGCATCCTAACAGGAATAATTGTCTCTGGCATAGCACAGTGTTGGCACAACAGCACTGCTTCTGGTTTCAGATCCAGTTTGTGTTGGCAGAGTTTGAATAAGTCAGTCTGGGACTGACTGATAGAAAGTAATTCCTTATAGGTTGTGAGCCCACTCCTGATTTCTATATGTGAAGTTTCTTAAGTGATGTAAAAGTGATGCCATTGTCCAGAACCTGATTCTAACAGGTTTAATACACGTGCTGCCATCCAGCAGGACCTGGGCAGGCTGGAGAGCAGGGCGGGGAGATTCTTAATGAACTAGAACAAGGGCAGTGAAGAGTCTGGCATCTGGGCAAGAACAACCCCAGGTACCACTATAGGTTGGGAACTGACCTGTTGGAGAGCAGCGTAGGAGAAAGGGACCTAGGGGTCCTGGTGGAGAACTGGAAGAGGCTGCCCAGGGAGGTTGTGGAGTTGCCTTCTCTGGAGATTTTAAAACCTGCCTGGCCTTCTTGGCCTCAAGGGCACATTATTGAGACTCTTAATCCTCAGGGCAGAGAAAAAGACTTTCACAAGCTTGTTGTTAGATTATGTTGTTTAGATAATTACTGGCACTTAGTATCAAGCTTCTTGTTTCTCTGCTTTAGGTTTTTTTATATTTTTCATATCAAACCAAGGGATTTCAGTTCAATTCAACAACAACCTAAGGGGGTTTTCTTTCCTGTTTCAACCATGTCTTATGAATTTATATAATGTGCAAGTATCTAGGAGCAGGACTACAACATAAGGAAGCACTTGCTCTACTGTCAAAAGACACAGTCATCATTTAATACAAATAATCCTTTCAGTATTAAGTGATCAAACAGATCAGAGTGATGTTATCTAGCCCTCTCCACGAGCACTCTTTAACCTTTGTTAAATGTCCCTTGTTTACTGTAAAACAGCTTTGAAGATCTAGATAAGTAAATTAATTTACCTTTATCCCCTTGAGAAACTCTATTGATTTTTATGAAAATGAATTAAACAATCACTATCAATTAAGTTCTGTATTTGCTTTTCTCAAAGAGCTATCTTCCTTCTGAACAAGGGAAGGGCTTCAAGCTTCAAAAGGGGAGGTAAGACTAGACATCGGGAAGAAATCCTTGATGGAGAGAATGGTCAGGCACTGGAATGGGCTGCCCAGGGTTAGTTGTTGAGTCACTGTCCCTGGATGAGTTTAAAACTTGCTTCGATGTAGTGTTGGGGAATCTGATTTAGGAGTGAACTTGTGGAGTAGGGTTGCTGGCTGGACTTGATGATCCTCAGGGGTCTTTTCCAACCTGAATGATTCTGTGATTCTGTGAAATGAGTTTCCCTTTATTTTTCTTCTTGCAACTGAATTGCTAATAGTTCTTGAAAATTTAAACCAGGCATTTGCTCTCCAGGTCTTTCAGTAACTAATGATCCTTCAATCATTCTTTGCTAGTTACTGGCAAACTGACAAGAAATCTCGGTGGATTCTTACCCGCAGCCTCCAACTGAATCGTGTGAATCTCAATGTTTTTTGACTGCTTCCAAAATTTTTGTTTTACAAACATTCATGCAAGACATCTTAATGAAGAATAAGACTTCTCAAACTGTACTGTAGATACGTGAGTAATCCAAAATACATTAGTGATTCTTCACCCTAAGGTCTCTGTTGTTGATAGTGAAGGAGCGGCAGCCCCTTCAGAAGACTTAAATAAAGTAGTTGGGAGTTCAGCCCTGAGTGATTCAGTGGACATTGAGTGTAAAGCAAACACATTGAGAGGAAAAAGTCTGATTTAGATGGAGATTAGGAGGTTTGAATGTTTCGAATTCTTCCACTGGTTTTTCATGTCTCAGGTGAATGCAAATGCCTGCCCGTTGTTATCAATCTTCAGAAGTGACAGCTCTTCTTTTTAACTGAATAGAAGACTTTCAGTCTATGCATTCTGTGCAAGAAATTCTTGGTCAACACAAAACTGGTGTGAAAAGGGAACTCGGAAAGTACTTCATGGCCAGTCAAGATATTTTTGCCTTTCAAACTCCAGACGTTTAAAACCCGCCAGGATGTGTTCCTGTGCAGCTGGATCTAGGGTATTGTCCTGTGGCAGGAGGATTGGACTATTGATGATTTTTGAGGTTCCTTCCAATCCCTAATGTTCTGTGATTCTGTGATTCATTTTTATCCCAAGCACTCACAGGGAAGAAAGGCCAGAAGACACTGGCCCTCTGGCTCTGGTGTAGGTTAGCGCAGCGTGGAGGATTGGGCGACTTACTCAGACTTCAGTTTGCTCCTATGCAGGAAATGAGTTGGACTGCGTTGGAGGGAACATTTTGTAATTTTTGATTAAATCCTAGATGGAGTATCTTGCTGTTAATACTAACATTATGAGATGCAAATGATAGTCTTTGTGAAGGAGATTCAAACTCCTTGATTGTGATGTGCTTTTTATATTTTCATATATTCAGTGTAGTTGCTGTCTTGAAGTCAATCAAGAGGGCGAATGATTATTTCCCTCTTAATGCACAATATCAAACATGTATCAAAAGCATTTTGATATTGTCATGGCTTGAGACACTTTCAACTATGACCTTTTAAACAAAAGAGGAATAATATTGGACTGGATGATCTTTGTGAGGTCTCTTCCAATCCCTGATGTTCTGTTGTTCTGTGATTCTGTGAGTATTTTATTGTCAATAAGCAAATTCATGGCAAGCTGTGGAAATCAGCTGTGCGTGGATTTAAGAATGCATTGCTCTCTAATTTACTTTTACAGTTAAATGCTCTGTGTGAATGACTGCAGGCAGCACTATGACACACTCTAGTTGCTTCTGCTACAGCTATCTCCAGGGGCTGTTTTTTACTAACCCATCTGAAATAATTTCTCATTTCAGACGCTGCAAAGACTATCCTGAGATTAAATGGAGATATTTCCGTTTGATCACGGAATCACAGAACATTAGGGATTGGAGGGGACCTCAAAAGATCATCCTGGCCAATCCCCCTGTCACTTAGCATCACCTAGTATTAACAAAATAGTCACTGTTGTGTCCATGATCAATCTGTAGATTGCAATTTAAGAAATTAGAAAAGTATAAATTACTCCAGCTTCACTGTGTTGCTGTGGTTCTGTGCACACTTGACTAGCTACTTCACAGTGACTATACAGAAGTTCTGCTTATTACAAATATATCAGTGTATAGTGTAATGCCACTTGTACCCAACAGGTAAATGAAAGCTACTTCCCAAATATGTTTCAAATTTGCCTTTCTTTCACAATTTCTCAGCAGCTGGTGGCATTTCCATGCACAGCTTCCCATAACATTAACCCTCGCTTGCTGCTGAAGCTCTGCATAAATTGTTCAAGTGTTGTTCAAAAGCACATAAGGCATCTTCTCTGAGTTTTCGAGAATCACAGAACACAGACTCAGAGAACGTTAGGGATTGGAAGGGACCTCGAAAGATCATCCAGCCTGATTCCCCTGCCACAGCAGGATCCCCTAGATCCAGACACACAGGGTACAGGTCCAGGCGGGTTTGAAATGTCTCCATAGAAGGAGACTCCACAACCCTCCTGGGCAGCCCTTCCAGGGCTCTGTCACCCTCACTGGGAAGAAGGTCCTTCTCACACTGATGTGGAACCTCCTCTGTTCCAGCTCACACCCACTGCCCCTTGTCCTATCACTAGATGCTACCGAGCAGAGCCTGGCTCCATCCTCCTGATACCTACTTTTCACACAGTTATCAACATTAATGAGGTCACCCCACAGGCTCCATTTTTCCCAGCTCAAGAGCCCCATCTCCCGCAGCCTTTCCTCATCAGGAAGATGTTCCACTCCCTTCATCATCTTTTTGGGTCTGTGCTGGGCTGTCTCCAGCAGCTCTGTGTCCCTCTTGAACTGAGGGGCTCAGAACTGGACACAACATTCCAGCTGTGGTCTCAGCAGGGCAGAGTAGAGGGGGAGAAGAACCTCTCTTGATCTCTTAACCACCCCCCTTCTGATCCACCCCAGGATGCCGTTTTTATATAGTCTCTGTACTTCTATTAATTAAAACTCTTTCTGAAATGTTTGTATGGAGCAAAATCTATATTTTAAATATTTGTTTAAAACGAGCAAACAAACAGGACAAGAAGTACTGCAGTGTACAGGGAGATCTGTGGTAAGATGTGCAAATAATGGAATGATAGTGCTATGGAGTTGCAGAGGTTGGAAAGGGCTTAGTCAGATGGTCTAGTCCCACTTCTGAAAGCTGGGGCAGGTAGAGCAAGATCATGTCCAGACTACCTTTGAATGTCTGCAAGGATGGATACCCCACAGCCTCTCTGGGGAACCTCTTCTAGAGCTTGACAGTCCTGTTGCAGTTGTTTGGTGGGGTTTTTCATGTGGGGGAAGGGATTTGATGGCACAGCCCTGGTAAGAAGCTTTGTGAAGATGGAATCTGTACCTCTGGCATTTTGAACCAGTTAGAACTTCTGTAAAGAAACATATTTTGGGGAGGGAAGAATCTGTGGGATGAGTTTCCAGTTTCCTCTTGGTTTTTGACTGCTTTTTTGAGATAAGCTGTGCTGAGCAAACTCTGGCACCCAATTTACGCTGGGAGAATGGCAGCAGAAGAGAGAGGGAGCAAGCCTGTGGAGAGCCCAGTGATCAGTGGATAAAAAGAGACCTTGCAAGGGGGAAAAGAGTCCAGTCTGTAGCCTGTAGATGATGACACACTGGAGCAGGAGACCGGTCCTGAGGAAGTGGAGCAGGCAATTTATGATTAAAGGAACTGCAGGTCTGTGGAAGGGAGCTAGGTGGGAGCAATCAATGTTATTTTCTGCTTATTGGCAGTTTTGCTAATTAAGAGTTTTCCCAGACCTGGCCAGTGTCACCAACTGGTGAAGGGTCCTTACAGCACCACGACCCTGTCCTCTTGCATTTAAACAGAACTTCATTAATTCTGTGTGATGTTATCTTTTGTCCTGTCCATGGGTAATTAGAAAAGTCTAACTCCATCTTCTTTACTGTCTTCACTGGGTATTTGGGGGATTGGACTAGATGATCTTTTGAGGTCCCTTCCAATCCCTAATGATCAGTGATTATGTGATCTATACACAGTGGTGAGATCTCCCTGGGCCTTCTGTCCTCTTCAGGCTGAACAGTCCCTGCTCTTTGTATGACAGCTGCTGCAGTCCCTTACTCATCTCTGCGACCCTTAGCTCAACAATTTTGTCAAGGTTTTTGACAGAGTGGGAATGTGATAGAAATGGGGTGGAAAATAGCTATCAGAGTGTGAAATGGCTTGCAGGAGAAAGATCACAGATACTTACGTGCTTTGCAATGTTTAAGAAGTCCTTTAAAATACCATCTTGGCTCAAAACAATCTCAGGTTTTCCCATTCTGTTGTTTTGAAAACACAATTAAATCTCTTTTTACTGCAAGACTTGAAAATTGTATTTCTAGCTTAAGCTTAAGGATAAATAATTAGCTCTGGAAAGTGCAAGCTGGGTGTCCTGGAAATATGCAGGAATCATTCGAGCTGTTAGCAGTACTGATAATCCAGTTGTACTCAAGAAATATGTGTTTTCTCAAAGGAACTTTAGTTTGCAGTTTTGACGGATCTTTTGCGTGTGTATTTTCACATTAATATTCTCTCAGATAACAACAAAGAAATTAATTGATGTGCATGAAGGGTTATAGTTAATTGCTCGCTTCACGCACAAACAAATGTTATAATGATCAAGTTTTTTTAAACAATAGATGGAACATAAACACATGAACAGAGGAGAGCTAATGCACTTTGCTGTTAATTTGCAGCAAAAAAAGCAGCTCTTTGTTATCACTTATTGTTAAGGCCGATCTGTCCCACGATGTGGACATGAGAACTAGAAATAAAAACAAATCTGAACAAATTGGAGAAATTATCCGCTTATTCTCAGGGTGGTCCATTGTGGAGTCTCTTTCAGACAGAGTTGTCCCTGTGTAGGGAGGTTGGACTAGATGATCTCGTGAGGTCCCTTCTAGCCTAGAACATTCTGTGCTTCTATGATCCTGGTTCCGTGATACTATAGATGCCTAATGAGAGAGATGATAGTTTGTTAGTGTAGCTGAAGGATTTGGAATCGATGCACTGCGGTGCACACGTACGCCCTTCCAAACAAAACTAATGGCTTATAGATTAGACTTTGCTGTTCTGCATGAGATGGAAACAACATCTGACAAGGACATTTTATTTTGCCTTGCTATATACCTGCATCCCATCTCACTTTGCCAGGTGACGTTAGTATTCATAGCATGTTACCTCGAAAGCAGAGATAATAAAACAATACCACTGTGGTCTTCCCCATAGCAGAGCCCTGAAAGAGATCTGGCTCTCTGAGAGTCCTCAGTGATTTACAGTCAATCTTATTTCTATTGCTTTTTTTCTCTACCTCCCTGAAGGTAACAGCACTAAACAAAAGGATTGCTTCAAATCATGCAATGAAGGCAGAAACATGTCAATAACCGGTTCACCTGGTGATTGTAGAAAACATAACATAATACTTCTTTTACAAACAACCAAAGTACAAGAGAACACACAGGAGCACTTGCTATTAAACCCCTTAATTTCCATAATACCTAATTAGTAGCTGTTGCTTCCTTTTCAGCCAGGGAACAAAAAACTCTTTGCCAAGGAAGAACTGGAACTCATACTAATTTACTGATGAAGAAATTAAACTTCAGAGACCAGATATGACTTCCCAAGGTCCTTATGGCAGAAAGGAGGGCAAAGAAATGATTTAACTTTGTTTTTCCCCTGCTCTACTTCACATGTCACTGCAAAGGGCTGAGCAAAACAACATTGAGGTAATGCGAATACAAATTCAGATATAAAAGAGGCATCTCCAGAGCAGCCTGCAGAGCAAACACTACATTTTCAGTAGTAAAGAAAGAGCCAAGATAGGCTGCCTTTCTGAGAGAGAGGTCTGCAGCATTAATTGTACCATGCCAGCTCGTTTTCCAGCTGTACGTTCCGGGTCTGGATAAGTCTGCCTGCTGTTGATCTGAGCTGGTTGCACGGTGCTGTGGGAAGCTCATCTACTCGGAGCTTTAAGCCTGCTGTTGATCTGAGCTGGATGCACAATGCTGTGGGAAGCTCATCTTCTCCAAGCTTTAAGAAAATTCATAGCCTCCCAGTGCCTCAGACAGAGTGATGGTCCTAATAACGATCACACAAACCGAATTACAAATTAACCTAATTAAAAACATTTTTAATATTTGTACAGGAACTGGAATATGGAGCCGCAAAAAATCATTGTAGAACTTTAATGATGGTTCTGCATAAACAGGTATGGGGATCACAGTACACAGCACACATACAGATAGAACCGTGTTTCAGCTGAAGAGTCCACACTGAGGCAGCCTGTTCCCATATCCTTGGCAGTGTTTCAGGGTTGTGTAGATATTACAGAATTGCACCATCATTACAGTTGGGTAGGACCTCTAAGATCATCAAGTCCAACCTTCAACCCAACACCCCCGTGACCACCAGACCATGTCCCAAAGTGCCACATCTACTCGGCTTTTGAACACCTCCAGGGGTGGTGACTCAATCACCTCCCTGGGCCCGTGGTTTAGTGGTGAGCTTGGTCGAGTTAGGTAAATGGTTGGACTCAATGATCTTGAAGGTCTTGTCCAGCCTGGATGATTCTCTGATTCTATGATTTAACTAACATTAGCCCATTTGTCAGCTTAGGCCTAAATTCGTTTGTGTTGAAACACAGCTTAAACATCTTACTGACAAAATTAGGAGCATGACCGTTTCAGCAAAGGAACAATGTGATTTTTCACACCAGGCTTCTTAAAGGTGAATAAAATGCTATGAAAATATTTGAATGTTTGTATATATGACCTCTGTATTGTTTCAATACTAAGGGAGAGGCTGTTTGAATGAAGCAGCTTATGGTATTAGTAAAGTACATACAAGGAAGTCAGTATTTTTGTGAACGCGATTTCAATGTATTAACCTAACACAATTATAAAATCTTTTCAAAATTAACGGAGCTACTCAGGCAAAGCTATCTGCAAATGCCAAATGGTGACTCCTTTATCCTGTTATTTGAAGCCAAATTATGATTTCCCGTTAAAGAAAAAATTGCAAGGCCATTGTTGACTCTGTCTGGCCTATTAAGTACTTGAGGATTTTTGTGTTTGTTATTTTCATACGTGAAAAATCAAGTTTGCACAGATTTTAGGTAAATGGAAAATATCACACCCAGAATCACAGGGAATCTGTCAGTTTTGTCTAATACAAACCAGTTAAATTATAATAATCCAAGAATTAAAATCATTTCAAATTCCCTTTCTTCTGCTGTTGTTTAAAACAGCTTTTGCTCCTTTATTTCCTGTGTTTGTTAATACACTAACCTTACACATTATCATTTTTCTAGTCTGATTTCTTTACAGAGGATGTATTGGTCTCTAGAAATGGAGGTACTTACATTGGTTGGAGTAAAAAGGGGTGACCTCATTAATGTTTATAAATATGTGAAGGGTGGGTGTCAGGAGGATGGAGCCAGGCTCTGCTCCGGGACACCCAGTGATAGGACAAGGGACATTGGGTGTGAGGCTGGAACAGAGGAGGTTCCACACCAGTATGAGAAGGAATAACTTCCCAGTGAGGGTGACAGAACCCTGGCAGGGGCTGCCCAGGGGAGTTGTGGAGTCTCCTTCTCTGGAGGTGTTAGAAACTGGCCTGGACATGTTCCTGTGCATCTCGATCTTGGGGATCCTGCTGTGGCAGGGGGATTGGACTGGATGATCTTTGGGGGTCCCTTTCAATCCCTGATGTGATTCTGTGTGCACATGACTGCATGCTTTCATCAAGCAGGCTACTGCATTGCCAAATCTATGCCAAATGTTTATTAAAAATACACATAATACAGATACGGTTAACAGTTTCCAGACTTCGAGTTAAGGAAGATGTATTAAGAAGGCTTATTAAAGAGATTGAAGCCATTATGGCTAGATTTAATCAGCTAGATTGGAACATCTGCAATTTAGAGCAACTTTTATCACTAATTATGTCCCAGATGACTAAGACTAACAACAAAAGAAAAGATACTCATCAAGCCATTGCCTCTCGGTGGCAGACAGAGATCAGAGAAACATGAGCAAAACTGTTATTTTATGAAGTTGTTCCAGCAAGTCAGTCTTCCCATTTGCTTCCAAGCTTTAGATCAACAAGATACTTGAAACAGAAATTAGGTACTAGCAGATGTGGTTTAGATGTGGTGTTGGGGGGTCTGGTTTAGCAGTGAACTTGTAGAGTGGGTTCATGGTTGATCTCAAGGGTCTTTTCCACCCTGAGTGATTCTATGATTCTATGAATAGAACTCAGCTTTCCACGCGGTTAACATGTGCAGCAGTTATATGATCTTTACTCAGGAAAGAGCATGGTCCTGCAAAATATAGGGCATCATACTAAATTACTCGCATGGCCTGATTGTATCCCCCTTTTGTCAATCCCAGAGAAGTGACGTGTTGCAGAGCGTGTTCCATTACAATTCATAGCAAGGGTGTTCCTTGTCGTTACAAAAAAGGTGTGTCTGGAGTATTGATCTAGATACTGACAGGTTTGCCGGGCTGTATCTCTGCAGAAGTTTTCAATGGGTTAATCCAGACTGAGTCACCATTCCCAGATGGGTTTAAAGATCATTTGGATGAAGTGTTGAGGGATCTGGTTTAGGGGTGGACTTGTAGAGTAGGGTTGATGGTTGGACTTGATGATCCCGGGGGTCTTTTGCAATTTCAGTGACTCTGTGATATGAACCTGGTTAGACAAAGGACACAGGTGTCCCCCTCTACTTAGCTCTCCTCCCAATATTCCTCAAAATAATGAATTTTATTTCAGAAATTAAGAACAAGTGGAGGTCTATCAAGACTGAATAGTAAAGCTTGAAAAGAACAGGGGCTGAACACTGAAAGTCAGACCTTTATTTAAAGTTGATTTTGAATGAAAAGCATAGGGATATAAGCCTTACAAACTAAAGATGCTGAGAGAAGACCTGAAGTCCAGAGTGCCGTTTGCTTCGTGATTAAACTTAGGTGATTACTCTGAAAAGTACTGCTACAGCTCCTGGGAGGAGACATTGTTCATTAGCAAAAACTGGCTATAAATGCAAATGGAAGGCACCTATTGGTCTGTGTAGAGACACACCGCGAATTTAATTTGAACGTGTCTGCTTATGATGCTTTGCTTTTCCTTCTGATAGAAACTGTGCGAAGAGATGTTAGCTTTCACGGTCACATTTTCAGCAAGATAGTTTGTTTAGAAGCTGCAATTAAATAATTCAGAAATAATTAATTCAGAAGACAACCTATTAAATTATAACCCTCCCCACTGGTTAACTTTGTGCCAAAATGTATTGTTTAATTTATCATTCTTAGTATTTTTAGAAGGCCTCAAGGCAGGAAATGAAGCAATAATAAATAGGGAATAGTGGATAATTAGAGAAGGAAATGTGGAGCAAAATTACTAAGGGCTTTAGGTGAAGTTCATTATTACTATTTAATGGTGCCCAAGAGCATTGGATCAAATTATGGATCATGTTTAAAAGTGGGCTGAGAGAAATCCTCGTGGAGGAGAGTTTTCTCTCTACCACTTTCACAATCTTACAGTAAGTTTTAAAGAATTTTAACAAGCAGTACAAAGGCAAAAGCATATTGACCACATTTCTACTCTGCCAGCACGGTTCTCTGGTGAGAATTGGGGAAGACAGTTTCTTCTTTCTCTCAGACACTGGTCAAGCTGAGCCTGTTACATGATTAAGCAGCAGAGTGCTTCAAGCATGAGTGATAAGGTGGCAGAAGTGCAGATCTTAAGGCTTTCAAGCACAAGGCGAAGCTGGAGGTTTTTTAAGTGCTGACAGCTTTTGGTCTTTAAGCCCATCTCAAAAGGGCAGAGTTTGTCACACAGATACTTCAAGTTGACCAGAATTTGTGTTAGGCTTTTTTTTCTTGAAAAATTATTTGGTCATTTCCGTTATGAATCACTTATGTAGTGAAAGCATTAAAGCAAAGAATCCCAAAAGTATTTTTAAACACAAATGCACGTGCAAAAACACAAACCTCACTTTTTCACTCTGTTACAAAGCAGGATCACAGAATCACAGAACGTGAGGGATTGGAAGGGACCTCGAAAGATCATCCAGCCTGATTCCCCTGCCACAGCAGCATCCCCTAGATCCAGACACACAGGAACAGGTCCAGGCGGGTTTGAAACGTCTCCAGAGAAGGAGACTCCACAACCGCCCTGGGCAGCCCCTGCCAGGGCTTTGTCACCCTCACTGAGAGGAGACAGTTTACATAGTACAGTCAGTATCACATTTATGGATCCCAGACAGACCATCTACTACTCAGTTAGCTGTCACAGTCTGTCTTCTGCGACTTGTACCTCATCTCTCTGATGTATTCTCTGATTTCAGAGGCATTTTCTCAGCTTTTGTATTCTGTAATGATATTCATGCCCGTAACCTTGAAAATAAATTATTTACTTTGAAGGTTGGCTTCAAAGCACAAAGTTACTCTGTGTCTAAATCTGTCTACAGAACTTCCCACCGCGTGTGGGAAGGCACAGTCAGACATGGCAGCACAGGTGGAAATTGCACCACCTAGAAACTTTTAGTTCAGTAGAGTACTTCCTTTAAATGGAAAGTTGACTAGATAAGCAGGCATCTCTAGATACTGCAAGGAGAAGGTGCGATGAAGAAAAAACCCGTGACAAAACAATTAATTATATCAAGTGATATAAAATTACATCAGTATGAGCACAAAATGTGCTTGAAGGATGATTTTTTTTGTTTTCTCGGAGCATCAGGCTTCTGATGCTCAGGCTTCAGTGTAACTGGGTTAATCACTGTAATTTAAATAATGCTCCATTGATAACGTAGAAGTTGATTTGAAGTTGATTTCCTAATTATAATTTTTTATCTGCTGCTGTTTTCTCTGAAAATTTGTGCAGAGAAAATGTATTTAGGTCACTGTGAAAGTGAGGAAATACATTTGGACACTGTAGAGATGTTGGTGCTGGTCTCTTCTCACAGGTCACTAGTGACAGAAGCAGAGGGTCAGACTGGCCATCACGAAGAAATTCTTCCTGTGGAGAGTGGTGGGGCATTGGAATGGGCTGCCCGGGGTGGGGCTGAGTCCCCATCCCTGGATCTGTTTAAAAGTCAATTAGATGTAGTGTTGGGGGATCTGGTTAACGGGTGAACTTGTAGAGTGGGGTTGCTGGGTGGACTCGATGATCCCAGGGGTCTTTTCCAACTTGAATGATTCTGTGTGGTTTTGTGATTGTATGTATGTATTTATTTATTTTTACTGGACTGATGATTGCAGTTTGTATTCATTTACTACTTGTGAAAGTTTTTAAAGTTGAGATTTTTTTGAGCTCAATTGGTTTATATTCTCCGATCTTTTATTCTTCCTACCCAAACTTTACTTTTTTAAAGTATTTTTGAACCTTCTCTGTTTAACACAGAATTTATTACTGAATCTTATTACACTTCCACTATCAGATTTGCCTCTGTGTTCTTCTGTAGCCATTGACAAGATCTGACTAGAAAAAGGTGCCAGGTCAATGGCTTCTTTTTGTAAGGGTTTAGTGTACTCCAGAAAAGGTTTAAGAAATCCTACTGCTGCTGATTTGCATATAGATTTTTTAAAAAAGAAGATTACAAAGGCATTTCTGAGCATAAATTAAGCTTCATGCTGACCTTGAAAACCTGAACCATAAATGCCTGCTCTTTTACGTTTGGCAACTCTAAAGATCATTAAACTTGGTGAGACCTACAATTAGAAGGACCTGCAATTTCAGTGTTTAAGTGAATAGTCTAATACTGTTCTGCAGGAAAAGTCACCGCTGCTTTTAAGAATCGGGATGACTTTCAATATGAATTATTAATCAAAAGGTACAGACAGTCACTTTTAGATATAATTTGCATTACACATCTTCGGGTGTGTAACTTACAGTCTGCTTAGTAATTAGGTCAATAGAAAGACAGTGCCTTCCAGACAGGTGTGGGCTCAGGTCAGCTTGTCAGGCAATTCATCAGATTTGATGCAGTGCCTCCCAGGCAAGGAACTGCTCACTCTGGTCTACGAGTGAAGGCAGAACGCTGCGACGTCTTCCAGGCACAAAATTAAATGGGTCAGCCGTGGAGGCAGCCCACATAGGTGACAGTTCAGCTTCCCTCGCAAATGGATTAGCGTATGAAGGTCACTCCTGAGTACGTAACCGTTGGTTCCTGCTAGCTGACAAACAACTATTCCTGAAATTCCTTCCACAGGAACGCCTGCTCATTGTGGCTTGCCTTAAGAATCGATTGTTAGCCAACTAGACTTTGATGCCAGAAATGAAGTCCCAGGTGTGAACACAAAGGCATGGCATACCACAACATAGAGAATGACTGACACTGTTGCCTCTTAGCTAGGAACATGAAAAGAAGTTCACTCTTAGTTTTTGAATAATAGAATCAGAGAAACATTCAGGTTGGAAAAGACCCTCAGGATCATCCAGCCATCAGGCCAACTCTACATGTCGTCTTAGTTGCTACCATGCAAACTTGGGGCAGGGTGGCTGGAGAGCAGATGGGCAGAACAGGATCTGGGGGTTCCAACTGAGGTGGCTGAATCTGAGCCAGAGGAGTGTCCAGGTGGCCAAGAAGGCCAATGGCCTCCTGGCCTGGATTAGAAACTGTGTGTCCAGCAGGAGGAGGGAGGTCATTGTCCCTCTGTACTCTGGGGAGACTGCACCTTGAGTGCTGGATCCAGTTTTACGCACCTCAGGACAAGAGAGACATCGAGGTGTGGAGCAAGGGCAGAGGAGGGCAGCGAAGCTGGGGAAGGGCCTGGAGAATCAATGTGATGAGAGATGGTGAGAGTTGGGGCTGTTTAGTTTGAGGAAGAGGAGGCTGAGGGTAGACCTCATCGCTCTCTACAGCTCTCTGAAAGGACGCTGTAGAGATGCTGGTGCTGGGCTCTTACAGGTCATCAGAGACAGAACTCAGAGGGAAGGGCTGCAAGCTTCAACAGAGGAGGATTAGATTGGACATCAGGAAGAAAATCATGATGGAGAGAGTGTTCAGGCCCTGGACTGGGCTGCCCAGGGTGGGGGTTGAGTCCCCATACCTCGATTTAAAAGTCACTTAGATGTAGTGTTGGGGGACCTGGTTTAGGAGTGCGCTTGTAGGGTGGGGCGGATGGTTACGCTAGATGATCTGAGGGTCTTTTCCAACCTGAATGATTCTGTGTCCAAAAGCCTTGGCTGCCGTAGCAGTGGAACAAGGCAGGTCTGGTACTCAGTTGTGCTGTGGATTAAATTGCAAGATGTTTTAAACTGAGAAGGCAAATGAATTGCTCAAAAATAACACCAAGACTGTTACTGCAGTTACAGAATGCAATGATAACTAGTTTCATTTTCAGGCAAAATGCAGATTCTGGGATGAGCCTCGTGCAGCTTGCAGGCAAAATCCATTCTGTATTTTATGTTGATGTGTTTGAACGGGAATTGATTTCTGTGGTTCATTTAGCTTCAAATAGAAATTAAAAGGCTTCATTTTAAAGAAGCTGACATCATGGAACACCTGATGTGTCATTTACTGACAGAGCTTAAAGCTTTTCGTTACAACAGTCCTTGCTTTAGGTGTGCAAGAGAAAAAGATTTTTCTAAAGTTCGTGCTTCATCAAGCAAAGTTCCTACACAACATGATTTTACCTTGAGCGAGAGATTTTGAGATTCCAGGTATTTCTTGGAATTGTGGTTGCTTTCTACAATGTGCCAGCTCTACAGACTTACCCTTCCTCTGCCAGATTTCAAAGCTTATTGGATAAAGACTAAAAGGATAATTTTCAGCAAGTGATACCCACATTTCCTCTCTGCTCCTCAAAGTCACAGAAAGAGTTCATCTTGCCGCAAGCACAGTTACCCCGAGACCTCCTCTGGTGAAGTTTTGCTTCCTGTATCGATTCTGCCTAACACATGGCCCTCCTTGAAGATACAAAAGGAACACAACACATGGATGGGGCTACAGTGTCCTATTCTGCTGCTTTTTAAATTCACATTGTCTAATGCCTGCAGGAAATAAAATAGTAGATAAACCTATTAATCAATAGAATTAAATTGGAAACCAGAGGTTCTGGAGGCATAAATATCCTTACCTCTACCAACAGACTTCCTTGATAAGTAGGTATCAGCCCAATTCTGTGAGCCAGCGTTACTTTCTGTCGGCATGCAACCACAAACCATGTTTAACCCTTTCAGTAGTGTGAAATTCATCACTGGTTTGTCCGTGATTGAGCTGCGTTCCCCCTGCAGTGCTAACCTTCCTCTGACAGCTTTGGCACCACAAGTAATGCTTCTGAGTTCTGCTGAAGTGCCAGAAGGAAGGTGCATGCCAACAAACGTACTGCTGTGGCGAAGTAATACGGGCAGTAACAATCCTGCTGTGGCAGGGAGATTGGACTGGATGGTCTTGCGAGGTCCCTTCCAGTCCCTAATCTACCCATGTAGAGATGTCCGATCTCAGAAACATGTGACCGCAAGAACTTGTTTGACAGAAAAATTGCCAGCAACACATTCGTGCTTTTTAGAAGAAGGCATAAGGAAAGAGCTGATTCTTGAATCTTGCCCTTTTCTGCTTCTGTGAGTGCGATCCTCGTCTTATCGGAGCAGTATAAGCAAAGAACATTTTGCTATCAATGCCATAGAAAAAGGAGCAGATAATTTTTACAAAGTTCATACTCATGAAATCCTATCACTGTTTCATAACTAGACGCGTTTGTAAGCTGGAAAGTGTTTAATGACCATATGTGTTTCTTGAATTTGAGAGCTTTTTCTGGCAGCCAGTCACTTCTCAGGGAGTTGGTAACTCTGCATCGTTTAGAACTCTGCACTGCAAAATGTGACTGTGGTTACCGAGCTGTGAAAGCTCCGTGTGTTGCCACGGCTTGGCACCCGTGGAACATAACGCCCATTCAAAATCAACAGCAGTGTTTCTGCAGCGCTATTCGCACAGGATGTCTCATGGAACTTTATAATGGGAAATCAAGGAACAGAAGCAAGAGGCTAAGCAAGCACTCTGCCAAAAACCCATCTGAAAGAATTGAGTTTTGATCTGTCCATAACACGAAGTGGAGCCTGAGATTCTTTGACGATGAAACGGTTTGATACTGGAAGTGTGCATAATGTGGAAGAAAAATTGCTTCCCCTCAATCGACTTTAAAAATGAGAGCTTGAACATTCCAAATACTCTGTGCGCTGGAGGATCTGAGAGGTACAGTGGGGAATTGTGACTTCAGAGATGCTGAAACACTACAAGAGCCTTGGACAAGGCAAGGGAAAAGAATAAAAAATGGAAATATTGAAGGCAGCCATTGTGCAAATTCCAATTCTGAAGCAAATATGTAGAAGTCAATTCAGCCAGTAAAAAGCTCCGTGATAGCAGTTTGCAATAGTATGTTGTGTTGTTTTAAAATCGAGGATAAAACAGAAAGACAAATTTGCTCAGTATTGCTGAGACAGATGTTTTAAACCCGTGAATAGGGAAGGAAAGAAGCAAGTGCAGAGGTGGAGAGGGGAGCTAATATTGTAAGGGTGCTTAAAGGAGGACATTTGTGTCAGGTTGCTCTGGATTCTTTGAAAATTCCAGAAGGATTTCTCTGTGATGATTTCAGATGAAATCACAGAATCAAAGAACATTAGGGATTGGAAGGGACCTCGAAAGATCATCCAGTCCAATCCCCCCACCACAGCAGGATCCCCTAGATCCAGTCATACAGGAACATGGCCAGGCGGGTTTCAGACGTAGATGGGGAGGAGAACCTCTCTGGATCTACCAACCACCCCCTTCTGATCTGCCCCAGGATGCTGTACTGAACATCCTTGAAAGCACAGGACATACACACCATCCAATCTGTTTGGGACTGGCACGTTTCTGAGCCTGCACTATAAAAGCAGAACTTGCCAAAGAGCACAGAAATGGATATAACATCCGTTTTGGCTTTCATGGACTTATTTACTTACTTCATTCATAACAGTGTTCAAAAGGAGAACAATTTAAGGCAAAGTAGTCTTTTTTAAAGATCCTTTAATCCCTTCTCACTGCACTTTCTGCCACAGTAAAAATGTCTGGAAACTCAACGTGCTAATGATCTTCCTTAAGTCGCTATAAATACATAAATCAAAGTACAACTGTAGTTGTTGCTTTATGATGAAATATTTTCAGCTAGAGCCAATTATATTTGCAGCGGCTTATCACAGCAATTATCCGAAGCAGCAGGCCAGGCAGTAATGACTTTTTTGTTAGGAGAGTGCTAAGAACACTTCCAGCAGAGCTCCATTACCTGGATTACAATCACAGTTTTAAATTAGGTACCAATTCAAGTCATTTAGTATTGTTTTTGTACTTAATTGGTCAATAACTTGTTCATGGCAATGATTTTATGTTTATGCCAGTCACACGTGAAATACTCCCTGAAACGTCTATCCAGAAGCAGTCCTTGCTGCTAGAAATATCTTGCACAACAGTTCCGTTTATTGTGTTTGTTCAAACGTCTTTATTTCAACAACCCCAGGTACCAGTACAGGTCAGGGACTGACTTGTTGGAGAGCAATGTAAGGGAAAGGGACCTAGGAGTTCTGGTGGCCAGCAGGACGCCCATGACCCAGCAGTGGGCCCTTGTGACCAAGAAGGCCAACGGCACCCTGGAGTGGATGAGGAGGTGGGTGGTTAGTAGATTGAGAGAGGCTCTTCTCCCGCTCTGCTCTGCCCTGCTGAGGCCACATCTGGAGTGTTGTGTCCAGTTTTGGGCCCCTCAGTTCCAGAAGGACACAGAGCTGCTGGACAGAGCCCAGTGCAGAGCCACAGAGATGATGAAGGGAGTGGAGCATCTCTTTGCTAAGGAAAAGCTGAGGGAGGTGCGTGTCTTTTGCTGGGAAAAAAGGAGACTAAGGGGTGACCCCATGAATGTTGATCAGTATGTGAAGGGAGGGTGTCAGGAGGATGGAGCCAGGCTCTGCTCAGAGGCCCCTAGTGATAGGAAAAGAGGCAACAGGTATGAGCTGGAACAGAGGAGGTTCCACAGCAATGTGACAAGGACCTTCTTCTCACTGAGAGTGACAGAGCACTAGAAGGGGCTGCCCAGGGGGTTGTGTATCTCCTTCTCTGGAAACATTTAAAACCCACCTGGATATGTTCCTGTGTGTCTGCATCTAGGGGATCCTGCTGTGGTGGGGGGATTGGACTAGATGATCTTTCGAGGTCCCTTCCAATCCTTAACATTCTCTGACTCTGTGAAGCTGGAAACGTTTCCGTGTCAGCTTTACCAGACAATCTTCGTATCTAAATTGTCGCCAGATCAGCAGAAGAGAAGTCTGGATGCAGTGAATGGTAGTGGATGGACTTAAACAACTTTGGGTAGTAGAACATTTCTTTTTCTGCTGTGGCAACTGTGCAGCCATCACCATAAGTCAGTAGGAGCCAAGTAATTGCTAGTCTTGACTGAGCAATATTTATTTGCTGCTGTCAGTGACTAGGGTTACGTGCTCATAATGAAGCTGAAATCATCATTTATACAATCGCTTTCGTGAGAGGGGAAATGTATTTCTATTCACGATGGCTAACTGCTGCTTAATGTCCTGAAAGAAGATAGTTTTGAACTTTTTAAAAAAATAAATCTCATTCCATGCAAATGTGGATGCCCTCATTATCCGTGTCCATGTCTAATCCTTTTTAAAATTCTGCTAATCTTTAAGGCCTCAGTGATATATTTGTGGCAATGAGCTCTCTGGGTTAATTAGTCATTTGCAACAAAGGGTATCTTTTAATCAGTTTTAAATTGAAATCCTGACTATTTACTGCTACACACAGCAATTTTATAAATTTGTATTGTGCAATTCTGTGCTCCAGGCATTTTCCTCAAGTGAGTGCTTGTGTGTCTGGAATGGCTCGAGGATGACCTAAGAGGCTCTTTCGCTCTCAAACTCCTTTCCTCAGTGTGTTTCTTATACAACTGATTTTTGGATTATTAGGTTTGGTTTGGAGCTGTTTCTGTTTCAGCAGCATGCTGGTGAGAGTCCAGTGTAGAGCCACCAGGATGATGAAGGGAGGGGAGCATCTCCCTGCTGAGGAAAGGCTGAGGAAGCTGGGTCTCTGTGGCTTGGAGAAAAGGAGACTGAGGGGTGACCTCATCAATGTTGATCAATAGGTTGATCAAAAGGGTGGGTGTCAGGAGGATGGAGCCAGGCTCTGCTCAGGGACACCTAGTGATAGGACAAGGGGCACTGGGTATGAGCTGGAACAGAGGAAGTTCCACATCAATCTGAGAACGAACTTTTTCACGGTGGAGGTGACAGAGCCCTGGGAGGGGCTGCCCAGGGGGTTGCAGAGTCTCCTTCTCTGGAGACATTTAAAACCCATCTGGCCATGTTCCTGTGCAACTGGATCTAGGTGATCTTGCTGTGACAGGGAGATGGGACTGGATGATCTTTTGAGGTGCCTTCCAATTCCTAATGTTCTGTGATTCTGTGACTGGTCTGGGAGGAGAAAATTCTGCACCTTAGTCTCCTAAATGTAGTGAATACATTTGCACAGTTATAAGCACAAAGAAATTAGTGCCTGTTTGTTTTTCTTATTTCACTGTGTTTTTTCACTAAAAGAACCTTAAGATACTTTGGAAACCTATGATTTTGCTTTTGTCAGTAGCTATCACTATATTAACCCTGTGAGAACACAGCCTCTCAGTTTCAGCTGGCTCCACTGAAGCCTGTAGTACTTTTATTATTGTTCGTCGTTGTGGATGTGGAACAGCTGAGGCTGCATAAGACACAAACTAATTGCCACTTAGGGGTATGTCATGAGAGCACTGGGACCACGCAGCCAATCCATCTGTCACAAAGCACTTGAGTGAAGATTGAATTCATGGTTCCATAGCTTCTAATCTCTATTAGCAGAAAACTGTACCAGAATCAATGTCAAACTACAGCTGTATTTGTGTGCACGCCCATGGTCCAGAACCAAAGTGAACCTGAGACTGGTGGTGCGGTCTGTATGTAGGGTGTAAAAAGGAAGCAACTATCTTCCTGTCAGCAATGACAATAGTTAGATCAAGGGAGAACGAAAGACTGAGCTCTTGGAATTAACCTATGCACCAAATACAACTTTGGATTCATTTGCCACAGCCTGGTGATGAAAAATGTGTGTTGTAGCATCTGTTCTATTAAAGGAAGGAGACAGTGATGGCCTTGACAACAGCGTTTCTCCTTTTTTCTTCTTTTTCCATCACTAGATGCTGTCTCTCTCCTAGATTTCATCCAAACTGGATTACGCTTCTAGATAAAATATTCTGTTGTTTACAGCAAAATGTATTGAGAATGTGTGTCGCAGAATCACTCGGGATTGGAGGGGACCTCAGGCAGTCATGTAGTCCAATCCCCTTGCCACAGCAGGATCCCCTAGATTCAGTCGCACAAAAACATGTCCAGGTGGGTTTAAAAGTCTCCAGAGAAAGAGACTCTTTAGGTTTCTTTATTATGTGTTTGTGTATTTCATTTATACTATCACCATTGCAGTTTTAAAAGCTGATATCTTAACTAATAAATGACTGCATGTCAAGGAAACGACATACAATTCAACTTAAAGATAATGAGTGATTATGAGAGATACTAATGGTCCCTTAATGTCATTCTGCTAATTTAATATGGCAATTAATTTTGCACATGAAACACATGCAGGTGCTTTGAATAATATTTTTTAAATCTTCATTTCCCAATTCTCTTGATAGTTTAGTAAATTTAGAATTGATTAGCAGTTTTCATAGTAATTTTTAGTTTAATGTGTTATGTAATGTGCCAGAGAGGCTGCACCTTGAAGACTGGGTCTAGTTTTGGGCACCTCAGGACAAGGGAGACATCAAGGTGCTGGAGTGAGGGCAGAGGAGGGCAGTGAGGCTGGAGAAGGGCCTGGAGAATCAATGTGATGAGGATAGATGGAGAGAGTTGGGACTGTTGAGTTTGAGGAAGAGGAGGTCCAGGGGAGACCTCATCGCTCTCTCCAACTATCTGAAAGGACGCTGTAGAGATGCTGGTGCTGGGCTCTTCTCACAGGGAATTAGCGACAGAAGCAGAGGGAAGGGCTGCCAGCTTTAAAAGCGGAGGGTTAGATTAGACATCAGGAAGAAATTCTTGATGGAGAGAGTGTTCAGGCCCTGGGATGGGCTGCCCAGGGTTGAGTCCTCATCCCTGGATGAGTTTAAAAGTGGTTTAGATGTGGTGTTGGGGGATCTGGTTTAGGAGTGACCTTGTAGAGTAGGGTTGCTGCTTGGACTTGATGTCCTCTTTTAATGTAGGGTAGGGACTGAAGTCTCTGTGCGTTACTGTATAAACTAACAAAACACGATCAGTCGTCCTTGTGCCTTGCACGTGTTCAAAAAGATTCCTTTTTGAGGGAAGAAGGAAACAGAAGTATTTAATTCTGTCCTACCTTATTTATGATTAACAACTTGATTGCAGGTTGAAAATCAAAGGGGAAACCTGAATGTGATTTTCATATTTATGTTTGTGCCTGACTTTGAAACCTATTATAGAAGTCACTGTGAAAGAGGAGTTGGGGAGTATCACAAGGAAAGGTGAGAGTCACTCTTCTGACTCTGAAATACTCAAACGAACGAAAGCTATAAAACTGTTCTGTTTTTCTGGGACCGGAAGAACCCTTGTGCAGTAGTGTGCCAACATGATCTTTATCAAACATGCAGTCAACATTTAACACCTGAGTGCTGTCTCCAAGCGCTGAAGACCGATAAGAGTATTTGCAGATGTGGGACTGTGCTGGATGGATTATTTATTTTGAAATTAGTGGACAATGTCATTCTAAAATGTCTTCATTGTTGAGCTTGGATTGTCATGATAACATTTCCATTTGCCATAGACACGAGAAACCACATTCAGGTGGAAGCACAACGCAATTTCCTGTAGCATGAAGACTGTGGTTTAATGAACTGCGGGTAATGGGCTTAAAAAGAAACCTGACAGTGTTGACATCAATGTGTGAAGGGTGGATGTCAGGCTCTGCTCAGTGGCCTCCAGTGATAGGACAAGGGGACTGGGAGTCAGCTGGAACATAGGAGGTTCAATATCAATATGAGAAGGACCTTCTTCAGGGTGAGGGTGACAGAGCCCTGGAAGGGGCTGCCCAGGGTGGTTGTGGAGTCTCCTTCTCTGGAGATGGTTAAAACCTGCCTGGACATGTTCCTGTGCAGCTGGATCTAGGGGATCCTGCTCTGGTGGTGGAATTGGACTGGATGATCTTTGAAGGTCCCTTCCAATCCCTAATGTCCTGTGATTCTGTGACAAGATTCCAGACATAATTTTAAGGGGAAAGAGAGAGTAGTGTGGTAGGACATGTTGCAAAAGCTGGTTTAAAGATAAGAACTTGTTTACTTAAAGATGGTGTTTTAACATGAACAGTGTTAAATTTTGTCTGGAGAGTGTCTCAAGCCGTATGTGGTGCTGTGTGGTGGATCATCCCCCTGGAAGACATATTCTGTATTGAGAAATCCTCAGAATGACTCTCTTTGATTTGCTGTTAATAAAGATAGCTTACGTCAGAGCTACATATCTTTAGGTTTCATTAGCTCAGATACCTGAAACTAATGGGAGTTGTAGTCAGCAAAACTCCTTTCACATCAGTGGAAATAAACTGACAGTTCAGAGGGTGCGACATCCCGGTTTTAGAGAGACATTTATGGTAACATGAGTCCTTGTCATGATAGAGCCTCTGTTAGTAGTTAAGTGAGTATTGTAGATGAGATCATTATCTTTTCTTTCTCTTCTGTTAGTTGAAGTAAAACCTCTATTAGATATTTAGCCATCTGACAAGTGTCCTAATATTTGTCTGACCATTTATCTCTGCATCAGTAACTAGTTAATTATTTTTGATGGATTGGAAGAGATTCAGAGAAATCTCTGAAGGAGAAAGAGTAATTCAGAACAAAACCTCTTCACAGAATCATGAAACATTAGGAACTGGAAGGAACCTCGAAAGTTCATCCAGTCCAATCCCCCTGCCACAGCAGGATCCCCTAAATCAAGTTGCATGGGAACATGGCCCTGTGGGTTTTAAATGTCTCCAGAGAAGGAGATTCCACAGCCCTCCTGGGCAGCCCCTTCCAGGGCTCTGTCACCCTCCCTGGGAAGAAGGTCCTTCTCACATTGATGTGGGACCTCCTCTGTTCCAGCTCACACCCAGTGCCCCTTGTCCTATCACTAGACGATACTGAGCAGAACCTGGCTCCATCCTCCTGACACCCACCCTTCACATATTTATCAACATCCAGGGGGTCATCCCTCAGTCTCCTTTTCTCCCAGCTCAAGGGCCCCAGCTCCCAGAGCCTTTCCTCAGCAGGCAGATGCTCCCCTCCCTTCATCATCTCTGTGGCTCTGAGCTGGGCTCGCGCCAGCAGCTCCGTGTCCTAATCTCTGAAGTTCTTCAGTTCTTAGTACTGGTTAGAGTACCTTTGTGATTAATCCAAAGCATAAAAAGAATGGTTTTGTACCTAAAATCAGATTGTGAACTAACTATTTAAAACAACTGATAGCTTGTTATTCCTTAAGGCTTGAGTTCAGTTCTACACTCTTTATTAAGAAGAAAGGTACAGCATGATATAGCCTTCAAGCAGGCATTTTGTTGTGGAATATCCCTGTCTCTTTTAGAGTGTGCTTTCCTTTTCACCCCTGTAACAGGAAAATCCTTCTCTCTTGTGCTCTCTGTGCCTTGGTGTGAATTAATGTCCTTGCTTTCCCTAAGAGAGCTGTGAGCCTAATGTCCTCAGCGTCTAACGGAACTTGGCATAGTTTTTACGTTCACCAAATGATTGAAGAAGGAAGCGATGTCATCTCTTCCACTCTCTAAGATCAATGACACCGTAGCATGCCAGCCAGGCATTTTGACGGAGTGACAAGCGACAACACCTGAATAACAGCAAATATCTCAGTAACTACCTGGTAATGAAATACGTGGCAAAACTCTGAATGACTGTCTTTGTATGCAGTGTGATGAGTGAGGTCTGGGTTGTGAACGCTCGATGTCAGCAGGGTGTGCCTAAGCGATAATTAAAAGATTAAATTGCGGCTCAATTGACTTTTCTGAGTGATAAGCAATTAAGCTGGTTACCAGTAAACATCCTGGCCCTGTTTGATGTATGATATAGTAAGTAATGGCAGTGTGTTTGGTGCAACAGGTCAGGTGCTACAGACTGTGCATATGGCACTTGCTTGCTTCTCTACATAAACCCTCTGCTGTCATGAACTAGAAAGTGTTAATTCCTAAGCACTGTTAATCCTTTCCTTGAAGAGGGCAAAATGAGGGGGGGAAAAAGAGCAAGACAATACTTTTCCCACTTGCAGACCTGCTGTAAGATGCTCTGTAATTGTGCTAGATGTTAAAGATGTAGGAGAATATGGTTTGAAAAACATGATGATAGCTAATGCAGTGTAAATGGAACCACTGACAATGTTCAACTATCTCAGTAGTTATCACAATAGTGTCTAGAGATCTCATCTTGAAAAGGATCACAGAATCACAGAACATGAGGGATTGGAAGGGACCCTGAAGGATCATCTAGTCCAATCCCGTGGCCACAGCAGGATCCCCTAGATCCAGTCACACGGGAACATGTCTGGGTGGCTTTTAAACGTCTCTGTAGAAGGAGACTCCACAACGCCCCTGGGCAGCCCGTTCCAGTGCTCTGGCACCCTCACTGGGAAGAAGGTCCTTTCTCCAACACCAGAAATACAGTAGCTTTTGGAGACAAGCGGCCTTTTTTCAGCTTTGGCCTCCCATGACTATTACAATAACTCAAAATAGTACTTCTAAAGATTCATTTCATTCGCTCCTCTTTTACACCTTATGCTTTTTTCTGTGAATCTAATTTAGTTTTGAGATCTTTCTTCCGTTTAGGGCCTTCGTCCTGACTATGGCTATTAAAAGTAAAATCATACGGATAATTACCAGGTATTTCCAAGTGAATGGATGATTGCAGAAGCTTTCCAAAGGGGTTTGTCCACTTAGCCATCACTGAAAGGTGCTCAAAAATCAACCTGTAGCTGGACTAATCACATCTGACTCAGATCTCCTACCGGGAGGATGTCTGTACTCGCTGGTGAAACATAAGTGTCTATCTAGCATTAGTGGGGTGATTTACCAACACATAAGGGCTCTTACTATGAGTCCATGAGCTCTTGAAATCTCCCTCTTTCCTATACTGTTCTTTCTCTTTACTCTTCACTGTCTAACCATGGTGGACTTGAGTTGCCTGAGCATAAATTTCACACCAAATACACTGGACAATCCAAAGAGTTCACAGAGGGGCAGGAGACCTTTGAGAGACAGTGGGAAGTCAGTGGAAAGATGTTATTGCCACCTGAAATGTCTCTAGGCACTTAGGGTGACAGTATATTCACTTTTAGAGTGAATTCAGCTTCAGAGTACAGGCAGATTGGGATGCTAATGCTAAACTCTAACTTCAGTCAATACGTAAGACTCGTTTCGGGTGGTTTCACAGGGGAATCATTGTCACTTGCCATGCCTCGTGGTATCCTGGCTATTCTTTTGGTGCGTGAACGTTCCATGTGTCATTTCCAGTCCTCTTTGGATACACAAACGCTGCTGGAATGGCACCAGAAGCCTAAGTTCAGTCAGCTGAGTACTCTTTCAAAACAAACAACAGTCTGTGAGACCTTAAATACGACCTTTTGTTTGAAATGTCTATTTAGCTCTATTAATATATGGTTCTATTTCCAAAGGTGTCATTAGATGCCACGGAGCAGAGCCTGGCTCCATCCTCCTGACACCCACCCTTTCCCTATTTATCAACATCCATGAGGTCACCCCTCAGGCTCCTTTTCTCCCAGCTCAAGAGCCCCATCTCCCTCAGCCTTTCCTTATCAGGGAGATGTTCCCTTCCCTCCATCATCTCACTGGCTCTGTGCTGGGCTCTCTCCAGCAGCTCTGTGTCCTTCTGGAGCTGCGGGGCCCAGAACTGAACGCAGTATTTCAGCGGTCTCAGCAGAGTAGAGGAGGAGGAGGACCTCTCTCGATCTACTAGTCACCCCACTTCTGATCCACCCCTTCTTGGCCATAAGGACCCACTGCTGGGTAATTGTTATCCTGGTGGTCACCAGGACCCCAAGATCCCTTTCTCCTCCGCTACTCTACAACAGGTTGGTCCCCAACGTATACTGGTACCTGGGGTTGTTCTTGCTCAGATTCCAGACTCTGCAGCGCCCATCACGGAATCACAGAACATTAGGGATTGGAAGGGACCTTGAAAGATGATCCAGTCCAAGCCCCTCGCCACAGCAGGATCCGCTAGATCCAGTCACACGGGAACATATGCAGGCCCTTGTTATAGTTCATTCAGAGTTCTCCCTGGTTTTCTCTTTTGTCTGCAAAACAGTTTTTCAGCTGATAACTGCAGGAAGCTCTAAATATTTGGTGTCTTTTCTTGAAAAAATAAATCTAAATTATTAATAAACAAATTTATTTACACTCTATTAATATTTTAAAGACCCAATAGACTGATGATGTTCCCTGCAAAATGAACTGTTTAAAAAACCCACACTTGTAGGTGTTCTATTAAAAAAACAAAAAGAGAAAGGCAAATCAAATCGCATTCACAAGTCCTTTTTCCAGAGCTGTTATTCCACATAAAAGCGTAGGAAAAAAAAGCTGCAGGCAGGTCCATTATTCCTTATCATCATCACGCCAAGCTTTGGGTGCGCGAGAAGTGTTTTCTCTATGAATGTTCTGCGGCTGAGCGATCGGCCCTGGGACTTTTCGCTGTGACATTAGCTGAATATCTGAGAGGAACAAGCTTGTTCAAGTGAAGAAGGTAAGAAAACGTTAAGACTTACCCTTTGTTCTCTCACTATTTCACAATGTTCTGACTGAGGACAAAGTGTGAACAGAGACAATGAGCATCTGAAAGAGGAGCAATGCTAAAAGAAAGAATGAAAAGGGATTCTTGAGTCATATTTCGTTTCAGTGTAACTTTGTTCCCTCTGTGTTCCAGTTTTTTTAATCTAAAAATAAGAAGCGTTCAACCACTCCAAAGGGAAAACAAAACAAATCCAACCCCCCCATAAACTTCTCAAAAGCTTCCTGTGAAAACAGCTGTTGGAATCCAAACTTCTGTTTAGTGCTCGTGTAAGTAAATGAAGCAGCATGTCTCAAACATGTTCTGATCTGGAAAAGACCCTATCGATGGTTAAGGTTCTGTTTTAGTCTCAAAGACTAAATTCTTTTAGGAGAGTCACTACCAAGTGAGGCACCTGCCTGGAAACAGTTGTACTACTCAGTATTCTTGCTTGATTGTCTTATAGGGGTAAATGCCACAGACATAGATTGAGAGGGGTTCTCCGACCCCTCTACTCTGCCTTGGTGAGACCACTTCTGGAATCTTGTCTCCAGTTCCAGAAGGACACAGAGCTGCTGGAGAGAGTCCAGTGCAGAGCCACAAAGATGACAAAGGGAATGGAGCATCTACCTGCTGAGGAAAGGCCGGGTTTCTTGAGCTTGGAGAAAAAAGGAGCCTGAGGGGTGACCCCATGAATATTGATAAATATGGAAAGGGAGGGTGTCAGGAGGACAGAGCCAGGCTCTGCTCAGTGGCGTCTAATGATAGGACAAGGAGCAATGGGTGTGAGGTGGAACAGAGGAGGTTCCACGTTGATCTGAGAAGGAATTTTTTTCTCAGTGAGGGTGACAGAGCCCTGGCAGGGGCTGCCCAGGGGTGTTGTGGAGTCTCCTTCTCTGCAGACATTTAAAACCCACTTGGCCATGTTCCTGTGCAACTGGATCTAGGGGATCCTGCTGTGGCTGGGGAATTGGAGTGGATGATGTTTTGAGGTCCCTTCCTACTGTTCTTTGATTCTGTGATGTGAGAGATTGGACTGAGAGAATGATTTCTCGTAACGTCAAAGCGGACAGGACTGGACGGTGTCGTTACCTGAACAGCTGCAAACAGTAGAGCACAGAACAGCAGCACAGTGCGGGTGTCAGAGAGCACAGCTTTCACCAGGGTGCAATCCTAGTCGTATGGAAAACCCTCAACAGGTGTAGCTCATAAATGTCCACGTACAACAGATCTGTTTATTTACCACCTGCCAGAGGTGACGCGGCATTTCCAACAATCAGACTAAAGATCTGTTGAATGTGTACACTCTTTGTGAAGGATGGAAAGCTAGAGGGTCTCTTCTAAGACTGTTGCCTGCTTGAGCACGGATAAATTTAGCTTTAAGCTGATAAGCCTTAGAAAACACAGAAACTAAAATTAACTCTAATAATGTTATGTGTAACAGTGGAATTAAAACCTGAACCCTTCGTGCGCCAGAGTTGGGTCTTGATGCTGCAGAAGACTTCCTGGAATGAGAAACAGCCATCTAAACAATGAAATCTTTGAAATGTCTGTAAATGATGAAGGTCCTGTTCTCAGGTTTGGAATGAATTTGCACAGAATCACAGGACATTAGGCATTGGAAGGGACCTCAGAGGATCATCCAGTCTAATCCTCCTGCCACAGCGGGGTCCCCTCGATCCAGTCGCGCACCTCTGTTGCTTGCGTCCAGGATGGAGGATGTTAACCCAGGTTTGATACAGACTGTGAGTTTTTCCCACAGCAGTGAAAGAACCTGCTGGTATTTGGCTGCTGTGATTATTTTACTGCTGTATGGATTTTATTTGACGTGTGCAGGATGCAGAGTACGTTAGTGCAGCTTCGTTCCTAAGGGCTGTTTAATTATGTAAACTGCAAATAAAAAAATCTTTAAGAGACTTTAAAGTCTTTTAAATGTTTTAAAGTTAGAAATTTATTGTTTTCTAAAAGTAAGATGTAATCACAATTAAAAATGCCACAGAAGGTGAAAACTGGTTAAAACACTGCAGAGGTACCCCTTTGGTGGAGGAAGGTGTGTTGCTAGGCAACAAAACCCACAAAGTGTTAGCTTCATAAAATGCTGATTAATTAATGTACCTAGCGGGCAGTGAGCAAAGCTGTAAATTCTGCTTGAAAGGTCGTATTAAAAAGCAGGTGAAATAGTTCAGGGAGCAGTTTCAATGTGTAAAAGTGGATCCCACTAGCAAACTTTCACTTCTGTTAGTAGGGAGGTAAATGGTGGGTGCTGATGCAAGTTTTGGTGATGTGATGTAACATGTTTACAAACACATGTAAATGTGTCTGTGCTGAATATCCAGTACTGTGAAGGCCCCTCAGTTCCAGAAGGACACAGAAGTACTGGAGAGGTTCCAGCTCAGAGCCACAGGGATGATGAAGGGAGTAGAGCATCTGCCTGCTGAGGAAAAGCTCTGGGAGCTGGGCTCTTGAGCTTGGAGGAAAGGAGACTGAGGGGTGACCTCATGGATGTTAATAAATACGTGAAGGGTGGGTGTCAGGAGGATGGAGCCAGGTTCTGCTCAGTGGCGTCTAATGATAGGACAAGGGGCACTGGGTGTGAACTGCAACAGAGGAGGTCCCACATCAATGTGAGAAGGACCTTCTTCTCAGTGAGGGTGACAGAGCCCTGGCAGGGGCTGTCCAGGGCTGTTGTGGAGTCTCCTTCTCTGGAGACATTTAAAACCCACAGGGCCATGTTCCTGTGCAACTTGATTTAGGGGATCCTGCTGTGGCAGGGGATTGGACTGGATGATCTTTGGGGGTCCCTTCCAGTCCCTACTATTCTGTGATCTCGCTGTGAAAGTTAAACACAGGTACTGTGTTGTGAGAAATCACAGAAACACAGAACACGAGGGATTGGAATGAATGGACTCAAGATTTGAAAAGAACCTCACCTGATTTCTGATTATAAATCAAACAAGAAATAAAATTAGGCAAAGGCTGCATTTTTATACATCTGTTTTGCTTTCCAGTGCTGCACAAAGGTTGTACTTTAATTGACTAATTGCAGTAACATCATAATGCTTCAGCCATGCAGGAGAAACATGAATTGAGAGATCTTGAAAGAGCGTAAAATAAAAAGAAAATGGATTTTGGAAAAGAGATGCTTTAGAGTATCAAAAGGCACACAAGGGTCATGCCAAATTCATCAAGGAAGGCTGATTACCAATCCTGTGCTGAAGCGTGCTTCTGCTAAAGCTTTGCGACGTTGCAAGGCCCAGAATGTTAGAACATGGAAAGGAGATCCAGGCCATAACAAACATCGTTGTTAGTACGTAGAATAACTTAAAAAAACCTTAGATGTGGGCACTCCACAATGGTATGAGCTTGAAAACAGCAGGGTGGTGGGGACAGGTAGCAGGCACAGATGTGAATGCAGGACCCAGGTGAGCCAAGCAAAGCATGTCTTCCCTTTCACTGGAGTCCGTGCCTGGCTGGTGAGACTACTCAGAATAACAGCACTACTCACGCTGAGTAAGGGCTGCAGAATCAAAGTGCAAATGTTCAGAGATGGGCTGTTTGAGCAATTCAAGCTGTTAGTAGGATAGAATCCTTCTGGGATTTCAGTGTGAAAATTAAGGTCTAGTAGCATTCATTTTTATCGTGTTGACTTGATGAGCCAGTCTCAAGAAATGGAGGCAAGATGAGATCAAAACAAAAATGAAGACTCATGACAAGGTTAGGGGAACACGATGGCATCTGTTGCCCTTAAGTTTCTTAGAGGAAGGACACTGAATTGAGCAGTGAGCTCTCACTACAGTTTTAATAATTAGACCTGTTTTTAAAACATCATTTATAAGATGAAAAACAAACTGCAGATGATGCCTCCTTGCTGGAGTGTATCTCCTTACTGCTTCTACTTTTGTAATTACTCCTATTCCACAGTGTATATTAATGAACATTACATAGCAATTAAATACTTCCCAAATAATCACTTACTCTCTCAGTTACTTTTTATTAGTGGCCTCTATACACTGTTGTGCTGCATTTTTATCAATACTCTATAAAGTGAAAGAAATCATAAGGTCTGTAGAGCTTGAAGCAGGAATATTGGTAGCTCTGGTGGTGAGTTTTACATGACATTGCCTATTTTTTTATACTGATATTTCTTATTTATATACATGTAGACATGATGTTGTGTATGTTCTATATTACACTTAATATAGATAAATATACTATAGAATTTTAAATATATATATAGGTAAGGCTTAGAATCATTGAGGTTGGAAAAAAGACCCTTTGGATCATCAAGTTCAACCATCAGCCCTACTCTACAGCCTGCCTGCCCTCCAGCAGAGCAACACCCTCCCATCTTGGTGTCATCTGCAAACTGACTGAGGGTGCCTCAAACTTAAAATGGATTCAGAATTGTCCTCACTGTACTCAGCTGCGTAGAAGCAAGTGCTAAAAACAACCTGTTTCAAAGTTGTACTTGTGCTGTGGAAGCGACAGAAACAGACCCCGGTGTTAGTTTGCATTAGTGAAGTCCAGAAAAGCTTGTAATGATGATTTCATCTCATACATGACCAATCTGTCAGCTCCTTCAGAATGAATGTGTGAGAATGTCGATCTCTGCAACACTTGGAACTTCTTTCAGTGAATCAGTGAGTGTTTGGTGGAGATTTTGTTACATGAACCAAGCAGAATCTTAAACAGGGAGAACAAGATGTTAAGGGAAATTTGTTTTGAAAAAGGAAGGCTTTGATACTAGAGACAAGCAGCACAGCAGGGGCTCAAAGAAATGAAAACAGCCTGGGCGTTTGCTATTCTTCTTTGGTGACAGCATTGTGGAGGGCAGCTAGCTGTTAGAGAACCATTGCGCGGAAGGATCTGGCAGCCTGTGGCATCGTGGTGTCACAACAGAGGAAGAAAAGGAGATCTTCTGTTTTCCCTATGAAATTCAAACTGGTAGTCTCTGTTTGCTAGGTTTTTGTGTGCTTGGAGGGGTGTTCTGCAGAAGTGTGCACCAAACTGAAACCAGGAGGTGCTCCTGTCCTTCTGGAGTTCTCTGTATTGGTTTGGTTTTTCCAGAGTCACTCCATAAAGAATTTGTGGTTGGAGAGACAACATTGCCTTTTCCCCCTCAGGCCAGAAGCAGTGGATGGCTCAGGGGAAACGCTGACAGTGCGGACATGCTTCTCCCTGAAACACTAATAACGTTCTCCCGCTTCATGTTGCTCATTTGCTTGATGACTATTGTTCTGTCTCCTCTGGGGTTGCCAGCCCTCCCTTGGCACAGGGGATATAGCACAATTCCCTACCAGAGGTAGCTCTGGCTATGAAATAGTAAGGGTGAAGTTTCTTCTTCCCTCTCAGTTTTTCATGCGGTACCATTTCAAGGTCTTTGCCGCTAGGGACCTCTAACATCATGTGATGCAGCAGTGATTTTCTTTCGTCTGATTCTGTCTCAAATAGTGTTAGACCTCTGCTGCTTTCCTGTCAGGACTTCCATGCTTTCCTTCCCTTCGCTTTCTTGGTTTCTTTCCTAGCGAAAAAGGATCTAGGGGTTCCAGTTGACAGGTGGCTGAGTCTGAGCCAGCAGGCTGCCCAGGTGGCCAAGAAGGCCAGTGGCATCCTGGCCTGGATTGGAAAGTCTGTGGCCAGCAGGAGGAGGGAGGGGAGTGTCCACCTGCACTCAGCACTGGGGAGGCTGCACCTTGAGGACTAGGTCCAGTTTTGGGCACCTCAGCACAAGGGAGACATCAAAATGGTGGAGTGAGTGCAGAGGAGGTCAGAGAAGCTGGTGAAGGGCCTGGAGAATCAATCTGATGGGGAGAGATGGAGAGAGTTGGGGCTGTTTAGTTTGAGGAAGAGGAGGCTGAGGGGAGACCTCATCACTCTCTACAACTATTTGAAAGGACACTGCAGAGATGCTGGTGCTGGTCTCTTCTCAAAGATCATTAGTGACAGAAGCAGAGGGAAGGGCTTCAAGCTTCACCAGGGGAGAGTTAGACTGGCCATCAGGAAGAAATTCTTGCTGGAGGGAGTGCTCAGGCCCTGGGCTGGGCTGCCCAGGGTGGGGGTTGAGTCCCCATTCCAGGATGCATTTAAAAGACGCTTAGATGTGGTGTTGGGGGATCTGGTTTAGGGTAGAGTCGGGCTAATGGTTGGACTCGATGATCCCAGGGGTCTTTTCCAACCTGAATGATTCTGAGGTTCTAGACTGTTCGCAGCTGTGGATGCCCTGCCTGTGGCATCGCTCACCAGGGGCAACTAAGTCACAGGTACACATTTCCGCTTCTGTGTTACAGTTGGAGAAGGAAACGTAACTTGTAGCAAGTGCGCTGCTACTTCTGTGAAAAGAAAACAAAACCCAATGCCCTGAAAACAGAGCTCTGTAGGATTCCCAGACAGAATTGTTTTCAGCAGTGCTGGTGCAGTCAATCCCCGCGGTGCTGCCAAAATGTTGAGATAGTTCTTGAGTTTATTACAGGTATTGATCACATAACTCAGTCCTACGTAGAACCTTCTGCCAGGTGCTCTTACGCACTGGTGTTTCTGTCCTTTGGTGTTGTGATTCCTGAAAAAATGACAAGCAGGAAAATTAAATAATAGGAGCTCCAAAATTAATGGGAGTCAGGAACATTTGCTATCATTTCAGTGAGGGAGGGAGGAAGGAAGGAAGGGAGGGAGGGAGAAAGGGTTATGAGAAGCATTCTACTTTCCGTGGAAATCAGAATTCTACTCAAAAGTCAGTACTTACTAAAATCTCAGGAAGACGAAGTGGAGGAGTAAGGGACAAGACAGCATGTCCTCCTGCATTTGCTCATTTTTGGTCAGATCCAGTCTTTTTATTCTGTGAAACAGGAACAGGGTAAAGATGCCCGTAGGAAACCGTTGGACTGTTGGGAGAAACACAAATGTCAATGTTAAGATTCCTCCCCGTCTCTACTGCTGTACTTTACCCTCCAGATGAATCCTAACAGCACATACCAGGCTGAAAGCATAAAACCACAAACATGCCCATTCATGCCCTGCAAAAGCCCTCCAATCTGTCTTTTTTCCCTTATTGAGATAATAATTACAATGTCAGCCTGAGGAATTGATCTGTTTGAGCTCATATTTGTAAGTGTTTAATTACTACTTTAAACCATTCAGCAGTAAAACTCGAGAGATGTGCTAGAAAACAGCATTTAGAACACGGGGGAAGTGATGCCCTCGTTTATTCCTGACATAGGTGTGGCTCTTGGAAATCTTCTGTTTGTCCCTGTCCTGCTGCTGGTTCTGCTGGTGAGGACAAGGTTTCCAGCTCATAGCGCCTTCCATTTAGCAGCTTTTGTGTTGTAGGTCATAGGCACTGATGGAGCTAGTTGGCTGTAATGCTTGGCAGAGCATCCGCAGGCTTATTTTCACAGCTAAGCAAGATTGTGCTAGATGGTCTCTGAATTCCGAGTCCATTTTCAGACAACTCAGACGGGAAAATTGCTGATTCTTCAGAAAATGCTGCATTGTACTTATTGAGTTAAAAAAGCAATCTCTTCACTTAGGATGATGTGGGTAATACCCCTGCTCCACACAGCTACAAGTGCTACAGAAAATGTTTCCTTGTATTTTTAACCCTTGCAGTGCAACTATAAAAAGCTGTATTTTCTATCTCCTCTGACGTGGCTTTGGCAATATTAAGCCAAAGTTAATGTTTAAGCATTAATCACTTTGATGCAGCTTTCAAAGCAAATTCAATAAAGCTGTGACTCCTAACAGATTTGCAAGACAGGCAGACTCCTAATACTGTGTTTGCTTCTAAGTCACATTTATTGTTAGTTCTGCTCCTGAGAAGGTTCCCGAAAGACATTATTTCTCCAGATAGAATCACAGAATGTTCAAGGCTGGAAGGGACCTCCAGAGGTCATCTGGTCTAACCTACCTACAGAGGGACAACTCTACTTAGGTCAGGCTGCTCAGAGCCTCATCAACCGTGACCTGAAATGACTCCAGGGATGGGGCCCCCACCACCTTCCCAGGCAGCCCAATCCAGCCTTCAACCACCCTCACAGTGAAGAACTTGTTTCTAAAATCCACCCTCAGTCTGTCCTTTCCCAGCTTGACCTCACTGCTCTTAAGGGTCTGTACAAACCCTCTTGCAAAGACCTTCCCCTGTCTTCATGTAGGTCCCCCTCAGGTACTGGAAGATCAAAAGAAGGTCCCCTTTCCCAGCTCGAACCCATAGATACAGGTATCTAATTTTGTTCTAACACAGGAACTGGTTTTAAGCTACAGAAAAGACCATCTCTGGCAGGCTGCATTCAAATCTATTACGATGCTGTTATGCCACACACTATATATTTTGTCCTTTACCTCTTCTCCCACATCCTGAGTGCTCTAGCCGTTGTGCGGGAACAAACAAGAAATGCATCATCCTGTGAAACAGTAACTGTGGAAAAAGAAAATTGAGAGAAGTGTGTAAAAGTAGGCAAGTAAAGTGAGTTAAGGGAATATTGTGTCCCGTTCTGGGCCCCTCAGTTCCAGAAGGACACGGAACTGCTGGAGAGAGTCCGGTGCACAGCCACACAGATGATGAGGGGAGTGGAACTTGCTCCTCTTTCTTCCTTTTGAGTCTGACTTCCTCTCTGAGTGGAGTTCTGAAGTTAAATAGGCTAGGCTGAAAAAAACAGAGAGTGGAGAAGGTGAGACTAATGTGTCCCATCACGGTGTTTTGATCCTGTTGGGAGTCTTCTTGTGTTTTGTCCAGCACTCTCTGTGATGTGAGCGCTTGAACAGATCAGCGAGACTACTTTTCCACCAGATTTGCTTTTCTGTTCTCCCTTCCTGCAGCTATGTTCTTGCTGAACGCCTGACACTATAAAAAGACGGTGATTTTCTGGTTTTCAAACCTGATCTAAACCACGCACTCATTATGCAAAGCTGATTTTTCTTCATGTTTCAGCTTAGAGCTTTCATTCAAATAAAAGTACAAAGCCATGGGAAGAATTCAAATATTTATTGTTTTCGCTCTTCAAGTTTGCTTTCCAAGTTTGAGAGAAGGGAGCTGGCGGGTTGGAACTCTAAACCAGAAGTTTTGCTTTGCTGAGAAGATGTGCTCCGAGACTTCGTTCTGCTTGGCCGGGAACATGTGTTTTGGAACTTGCGGAGAGGAGTGTGGGGGGCAATACGACTAAAGGTGCCTTGGATGTAGGGGAGAAGGGATGAGAAAGTGGTGTTGGCCTTGAAGTAGCTGTATGCAGACACAGGCAGACAAGAAGAAGAGGACCCCTCATCTACAAGCAGCAGAGCCAACTAGATAAGAAGGACCAGTCAGCAGAAGATTCTCTGCCTTTCTCAGCCGTGCGACTAATGGCCTGTAAGGGCTGAGCACTCCTGCCAGAGGTAACGAGTTTACTGTGGAGAAGGTCTTCAGTGTCAGCGAGAAGACCCCGCCTCAGACCCCCAGACCAACTGCTCTTTCCGCCGTGTGCCCAGCGCTGCAATAAAGCCGACCTGCTCTTAACTCCAACTGCGAGCTGCAGTTCGTTTCTGCATGTCAGATTAGACTCTGTGACTCTCAGCAATCAACAACAACAATAAGAAAGAGGAGAAATGAAGCAGCAACAGAGATGATATTTGATTTGCCCTCCAGACCATTCCAGAGCAGACCTGCGGAGGGAATACACGGCTCGGAGCTAACTAGACAGCCCTGGGAGAAAAGCTGCTGCTTTACAAAGTGTTGCTAGTTTTGTTATGTCTTGCTCTCAGCAAAGCATCGTGTTCTGAAGAGGTAAAGATGTGGTCTAACTCCTGTTTTCCAACTCCATCTAGTTGACAAACGAGAAAGGACTGAAGCACTGTGGTTGTACATGATAACAGCGCTCACAGGGTGATGATATGGCCATTTAAGTACTTCCTTCCTTGTGAAAAGTGGGAGGAAGAGCTCAGAACAAACTCAAAGGCCCTTTTCCTCTCTTTGAATAAACAGGCCACATTATCACATTTTTTGCCCATTGTAGGGACTGGACTGGATGATCTTTCAAGGTCCCTTCCAATCCCTAATGTTCTGTGATTCTGTGTTTCCTTCAGGAACACAGGTGACATCATGTTCAGATCACTGGGCAGAAAGGAGAACAGATGAAATCACCCAAATACCAGGGAAGAACAGCCTCAGAGCCACACTGACCCCTCGCATTTACTTATTTATTGTCTCACTGCTGCTGTGACACCGACATCCCGTGTTTGGTGTCCAGAAATGACAGCAGATACCCTGTCACATCCTCCAGTGGCAGCACGTACAAATCACCATGTCACCTAGCGCTGTGGTGAGATCAGCTTGGAAGCCACTATGGACTCTGTAATATCACATCCTGTGGTGCCTCAAGTCTCCTTGGAGGTCTGTTACCCGAGTGTTGACCAGACACCTACTTGTTTCTTTAATGAAATCTGACAAGGCCACAGCTCTAAGTCGTGTACCTGCACTGAGGTTTCTCTCTGCTCAGTAAAAATTTATAGCCCTGAAAACCAATGAAAGGTTGTCAAGCAGACAGTGTAAGTTTTGCTGCTGTTGTTCTTTCCTGGTAAATCTGTCAGAGAGCATTAGGGATTGGAAGGGACCTCCAAAGATCATCCAGTCCAATCTCCCTGCCACAACAGGATCCCCTGGATCCAGTCGCACAGGAACACGGCCAGGTGGGTTTGAAATGTCTCCAGAGGAGGAGACTACTCTTGCCTCTCATGTATCTGAAAAATAAAGACATGAAGAAGTAGATAGGAAGTAGAAAGGAGCTATTTACAAAAGGTACAGAGTGCTTTTGTGAGTTGTTTCAAAGGCAAAGTTTTTATGGAGCTTTAATTATATGATTACAATTTAATTATATTATCATTATGGCTGCAAGTACTGTTTGGTGTGTTCCATTAGAGCTGCATACATTAATTGTGCCCAGCTTCTGCTGATGAGCTAAACTAATACGAGCAGATGTTTACAGCAGAGGACCCTGGTTATCCTTCTGTTGTAATGCTCTTCCAGCAAGGTGAGTATCTTTGAACACAGGGAGCAACTGAGTAGAAGAGCAGCAATTTTCAGAGTCACAGAACATTAGGGGTTGGAAGGGACCTCAGGAGACCATCCAGTCCAATCCCCCTGCCACAGCAGGGTCCCCTAGATCCAGCCGCACAGAACCGTATCCGGACGGGTTTGAAACGTCTCCAGAGGAGAAGACTCCACAACTCCTGGGCAGCCCCATTGCCTTTGAAATTGGTAATGGGAGTGAGCTGGAACAGAGGAGGTTCCGCATCAATGTGAGAAGGACCTTCTTCCCGGTGAGGGTGACAGAGCACTCAAAGGGGCTGCTCAGGGGGGTTGTGGAGTCTCCTCTGGAGACGTTTTAAACTCATCTGGCCGTGTTCCTGTCCGACTGGATCTAGGGGATTCTGTTGTGGCAGGGGGATCGGACTGGATGATCTTTTGAGGTCCGTTCCTGCATGTGTTGGGTGAGAGGGTAGACAAAGCATGGTAGTAAAGCTGAGAGACCGTAGTTTCATGTACAGAAGAGGGAGAAACTGTAAACTGTCACAAGAGAAACTGACAGAAGGGTTTTAGATGTCAGCAGTGCAGGCTGATGCTGGTGTAGTTTACTTCACTGAGCAGAGATTGAAGCCCCCTGCACAGAACAGCCTGCGTGTAGGAGGAGAGGAGGGCTGCCAAATGCAGCAGTATGCGTTCAGTGTGCGGAAACCCCCCATATGGTTGTGTAAATGTGTTTGTACGTTTGCTCCATATTTATCTGTAGATTGAATAAGCAACATTACATCAACACAAGGGATGTTGCAGTTAGCAAAAGGGACAGAAAAAACCTGTAGCATCGAAGTGCTGCAAGAGCAAGGTGTGGGCTACGTGACCTCGAATACGATTTTCCATTTTTCTTCCCTTCTGAGATAACAGTTTAACACATGTGAACAGGTATCAGATGCTCCAGGAGACCTTCTCTCCAATTTAGAATTTTATGCCCTTTCTGAAAAATAAAAATAAACCAACAGAGAGTTTTCAGCTTCAGCAGGGCGAGTCCTGTAATTACGCTGCGACTCACAAATACTTCTTCCTCCGTAGCACAATATTTGCTGTACTGTACATTTCAGCAGCCTGCATTGAGTATCGACACGATGACCATTTCTGCTGTAGTCTAGCACTCTCTTTTCACTGCATCTCTGGGCTGAAGAAAGGAAGGAGGTTTTTTCCTTGTACGAGGCGATTAGCTTAGAAAAAACCATAACCATAGCTCCCTAGTGTAACGGAGCTTCAAAAAGCATCGCTGTCCAAGTCTAGGGATTGAAATATGTGGAAAGGACTGCCCCTGTTTCTGTTAAATTGCATATTCTCCTCCCCCTCTGCTCTTCTCTGGTGAGAGCACATTGGGAATATTGTGGCCAGTTGTGGGCCCCTAAGTGCCAAAAGGACACAGAGCTGCTGGAGAGAGTCCAGCACACAGCACAGGGATGATGAAGGGAAGGGAGCATCTCCCTGATGAGGAAAGGCTCTGGGAGCTGGGGCTCCTGAGCTGGAAAAAAGGAGCCTGAGGGGTGATATGAATGTTGATCAGTGTGTGAAGGGTGGGTGTCAGGAGGATGGAGCCAGGCTCTGCTCAGGGGCGTCTAATGATAGGACAAGGGGCAGCGGGTGTCAACTGGAACAGAGGAGGTTCTATATTAATGTGAGAAGGACGTTTTTCCTAGTGAGGGTGACAGAGCTCCTTCACCAGTTCAGGTACAGGTTCAGTCTGGAAGAAGGAATTAAACAGCTCTAACTGAAGTTAGAAGTTTTATGGTGGACGTGTCCAATCGAATTTGACTCAGAAGCCTTTGAAGACTTGCACTGAGAATTTGTGGAAGATGATGAAGGGGCTGCCCGGGGGGGTTGTGGAGTCTCCTTCTCTGGAGATGTTTAAAACCCACCTGGCCCTGTTCCTGTGCAACTGGATCTAGAGGATCCTGCTGTGGTGGGGGGATTGGACTGGGTGATCTTTTGAGGTGCCTTCCAATCCCTCATGTTCTGTGAGATTTACTTAACTTACTTATAATTCACGTAAAACTAAGTAAATTTAGTGCACTTGTCTAGGTTTATTATTTGGCAATGAAGATTAAAAGAGTTGCCTGCATTTCAGCTCCTCTGTTTTGAGCACAGCTATCCGAACCGGATTCTGTTGCTTTCAGCAAGTGACCATATGTCTGCACTGACTGCATTTCTCAGCAAGCAGGGTGAGAAACATCTTGCATTCGTAGCTCTTCAGTGACGGGAAGTGACCAAGCAACGCTTAGCTAACACTAACATAAGATTCATTTTCTGTGTCTCATAATTTCACGGCCGAGTTGCCTCCCAGAGCCACATTCCCCTTTCACACTTAGGATGGAGCGCTCAGGCTCTGTTTTGTAGGGAACCATTGAGTGTCCCCTGTGATGAAAATGTTCTATAAGTTCTTGGAAATGTTCCTTCTATGTGCAGTAGATGGGATTAAACTCCTGCCACCCGGTGCAGACCCTTTACTCTCAATCTCCTCGTTGCTTTTTGGCTTTCAGGGGCAGACTTCTGCCTACTTTTTGCTTTCAGATTTATTGTTACTGTTAAGAATTCTCCTACACATCTGTAATTATCTTGTGTTTACACAGGTAGCCAACCGATGTTAATTCTGCATAATCAGCTTGTAATTTAAACAGAATGCATTTAATCTAGATTTAGCAAATGCAAATGTTTAGTCCTTAGCTACTTGCATCGCGATTCCTTTACAGGCAGTGGAAAGACACTTTCAGCAAGTAAATTATGTTTTCCTAATGTAGACAACAGAAATAAATCACATCAGCCTAACTGGAAGTGTTCCCTTTACCAATATTTGCACTCTTTGTAGGCATGACAATTAATAAGAAGCCTTGCTTGCAGAAGATCTTCTATTGCATCCCCACAACGTGACTTCACACAGTCACAGAGTCACAGAACATTAGGGACTGGAAGATGGTCCAGTCCAAATCACCCCGCCACAGCAGGATCCCCTAGGTGCAGTCCCACAGGAACAGGTCTAGGCAGGTTTGAAATGGCTCCAGAGAAGGAGACTCCACAACCCTCCCTGGGCAGCTGCTGCCAGTGCTCTGTCACTGGTTCAGGTACAGGTTCAGTCTGGAAGAAGGAATTAAGCAGCTCTAACTGAAGGTAGAACTTTTGTGGTAGATGTGTCCAATCGAATTTGACTCAGAAGCCTTTAAAGACTTGCACTGAGAATTCGTGGAGGATGATGAAGTTTTGGAGAGTGGAAAAAAGGAAAACCACGGTTCTCATCTTCAAAAAGGTGGAAGAATAGGAATGGAGAATTAGATGTGAGCCAGATTGAGTTCCTTTTATAAAAAGTTGGAACAAATAATCAAACAATTTATAAGCACCTGGAGCTAACGTAAGAGTAAAGTAACTGCCAGCACAGATTTCTTGGGAACAAAGCTTGTCAGAATAATCTCATTTCCTTCCTGTGATAGGATGAGAGCCTTACAGATAAAGGAGGGGAAATGTATCTGCTGTATTCAATACTTTGATTTTCCACAGTCCTTTGAAGCTTCTTTATATGACACTCATAGGCAAAGGTTAAGATTTAGTTGATTAGTTTCATAGATGTGAAAAATTATCAGATGTGCCCAGAAAGTCTTGAGAGCAATTTGCTATCAGATCAGAAGGTGGGGTTCTGGCAGGTTCTGCAGATGTCTGTCGTACGTCTCGTGCTGTTTTGTTCTTTCATGAATGACATAAATATTGAAATGAGGAATAGATCTGTTTATTTTCACAAACAATTCACTGAGGAAGTCATAAGAAAACAGACAAACAGATAAACTGGTAAAATCCAACAAAGAAAGATTTGAAGTTCTGCAGTGAGGCAGGAATACAGCTGCAGGAAATAGAACAGGCAGGAAGATGCTCTGAAGAAAAGCTGGAACAGAGGAGGTTTCATACAAATATCAGAAGGACCATCTTCCCAGTGAGGGTGACAGAGCATTGGAACAGGCTGCCCAGGGGAGTTGTGGAGTCTCCTTCGCTGGAGACATTTCAAACCCACCTGGATGTGTTCCTCTGCGACTTGATCTAGGGGATCCTGCTGGGGCAGGGGGATTGGACTGGATCGTTTGAAGTCCCTTCCAATCCCTAATGATTCAATGATTCTATGGGAAGCATCTGTTCAGCACACTGGCTCCCAGATCGAACTTAAACTGAATGTGTCCTGTCTGTCCTCAGGTACAGAATCGCTGAATCTTACAGAACATTAGGGACTGGAAGGGAACTCGAAAGCTCATCCAGTCCAATCCCCCAGCCACAGCAGGATGACCTAGTTCCAGCCACACAGGAACATGGCCAGGGGGATTTGAAACACCTCCAGAGAAGGCTCCCCACCGGGCAGCCCCTTCCAGTGCTCCATCACCGGCACTGGGAAGAAGTTCCTTCTCATATTGGATGTGGAACCTCCTGTGTCCAAGCTCGTGCAAACTGATGTGACTGCATTGCTTGGCACTAATACAGCTGCAGGCTGGTCTGGTTTTTGTGCCGTGACTCAGGGTGAAGGTAAATTGGATGGAGAGAAAGTCTGAAGCCCTGTGCAGTGTGAGGAGATGACACTCTAAAGGTACGAGCAGCTGTCCCGTCCAGGTTTTGTTCTGTTTGTTGTGAAGTCTCATTCCCAGCACCAGCAAAACAAAAGCACACCGATGGACAATGATGTCTACATTTAGTCCGTGCAAAGCTCTATTTCCTGTTAGATGGGAAGACAAATCCTTGTTGCTTACCTCTTTTCAAATTGCGTTCCGAAAGAGCACGGTGCTTTGTTCTGAAATGCTGCAGTGCTCGCTAGAGATCTCCTTTTGAAAAGGGGCAATCGTGTGGGCATGTAAAAATTGATGCTTGTCAGATCTTTTCTTGGGGGATTTCTTTGGGTGGTTTGAGCAGAGCAAGACTAGAAAACCATCAGCGCTGGACTTTCAGGGCGATTCGTTTTAAGGAAAAGGCCAATGATTCTTCAGGTTAGCTCATGCAGAAAAATAATTGTTTCTTTTAGCCTCTGAATTCACTCCTTGCTTGTAGTTGTTTGCCTTCTCCTGTGGCCTCGTCTGACCTGTGTTTCATCTAGGAATATGACTGAGGAGGAGCAAGATCCTTTAGTCGCTGCTTCACCTCACTGAGAGTCAGGTGTGGAGTCAGAAGCTTTGCCTGTGAAGATGATTCTCTTGGGGCAGCCTGAGAGAGATTCCCAAGCTGATCAAGACCAGAGAAAGAGAATTGTGCTAAAGCAACGGAAGGGTTGGCTTGTATGACACTAGAAGGTAGATGGTGTTCTGCCAGGGAGATGGTTTAGCATCAGTGCAGTTACATTTTTAGGTTTCTACACTCAGAAAGGTCACTGGTGCACACTTGGGACATGCAGTACATCTCCTGACAGCTTTAGTGAGCTGTCTGATGCACACCTGATCCCCATTCCCTCTGCCCACTTCTGGGGAATGGAGCTTCTAGTTTCCCTGTTCCTGGAAAAGGCTCTGGCTTTTCTCATCACCTGCATTTGCAGTGGAATCCATTCTTGCTCCCTTGTACGTCTTCTGCAGTTCTCAATGCAGCTGAGCTTTGGTTTCCTTAATTCTCTACCTAGAGGCTTGGCACAGTTCCTGTGTTTCTCCTATTTGGAGTGTTCCCAGCTCTCCTCTGTGTACACTGTGCTTCAGCTCATCCAGGACTCCAGCATTGACTCAACTGGCCTCTTGCCACAACTTTTTGTTTAGACTGGAATTAATCTTCTCGTTTTAAGGCATTTACCTGTGAAGAAAACTGGATCTCAGCAGCCCTTTGTTGCTGAGGTCAGCACCCAATGGGATCCTTTCTGTCAGTCCACTGAAAAAGTCTGTAGGACATTCTTACATCCACTGCTGTTGATCAACATTGCTTTTCTACTGCACAGAAAAGGTCTGGATGAGTAGAAGTCAGATGAGTTGTGTGTCCAGCAGGAGTAGGGAGGTGATTCTCCCCCTACACTCAGCACTGGGAGGGCTGCACTTTGAGGACTGGGTCCAGTTTTGCGCACCTCAGGACAAGGGAGAAATCAAAATGCTGGAGCAAGGGCAGAGGAGGTCAGTGTAGCTGCGGAAGGGCCTGGAGAATCAATGTGATGAGGACAGATGGAGAGAGTTGGGTGTGTTTAGTTTGAGGAAGAGGAGGCTGAGGGGAGACCTCATCGCTCTCTACAGCTCTCTGAAATGACACTGTAGAGGTGCTGGTGCTGGGCTCTTCTCATGGGTCATTAGCAACAGAAGCAGAGGGAAGGGGTCAGGAAGAAATTTTTGATGGAAAGAGTGTTCAGGCCCTGGGATGGGCTGCCCAGGGTGGGGGTTGAGTCCCCATCCCCAGATGTGTTTAAAAGTCACCGAGATGTAGTGTTGGGGTATCTGGTTTAGGGGTGAACTTGTAGCGTAGAGTTGCTGGTTGGACTCAGTGATCCCGGGGGTCTTTGTTACGTGCATGTGTGTGTGATTCTGTACTATTGCACTTGCATCCTGTTCTAAAGAACCTGCAGCTTCTCTGCAGGTCAGCGTGGCAGCTTTCGGGTGCGCTAAATCCACTTCGACTCTACTAACCAGTGAAGAAATGAAACAGGAGCAGCTCTCTGTAGAGTTTACAAACAGTGCTACAGGAGGTCATTCCTCCTGCGAACCCCTGGTATGTGCCAATTTGTCGTGCTCTTAATTATAACAGGAAAAGTGTGAGGAACAATGAGCTGCAAACTTACTTGGAAAACACATAATTTAGGAGCTTAAGAAGATGACTGGGGTCATCTCTAAAGCAGATTTCATCGTTGCCAGTGAGTAGTTTAATGCTTTCATTAAATGGGTTTTAATTGCCTTTTTTATTTTGGCTAACAACCTGATCCTGAGAACACTGCAGCTACAGCTGTTCAGCTTGAAAAGCGTTTGTTCTTGAGGCACCGGATAAAGTGCAGGTCTAGACGAAGTGAACGTTCCAGAAGCGTGCAAGATTTCTTCAAGCCCTTGACTGCTAACATTTGCTCGCTTCTGGGTACACGCACCTTGTTTCCTCTGTGATGTGAGGTGTGTGTGACTACTGCGTCCTCGGAGCCTGCAGATCATGTGCTACAGTGGAGACACAGGATGGGAAGAATCCTAAGTCAGACAGAAGCAGCAGGTTTTTTGCAAAGACCTTCCCCTGCCTTCATGTCGGCCCCGCTCAGGTACTGGATGGTCAAAAGAAGGTCCCCCTGGAGCCTTCTCTTCTCCGGTCTGAACAACCCCAACTTTTTCAGCCTGTCCTCATACAAGAGATGCTCCATTCCCCTGATCATTGTAGTGGCCTCCTCTGGGTGTGCTCCAGTCTGTCTGCATCCTTCAGTTGCTGGGGGCTCTAGAACTGGACACAGTAGTCCCGGTGAGGTCTCAGCGTAATTTGGTCTGACGGAGTTAGCAGGGAATTCACAGTGAGTGTCCACGTTTGAGCAGGGCTCTACACTCGTGTTCACTCTTTGGGAAGAACACAGAAAGTTGCACAGGCCGATCACACAGCCGCTGCGTCACGTCTGCGTTGGTGATGACGTGACTGACAGTGGTGACGCATTGTGCACCCAGGGGAACAGCAGAATGCTCACAAGCATTCTGATAGCCTTTCTTATGAGTGCCTCTATAAATAAGAAGCAAAGATAATGGGATTATATTGATTAGACTGGTGACAGAGCCAGTGATGAGTAGCAATCTCCTTTAAGAGGTCATTCAGAGGGATGGTCTGCTGCTTAGTTAACGATATTCAGCAATCTAGAACTAGCAGGAGTCTCTTCTCTTTTCCTTTCTTTCTTTTGCCCCTCGTTCTTTCCGTTATGTGCAGACCTGTGTGATGGAGCTGATGATGGTGATAGTAATGATAATGGCTTCTTGATTTTTTCCTTCTGCTGCTACTCTCTAGTTTTATGTGCTAAAGACGTACATCATCCACTACGACTTCATTAAGGACTTCTGAGACAAATTATTCCTGTTTTTCCACCTGATGCACCTTTCATCTGCATTTCTGATCCCAGAATTTTATATAAAAAAGGAAATATTGTAGCAAGTATTAGTTTTAAAATGAAACTTTAGAATAATTGACATTTGAGAAACAAGAACCAGCTCTTCACAAAATCACAGAACATTAGGGATTGGAAGGGACCTCAAAAGATCAGCCAGTCCAATCCCCCTGCCACAGCAGGATCCCCTAGATCCAGTCACAGGATCATGGCCAGGCAGGTTTGAAATTTCTCCAGAGAAGGAGACTCCACAGGCCCCCTGGGCAGCCCCTTCCGGTGCTCTGTCACCCTCACTGGGAAGAAGGTCCTTCTCATAGTTTGGCTGGAATTTTGGTTTTCAGCTGGTTTAAATGTACTAAGAAGTACTTTATGATCCAGTGTGAGGACAGATCTGCCTTTTAGGAACACTGGAGTAATAAACATCAAAGCAGGCAGAAGCTTGTCAGTGCACTGCGTGATGGCATTTGAAGTGCTGGCAGTAACCAGTCCCGATGCACAGCAATCTCCCGATGCCTCATTTCCCAGTCACTTCAGATCCTATCACACAGCATACTTTTGCACAAAACCTCATCTTCTAGTGCTGTGTAGCTGGTGTGAAATGAGCCACTTGCCCTCAAAAATAACTGTCGAAGGTTATGAGGAGGCAGTTTGATCGGCTACCAACGCGCTGCAATGAAGTGACAAGACTGTCATTGCAACCCGACCTGTAAAGGACACAGAGGCGTAGGTGTGTGAACTGTGTTCTCTTCATTTCTGTAGCTCATTGAGGACGACTCAGCCAGATCAGATCTTCTAAATTCCAAAAGAAAACCAAGTGCACTAGAAAAAATTCTAGTATTCCAAAAGGTTTTTTCTCTTAGACCATCTCTAAACAAATAATCATAGAATTACAGAACCACAGAATAATCCTGGTTGGAAGGACCTCCCAGATCACCCAGTCTAACCAGACCCTGCAGCAATAAAACACCTAAATACCTGATTGATCAATTAAGACAAACTGACCCCCTCCGTGCCTGCTGCTATAGCAGCTTCTGAAGCACCACGTTTCTTAAATTCCTCCAGGGATGGCGAGTCAACCACCATTGTGGTTACTTACAGCAGCAAGTTATTTTCTTCTGGCTAATATGCGGGGAGGAATAAGAATCCCACCCCTAGGCGTGGTAACTACTGGGGGAATAGTGAAGATACCTATCATAACATGTCTGAACATCCCCTCCCCTCACCATCTTTGTGGCTCTGTGCTGGACTCAGTCCAGCAGCTCGTGTCCTGTAACATCTGTATGTAGATTCAGTGTGGAGCCCTCCATCAGCTGGGCCTTGTGGTACAGAAAGGCACGAGCCCCTCTGTCTTCAGACTCAGTTCAGTTGCTGGTGCAGACTCATTCCCATGCACAAGTGCGTGTGCGCGCACGCAGATTCACACAGGCAGGGGGTGGGAGAAAGATGCTAGAGGCTGCTGGCCTGTTTGTCACTGTGTGGAAGTTGGAAGCTTTAAGGAACTTAAAGGAAAGCTGAAGCGAAGCAATTCCTCTCGCACTCCTTGTACAAACACACACACTGATGACAGTAATTCTTCACAGTTAGGCATCCAGATACTGTCAGATGCTTTATGTGAACTTTTTCCTTTGGTCAACAGTTTCAGAGCCTCACTCGAATGTGATGCCTTGGGAGGTCAGGATCATGCAGAGAAAGACAATATTTCTGCCAGCTAGTGCCAACCCTGGAGAGAATCTGAACACTAGAGAAGAATTCCTGATTTTGTCTCTGAATTTCATGAGGAGATAATGGACCACTGGGGTGATGTGCTCATCGTAACCTCTGCTGCTAAGCAGATGAGCTGACATGGCCTATAATACCTACAGGTTTTTCAGGTTTCACTGTGCCTGGCTCAGGGCAACAGCCTGGAGCTGGGTTTACACATCTCCATGTAATGTTCTGCTGCATTTAGTAGTGATTTTGTTTTAAGAGTCTTTTCAGTTTGATAGCTGAGTATAAAAGTGTACATCACAAATACACAGTGGAAGAGCTACAGTCAAACTCCTGGTTCAGATTAGTGAGAAAACCAAACTGAAAAGATGTCACTACAACCCAAATATTTATCCTGATCTCAAGCTAAAGTGGCAGCCACTTGGTAGGGATCACACTGCCTGACTTGATGTTGTCTCTGCAATAGATCACAATCTCTACCCCTCCTAACACGCCAAATGAGAAGTCAGTCTGTTGGTGCATGGCAGTCCAAATTCTGAGCTGAAGAATCACTAAAAGGAAACACTAAACACTGAATCACAGAACATTGGGGATTGGAAGGGGCCTCGAAAGATCATCAAGTCCAAGCCCTCTGCCACAACAGGATCCCCTAGATCCAGGCAGGTTTGAAACCTCTCCAGAGAAGCGTGTGTGTGTCTGTGTAGAGTGCAGTATGTGCACACACAAACACCCGTGCGGTGTGCAGGCATAGAGGTAGATGGGAAAGATGCTGCAAAGCCTGGTAACAACTATCCCTGGCCCACTAGTAAAGTAATTGTCAGAGAATGACAGAATCCCAGAACATTAGGGATTGGAAGGGACCTCGAGAGATCATCTAGTCCAGTCCCCCAGCTGCAGCAGGATCAAACTAGAACAAGCTAAATGTTTAAGCTTTAATCTAAAGCTACTTGGATCTGATAGTGGCAAAAATTCCGTGGTGGCATTGTAGTGTTCAGAACAAACCAAAACTCACAGTTGTACTAACATTTTGCTGTGTCTGTTGCAGAGACCCTTCACTTCAGAAAGTGTCTGTCTGCCCATTTTATAAGGATGTTATCTGTTGTCTCCATGATTCCTTGACGGTCAGAAAGACTCAAGCGATGCTAATAGGGAAGGGGCTGCCATCCTCATCCACTTTCTGATGAGTTACACTCGCAGGATTTCAGTGGCCTTTTCCTTCGGGTTACGTTTCTAAAAGTTATAAAAGCTTTTCAGTTGTTTTAACTCTCTTTTAGAGAATTTTCTTCCAATGTTTAGATTGGTAAATACTAACAGATTTCAACTCTATTTTTAACTTTTAAATTCTGTTCTAATGCTTAAGCAATCTGTTATTGCTAGTGAAGAACTTCAGACTCTAAACATATTGTTATTAGACCTCATTAGAAAAAGTGACAGAGATCTGCCTTCTCTTAGAAAATGTGATTCACCCAAAAGTCCAGCTCCTTTCCAAAATCATGTCAAGCTTAGCAGCATTTTCATTTGCCAGAAAATATAAGAAAAAATTGTGTAGAAAAATGAGGATAATTAATATTCTTGGAATTACATGGTGGGGGTGACAGAGCACTGGAAGGAGCTGCCTAGAGGGGTTGTGGAGTCGTCTTCTCTAAAGATGCTTCAAACCTGCCTGGCCATGTTCCTGTGTGACTTGATCTAGGGGATCCTGCTGTGATGGGGGGATTGGACTGGGTGATCTTTTGAGATCCTTTCCAATCTCTAATGCTCTGTGACTCTGTGATTCTCTTACTAACTAATCTGATTCTGTTGATACAATCAGGCCCTGCTACCCATAAATCTTACTTCAGAAGACATTCTGCCACCGTGCACTGCTCTGTCTGTGACTTGCTGCATGCAGCGCCTTGTTATACTGCTCCTAGGAGTGTCAAGATCTAGTTGGTTTATGCATTTGGTTAATTTTCTAAAATGTGAGGTGATTATCTTATAACAACAGATTGATCAAACATAAGTTTGAACACAAAATGCAATGTACTGATGGGATGATAAAAACCTCATTCCTCTGCAGCTCCAGGGACATGCACTGGGTTGTGATGTTTGTGTGAATGTATGTGAGTTTGTGGTAAGCTGTACCCGTGTCCCCAAACAGATCCTTTTGCTTCCTCTGTATGATTAATACATCTGGAAATCACACAAGAGACAGCAAACCTGAAGGGGAAAGACACTTCTGAAGAACACAACTTAATTACATATCTCATCTAATTAAGTCACACCTGTCAACATTTGGGTGTGTTGTAAGACATTTGGTGCAACGGCCTTACTCCACTGTGGCAGCTGTCTGTAGTGGTTCTGCATTTCCCAGCTCCAGTGAAAGGAACTAGTACCAAATGGGAAAGACAGGAAGAAGTAGTTCAGGGAGTGGTAACAAGTTCTCTCACACATATGAGCTGATCATCCTGCAGACTCATTTGCTTATCCTCTGAAAATGAACTATTGGAGTGGGGAGTGTTTAGGTTTTTTTCTTGTTCTTTAAACATTTTCCTGCACAAATAAGATTGCCATTTGGGAAAAGGTTTACTCGACCCCTGTTTTGCAGCTGTTCAGTAGCTGACACTGAGTTGTTTATTTGACCCGTATTTTGCAGTTGTTCATTAGATGCCACTGGGCAGAGCCTGGCTCCATCCTCCTAACACCCATCATTTCCATACTGATCAAGATTAATAGGGTCACCCCTCAGTCTCCCTTTCTCCAGGCTCAAGAGACCCAGCTCCCTCAGCCTTTCCTCATCAGGGAGATGTTCCACTCCATCATCCCTGTGGCTCTGCACTGGACTGTCTCCAGCAGCTCTGTGTCCTTCTGGAACTGAGGAGCCCAGAACTGGATGCAGGATTCCATAACAGACTAGAGGCAGGGAGAACCTCTCTCAATCTACCAACCGTCCCTGTTCTGATCCACCCCAGGATCCCACTGGCCTTCTTGTCTTCTGTCAGACACCCCAGTGTTTCTTAAATGGTGCTACTCTGGCGTGTGGTTTTGGAGTGGCACTTTTAGAGGCTTTGGGCTTGGAAGCTCTGTAGGGTCTGTAGATCTCCATGGCAACTTAGACCACCACCTTGTATACAGAAATTTACATGTAAACATGACTGGCTCCACCTCCAGCCGCCTGTGAGTTAGATCCCCCAGGTCGTTTTCTGCCAGACTGCCCCAAGCCTCTGTGAGAAGTCACAGAGAAATGGATACGGTCGGTGCAGGCTGATTGCACGGTCCTGCAGGCTGCGTGGCTGAGCCCGAGAGTGCTGGCCAAGGGAGCTCCGTCTGTCTGGCACCTCGGCACAAGTGCTCCACTACTTGGGCCTCTTCTCCTCAATGTGCTCATTAATGATCTCGATGGGGGCACAGAGTGCTCTCTCCCAGAGTTTGCAGACGTGTCCCCCCCCCGTCGCCCCTCAGCACTGGGCCCGCCCGCGGCCCGACGGGATCCTTCGAGAAGCTCCCCCGCCCCGAGGAGGCCGCGCCCGCCGNGACGCCCCCCCGCCCCGAGGAGCCCGCGCCCGCCGCCGCCGCATTTCAACGGGCCGGGCCGGGCCAGGCCAGGCCGCCGCCTGTGCAGGCGCTGCCGCTCGGTCTCTTGCCCCGCGCAGCCGTGTCGATTTGGGTTTCCAAAGCTGTTACGTGGCCGTGGACCGCGGAGAGCATCGCGACCGAGCAGAGCGACCGCAGCACCCGGTGAGTGCGGCCTCGGCCG
>VXBP01004743.1:101951-130472 GCA_013400115.1 Rhinopomastus cyanomelas | reverse complement strand
AGGAAGAACCATTGTATCTCTAAAGCTTTGGAGACCTCCACCTCAGCTTAGAAAATCCCAAATATCCACAAAGCCGGTGTCCTCCTCTCTAAACTCAACATTTTGTAAAACAGCCTCGTCGCTTGGGCTTCTTAGCAAACTGCCAAGTCTTTGATGTTGTAAACCCACAAAAGAGACTGTGAACGCGGTGGCTAGAAACAGGTCGAATTAATTGCCCCCTGACCTGCTGCAGATATCCTTCAAAATACAGTCTGATGCGGTTCACTCCAGTGCGAAACACGAGGGGCAATAACATCATGCTTTCAGCTTTCAGCCAGAGAAGACAGTAATTATCCTCCACATAAATAGAGGCTCAGAGAAGCAGCTCTGTAATTACAGGGTAACTAAGCTGGAGCTAATTCACTTGTGTTCTGAAGTGCATCTGAAGTTTGCAATTAAGGCCGGTCCATGATGAAACACTAGCAGTACACTTACCTTCACACTGTGCTTTATTTTTCACTCTTATCTATCATGAACCTAGATATTTTGCAGGGATTAATGATAGGCTGTGAAAAGTTGATAGCCTGGAGTTCAGCAGAGAGCCATTAAACTGGCCTGGTCATTAATCCCTAGAAAATACCCTGCACCAAGGTTGTTATAAGGTGAATATGGAAAATGACTTCCCACTCATGTTGACTTTTGTCTCGGCTGTTTTGTCTTGGGCAGAGCGTAGAAACAACACCCCAAATGCAGGTGATGCAGGTGACTCCTTCTCCCTTGTGTTTAGGTGGGCCTGATGTTAAGGGTATGAGTCTTCCTTAAATTCATCTTTGTGCACCCCTGAGGGCTGCCACTAGAATCACAGAATGATCATGGTTGGGAGGGGCAATGGTTGTAAGTTGGAAGATAGGAGGTTCCACATCAATATGAGAAGGAACTTCTTCCCAGTGAGGGTGACAGAACATTGGAACAGGCTACCCAGGGAGTTGTGGAGTCTCCTTCTGCAGGGACACTTAAAACCCACTTGGAAAAGTTCCTGTGTGACTTGATCTAGGTGATCCTGCTGTGGCAGGAGGATTGGACGACTGGATGATTTTTCAAGGTCCCTTCTAATCCCTAACGTTCTGTGACCCTTCACGAGCCTGGTAGCTCTGCTCTGGACACCTTGCAGCATCTCAATGTCTTTCCTGGTACGAGCAGCCCAGAACTGAACCCTTGTGAGGTGAGGCCCCACAAGGGCTGAGCAGAAGACCTGAACCAGCCTGTCTGTCTCAGCCACGTTCATCTGGCAATGCTGGAGGTTAATTTTAGACCGAGCCTTGGTTTTCTGAGATGTGTATTTCCAGCTTCTCAGAGATGAGAAACAACACTGGCAGCCTAGTAAAAACATCCATTACCGGGGGAATACGTAGAAACACTCTTTCATCAGTCATCCTGCCCATGTGACTCCCTCCCAGAACTAAGGGTGGTAATGAAAGTAATTTAACATACATCCGTAATTAATTTACTGCACTCTTCCTGCTGATGGCAATCGTCTCACCTAGGAAGGTTTATGGAATTGATCTTAATGCATGAAAATAGAGAAGGAAAAGCCCTAAAGGCAGCTGAATGTGGTTTTACCTCTAGGCATGGGAGCAGTTCAGCATTGTTTGGAGAAGTGTTTTGGGGTATCTAGCAGGAGCCATCATCATCTTTGAGAAATGAGGGCAAGCACAAGGGTTGAGCAGGGCTTTCCCCTCACCAATGAGAGCAACCAGCCCTTGCCCCTGGGGCTACTTGGACTTTGCACAATGTGAACAGACTCAGGGAATTTTGACTGAGGAAGTTGTGGCTGCTCCCTCCCTGGAAGTGTTCAAGGCCAGGTTGGATGGGGTTCTGAGCAACCTAGTCTAGGGGGAAGTGTCCCTGCCCATGCCAGGGCAGGGTGGGCTTGGAATTAGATGAACTTTCAGATCCCTTCCATCCCTGTGATTTTATGAGATGTGAGTGTGGTTCAAAGAGGCTTTGCAGAAGGGGACAGAGCTGCTGGACAGCTAGAGGTAGCAGCAGGGGTGCAAAATGCACCAGCTCATGGTTCTTACTCCAGTACCATCTCAGACCACGAGCCCAGATCCCTGGCATCCAGCCAGAAGGACAACTCTGGCCAATGTGCAAATCCTCCAGACGTGCAGATGCATCTGGGCACTCTGGCTGCTCACACACTGGTCTGTGCACACGCTGCGTGCAGACAACTGGTACCAGATGTGTGTGACGGAGTCTATGTATACATGTGCCAGATGTGCCTTGAGCTTCTAGAGGTTTAAAAGCATCCTGGGGTTGCTCTGATATCAGTGAGTCTGTGACTGTTAAGCTGCTGCCATTTCACCACTGTGGTGAAAGTCAGTCAGGGTTAGAAGGGACCCTCTTCCCATAAACATGAATTGATTTCTAGCAAGGACTTGCTGCAGGGGACAGCTCTGCCTTTGACAAAAAAGAGATTTCAGCAAGAGGCAGGAAAAAGTCCCTATTCCCTGAGCTTGAAGAACAATCTGAGGAGAACAGCTCTACTTGCGGCTGTAATACATTGACTGTGGCAGCACAGGGGCTGGTGAAGCACATAGGGTAAGATGCTAGCCCTGGCCAAGCTCTGTTCTTGACTGAAAGATGCCCTAAGACACGGTAACTTGGAGATCTTCAACATCACAGCAATTGTACTCACCTAAGACAGGGGATCTTAGCGGTGCAGCTGGTGGGAGCAGAACTGGATTAGCGTCGGATGCTTAAATACAAAACCTGCCCTTTCTGTAAATGCACATATCCCTCAGCTTGGCTCCTTCCCACCACGTTGCAGCCAGGTGCTGATTAGGTGCTCCTGCTTTTGCCTGAAGCAGGTGTGGTTTTGGTGACGGTGTTATAAGCTGCTCTGGTGAGACACCCGGCCGGGGAACAAATCACAGGGTGATACCCACTGTGTGGGCACAGTGAGAACAGAAGGATGCGATAGGCAAAGCACCCATGAAAGGACAGTGCTAGATCAATTTGAAATATCCTTAATCAGATCTTCTTCAATTAAGGGAAGGTAGTATTTTTTCCAGAGAATAAAATGGGCCCATTTCGAAGGACAGCAATGGATGAAATAATTTGCTGGAGTTTCTAGGCTTTTCTCTCTACACTCAGGCAATGTTCATCAGCAAATGTTCTTATGCTAATGGAGCACACAGGACTCTACGGCATCGCTGTGTGTTTTGTCAGCTACTGAAAAGAAAGCCCTCAGATAAAGCGTGTGTGAGCAGACACAGCCACAGAAGTGATGCTCTGGGTCTGTGGTTCCTGTTTGAGCAACTTGTCTGGGTCGTGCAGAACATGGCAACTGAGAAGAACAGTGGCATCGTCACTATTAGCCTTGCAGCCCGAGAACAAATCGATGGGTTTTGGTGGTACAGCACAGCCCAGAGGGAAAAGATTCGCCTGGCAAACCCAATATCCTGTAGCCCTTCCAAGTACACACTGCTCAGAAGTTTTGCCTATTTTGAAACTGTTTCAGGTTCTTTCCTTCCCTCCTGCTTCCAAGGAGTGGTGGCTAGAAGGTGGCTGACGTTCCCAGCTGCCCTTTCAAAGAGTCTGACTGAGAACCCAGAAAACCTCAGCCAGGTGCTAAGTGACTGCTGCACATTTGAGCAAGAACCCGATTTGCTGCCTGGCTGATGGCACAAGTGTGAACTTTGCTTAGTGAGGAGATGCATTTTCCTGTTGGAGAGGAACCATCATTTTAACCTGCAGAGCAATAAAGTCTGTATTTTTTCTCCCCTTATTACCATGATGATGCATGAAAGGCCATCACCTTTTCTTTGTGTCAGAACGAGGAAGAAAACTATTTCAAATAATGCAAATGTACTCAAAGGTTCCTTTTGCTTGTCCTTTCTCCACCTTTTCTCTTTCCATCCATCATAGCAGAGACAAAACCGGACACCAAGAGAAGATAAAACGAAGCCAAGCATTCAACAGAGAACAATAAAGGAACAACTACGGTGCTGGGAGCGATCCCCCTCCTTCATATCCCCCTCCCTTCCTCCCCTCCGGCAGCAGAGGGGTGGGAGCTGTAGGCAGCAGCCGCTAGAGATCAGCCTTGCCCTGCGCTTGGGCGCAGCTCCCAGCACCCTCGGCTGCCTCGGCTCCTTCGGTCCTTGCCCGACCTTTGCGGCTTGTTCCTTTGGAACCTGCCTGCTCTCTCCAGAGCATTTCCAGAGTCCCCAGTGCGTTTCCCCATCACTTCAAACCGGGTGTCATCAATTAGCCGGCAGCACGGCAGAGATACATTTTCCTGCAGAGAAATTGTGTGCCTCTTTGCAGCAGAAGTGCAGAACCTCCTCTTTCCCCAGGCTGGTTGCTTTGGTTTAGCTGTTCTGTTGTTTCGGGGTTTTTTTGTTTGGGGTTTTTTAGTACTATCCTCAGTAAAAACTTGAAGAGTTGTGTTCCTCCCTGACTCCTGTCTGCTGTCGGATGGCTGACAGTGCTGTACCTGACATTCTCCTTTCTGAGACACACGCCCATCCGATCAAAACAGGCAAAGGAAAAGGCTGCTCCCTCCCTGGAAGTGCTTTTTAACAAGGGTGCTTTGCTTTTTAACAAGAGCACTCCCGTCCCAGCCCACTGCCTGCTCTAAGACAAGAGGCACTACTGGTAGTCGTAGTGATCAGGACAAGCCCAGCGTTCTGCTTTGGGCAGGGCTGGTGGGCACCCATCCTCCATCCCACTGCACTTTCCTTATGAACTGGGCATACTGGGGGCTGCTCTGTAACCAGCATGGCAAAGCAGTGTGCAGAGGCTCTCTACAAGAAGAAACTTGGCAGATGCTTGCCCTAGAGGAGAGCTCTCCTAGCTCTCACCTAACACTTCACTCAGGCTTAGTGCTGCCATCAAGCTGGTAGTTTCCCAGTTTCAGACATTATCACAGAATCATTAAGGATTGGAAGGGACCTCGAAAGATCATCCAGTCCAATCCCCCTGCCACAGCAGGATCACATAGACCAAGTCATAGAATCAGTCAGGGTTAGAAGGGACCACAGGATCATCCAGTTCCAACTCCCCTGCCATGGGCAGGGATACCCCACCCTAGATCAGGCTGACCAGAGCCTCATCCAGTCTGGCCTTAAACACCTCCAAGGCTCAGAACTTCTCTGATCATCTCTCATTTTGCACCTCGGAAATACATTGAACACGACGTGCCTATGGAACCAGCTGTGACAAATGCAGATGGGGTAACATGTGGAATGCAGGATGATCCAGAACATCAGGAACTGTGCTTCAGCTTCTTTTGTGTTACAGGACCTCAGTTCACAGAATCACAGAATTACTGAGGCTGGAAAAGACCTCTGAGATCAAGCCCAGCGTATGACCTCACACCACCACAACCTAGATCATGGCTCTAAGGGCCCTCTTTTCTTAAATGTCTCCAGGGATGGAGACTCCACTACCTCCCTGGGCAGTCCATTACAGTGTCTGATCACCATTTCCTCTTGGAAGGGTGAGCTTCCTGACATCCACCTTAACCCTCTCCTGGTGCAGCTGCAGCCCCTGCCCTCTCATGCTGTCACTAATTGCCTGGGAGAAAAGCCTGACCCACACTTGTCTATAACTTCCCTTCAGGTAGTTGTGGAGACTGATAAGGTCCCCCCTGAGTCTCCTCTTCTCCAGGCTAAACACCCCCAGCTCCCTCAGCTTCTCCTCATCAGACTTTCCCTCCAGTCCCTTCCCCAGCCTCGTTGCTCCTCTGGACCTGCTCCGGCACTTCAGTCTCTTTCTTGAAGCGAGTGGCCCAGAGCTACCCTCAGTACTTTATCCAAGTCTGTTTGGAACCTGACACTTGCACTTTCCAAATGAAAATATTGATTTCCTAATTCACACTGGGAACGGGCAGTACCACCCAGAATGTTCCCCTTCTGCTGGTGGCAGGTTTTAAAAGCTGTGATTTGTTACTGTTATAAACTTCACCCTGCAGTGGAAGGATGCAGGGAAGCACACGGTGATGCTCAGATCACAGCTTGTTTATTGTCACCAGCAGCAGACTTGATATCAGAAAACTCTGGGAAGCACTAAAAGACTTGGAGCCTTCCCTCCCTCTGGCAGTTTCCAGGAAGTCCCCTTAGCCAGCTGAGGTGGGAGGGGATCTCTGCTCCAACCTCTAGCTTGGTTCAAGTCTGACTAGCTCCAAGGATGAAGATCCTGCTGTTTCTACGTGTTCCTGTCCCAGTGCCTGCCAGCTGTCCTGTGTCTCCCTGACTATCCCCATGGCCCAGGCAGAAGATTTGTGCCACCCTCAGGATTTGTGCCAGGGCTTTGCCAACTAGCTGGGACCACCTCCCTAAACACAGGGCAGCAGGGTTAGCATGCCTGTGTGCGCACGTGTTGGTGGCACGTCGGTGTTCTCAGCGCTTGCTTCGCTCTTAGAGTGAAACGGTTAATCTGCAGTAAATGCTTGTGGTTATCCACAGTCTTTTCTGGAGAAACGTGAAGCAGCTCATTATGTCACCCTGCAAAACCCTGCCTGCGGGCGGCTTCCACTCCTGAGGCTGCTCTCCTGCTTCTCCTGCTGAGGAGAAGAACTGCAAATGGCAGGTAAAGGTGCAACGAGGAGAGACGTGGCAGCCCTCGAGGGCTGCGCCCGCCTGAGGTCACTGCTGCTCTGGAAATGATGCGGGGCCACCGGGTGCATTTGAAAGCCACTCTTCAGGTTCTGGGAGACCTTCTCCTCTCGCTCCCCTCTGGGAAACAAGTCCAGCAAGCACAGAGAGATGGACACAGTGATTTCTGGAATTCTGCAGAGGTTTCAGTGCTCACAGTTTTCCCCAGTTAGGGGACTGGCATAAAACCTACCTTGTCATCCTAAAAGGACAGTCATAGGCCAGCCAAAAGTTCAGCTTCTGACTGCCCTATCTACCTCAGCCTTGACATGACTTGGTCTAGGTGATCCTGCTGTTGCAGGGGGATTGGACGATCTTTTGAGGTCCCTTCCAATCCCTAATGATTCTATGATCCTACAATCCACATTAGACTTGTGATCACAAACTCATAGAACAGATTTGGCCTGAAGAGAACTTCAAGATCATTGAGTCTAACTTTTTCCTAGCCCTGTCAGCACCACTTCAATGCAGTGGGGACACTGGGGAGAAAATAGGGTCCCTGTAAGCCAGAACATTCCTGTCCACCTCTCTGCAGAGAAAGACTTTTAGGTGATAGCCCTTGTCACCAGGCACCCAGCAGCCAGAAGGCATCAAACACAGAGACTTCAGGGACACGCACATCCCAGGTTTGATGAGCAAAGGGATGAGGGACATGGAGGACTACTGATGATAGGACAAGGGGCATGTGTTCAGGCTAGAAGATGGAAGACTGAGATGAGCTCTGAAGCAGGAATCCCTCCCTGTGAGGGTGGAAGGGCTCTTTGAAAAGCCAAAAGTGATAGCACATATCTACTGGGTGATGGAAACCAAACGAAACCACAAGAAGAGCCAGCCGTTCTGCAGGAAACACAAGCCACTAACCCTGCAAACCAGGGCAGGAGCTTGAGGGTCACAGACAGAGCAGAAGAAAGGAAAGCTGAGAGAAGAGGGAACAGTCCAAGCAGTGTCAGTGTCCTTCAGTGCTTCCCAGACTGGGAGCTTATTTCTGCTGTCACGCACGGGAAGTGGGCACGTGCCCCTCCTATGGATTCATTTAGCACCACCAAAGCCCTCCTGTCTGCAGGGGCCAGGACTGGGCCTGGCATTACAAGATCCAGTCCTGGATGTGCACGGTACAGAGGATTTTGCAGGAAGCACAGCAGTATCCGAGAAGCTAATCTCTTTCCATGAGAAAAAACGAGCAGGAAACTCTGGAGTGAGTCCCGAAAGAGATGTCACTGGGTTTAATGTGTATTTATGCAGCTATTTAGAGGCAAACGAGAAGCAGTGATTATGTATAGAGTAAAATGGAGCAACGAATGGAGATTGTTTTAGCTTCCACTCTATCTGATTAGCCAGGAAGAACAACAGGCTGGTACGCCCCAGACAAACAGAAGCACGCTGAGCCTCAACGCTCAGGTCCTTGGGGGGTTCCTTTTTATTTACTGCATGAAACAAAGAGGGGGAACGGAAAGGATTTGTTTTGGATCAGCAGGGAGGTTTGGCAGCCCAGGCTGATTCGGTCCTTTGGCGTTCCTACGTGCTGCTGAAGGTAACGGGGCAACTCGGTGCCGCTTCTGTGCTCCTTGGCTGAGAAGCCCTCGGTTAATTGTAGCATCAACAGTGGCAATCATGGCATGAGGAAGGGCTGCAGCACAAGGTGTTCCTGTCCTCAGCATGAATATTAGCCTGAATAGCTGAATCCAGTGCCTTGGAGTTCCCCCCTGGCTCAGGTATCTGCTCTGTGCTGTGAGACCTGAGCCAGATGCTGAGAGAATGAAAACCCGTTACAGACATAGCCAGACAGAATGGAAAGCTGTGATTTATGAGGACAGCCGGTGATCCTTCCAAACCCCACAGCACACAGCTATCGGGAGCAGTGGAGCCTGAGATGGCTGGCATGATCAGGACACTGGGGAGACTTCCAGGAGGCAGGTTTTAAGGAAGGAAGCAAACTGTGATTGGGCATGAGCTCCTTGCTAGACCTGACATCTCAGAAAGACTGAAGTCACCAACCCATAGCTTTAGTCTCACAGACCCTTGACAGGTGCATGAAAGGGATGTACTTGGGTTGATGTTGCTGGAGGAGCTTTTTGGAACAGCAGGATTTAAATAGTCTATCAAATACCACGGGATCACAAACTGCCAGTGAGCACCACTGCTCCATGGACCGGGTGATGCTCTCTACTACCAAGGCTTAGGTGCCACATTGCAAGAGTAACATGTCTCCAGAGGCAACAGAGTGAGTGGAATCACTATTTTAGTAGTAAAGACGAATATTTAGCAGCTTTTTCATGAAGCAAATAAAACCTTACACCAAAGTGCTCATGACCTAAGTACTAGGCAACACTACCAGAGCGGGCACAAGGCTGCACAACCAACTATTTTGTGTACATGAAATCATCAGACAAGTCTTTCATACAACTGGGAGGGCAGCTACATCTTGTTACTACCTGTTCTCTCATAGGGCCCTGCTGGTGTGGGCACCCACTGGGGCACAGCACAGCAGTGAGACATCCAGTTCATTCATCAGGCTTGAGAACCCTGCTCCGTCCCTTCTCTGTGGGGAGATGCTGGTGATGTGCATGAGATAGAAAGCCTGAGTGTAACACAAAAGCTGCAGAACAACAGAAATATGGTTTAACCAATTATAGATTCTTGTCCTCCTCTCATCACAATAGAGGACACCAAGTGCTTCACTCTATTACAGAATCACTGAGGCTCGAAAAGACCTCTAAGAGCATCAAGCCCAGCCCATGACCTAACATCACAAAATGTGTGCTATAAAACTCATTACAGATGTACTTCAGAAATCATAGAATCATAACGGATTGGAAGGGACCTCGAAAGATCATCTGGTCCAATCCCCCTGCCACTGCAGGATCACCTAGACCAAGTCACACAGGAACACATCCAGGCAGGTTTTAAACATTTCCAGTGAAGGAGACTCCACAACTCACCTGGTCAGGCTGTTCCAGTGCTCTGTCACCCTCACTGGGAAGAAGTTCCTTCTCATATTGATGTGGAACCTCCTGTGTTCCAGCTTACACCCATTGCCCCTTGTCCTATCACCAGATGACATTGAGCAGAGCCTGGCTCCATCCTCCTGACACCCACCCTTCATATATTTATAAACATTAATGAGGTCACCCCTCAGTCTCCTCCAAGCTGAAGAGACCCAGCTCCCTCAGCCTCTCCTCAGAAGGGAGGTGCTCCACCTCCTTCGTTATCCTCATTGCCCTACGCTGGACTCCCTCCAGCAGCTCCACATCCCTCTTGAACTGAGGAGCCCAGAACTGGACACAATACTCCAGAAATGGCTGGATAAACACACTCCTGCAGGATAGGAAGAACTGATCACACAGAGCCAACAGTGTGATTTCCAGCTTGCCAAAAAGATCCTGTTAACTATAAAGAAAGGTCAGCAGCATCATTCTCTGATCTCTTCCCCAAAAAGGGACAACTCGTCAGACAACAAGGAAAAATCTATGGGTTTTGCAGACATAGTTAGCAGATCTCTAACTGAAGAATGGCAATAGGTTTATGATGCCTGGCATGAGGAACATCACTGGTGGAGGGGAGAGCCAGCAATGCAAAACCTGAGTGAAACAGAAGCAACTTACTCGAGTGCATCAGGAGTGCTCAGCTGTGCTAACAAGACTTCTGCAGTTTAGTGTTTGTAAGGCTAGCTCCCCAAGCAGGAGAGGTTCGACCAGTCATACCCCAGGTACCACCAGGTCTGTTCTCCCTGAGTAATTTTTGAATCCATGGGGCTGCCTGCACCAGGTTTGAAAGGGAACAGTAGTTTCAAAAGCAACTGAAAGGGTCCATATGGAGAGAGATATTAGCAGCACCCAAACCCTGGAGTCTGCACCCTTCTGGGTACCAGNGCCCAGAACTGGACACAATACTCCAGAAATGGCTGGATAAACACACTCCTGCAGGATAGGAAGAACTGATCACACAGAGCCAACAGTGTGATTTCCAGCTTGCCAAAAAGATCCTGTTAACTATAAAGAAAGGTCAGCAGCATCATTCTCTGATCTCTTCCCCAAAAAGGGACAACTCGTCAGACAACAAGGAAAAATCTATGGGTTTTGCAGACATAGTTAGCAGATCTCTAACTGAAGAATGGCAATAGGTTTATGATGCCTGGCATGAGGAACATCACTGGTGGAGGGGAGAGCCAGCAATGCAAAACCTGAGTGAAACAGAAGCAACTTACTCGAGTGCATCAGGAGTGCTCAGCTGTGCTAACAAGACTTCTGCAGTTTAGTGTTTGTAAGGCTAGCTCCCCAAGCAGGAGAGGTTCCCCCAGTCATACCCCAGGTACCACTAGGTCTGTTCTCCCTGGGTAATTTTTGAATCCATGGGGCTGCCTGCACCAGGTTTGAAAGGGAACAGTAGTTTCAAAAGCAACTGAAAGGGTCCATATGGAGAGAGATATTAGCAGCACCCAAACCCTGGAGTCTGCACCCTTCTGGGTACCAGAAAAATCACCTACCAAGTGCAAATGGTGAGAAATCAGCTTTTGCTAGCCCTGCTGCTGAAGGAACTGCTCACTTAAAAGCAAACTCTTCTGAGTAAGCTTTGTGAGGAGAAGTATTTTTCCTTCTGACTTTCACACACAGATCCAAAGGTTGTTGTTAGGCTGCTCATCACTGAAAGCCAGATCTGCAGAGAACACATCCCTGTCCCAACAGGGTGTTACTTTGGGAGAGCTGTCAGAGGAGAGGTCCTGTCCTCTCTCCCCCTCAGTCTACCCCTTTCTCATTTCACACTTTGCAAGAGGACAAAGTGCCTTTCTCAGCAGATAGCTGAGCACCTCTGGTGTGTGACCCTGCATTTCCCAACCTGGAGATGCCTGAGCACTGGATGCTAACAGCCAGGTAAAGCAAAGCCTCTCCCTGCAGAACCTCTCTCTCCATTGTACATGTTAGACTGGGATCTGGGGGTGTAAATGCATGGAAGGCTGAGATACCCAAACACCACACTGCAAAGCAGAGACAAAATAAGTAGACCAATGACCTCAAGTAACAGTATAAATTCCAGAGTAATTTATGGGAGAGCATGGTGAGCCTCTCCCAAAAGACCCTCCTTCCTGATTAGGGTGTTTCTACGGGGTGTTGCATAGCCCCATATAAAGTTCCCATTCATGTCAATGCTGGGTTAGGTGTCATGGGAAGGTCAGGATTGGTTTGGTGCTGACAAGTCCCTTCTCGTTGTAGGGGGGTTGGACTAGGTGACTTCTGTAGGTACCTCCCAAACCTACAGACATTCTATGATTTTAAGAACAGGTATTCCTGACACAGGTCACTTTGTCCCAGCCTCAGTGGAAGCTCACATTCCCACCTTTCCCATTTAGGAAGATAAAGGCAACTATCCTACCAAAGCACTACAGTACCTCAGGTCTGGGGAGAGGGCTGGGGATGCTGTTTGTATGGGTGAGGAGGAGGCAAATTGAATTGAGAAGCAGCATCTGTAACCCTGATTTGATGAAATGCCCGTGTTTATCAGGGCATTATATCCTCTGTTTATATGTCACCTCTCCCTTTCTGCAGCTGACCAGGGAGGTTTTCCACTGGCCAGATCTGGCAGGCTTCACTTGGTGTATTTACCTTTTCCTTGTCAACCTTGCAAACAAATGCACCTACCACCCACCGACTCCCTGCATCGCCTGTGCAGCCTGCCAGCTCCGAGTGCACCACAAAGGTCAGAGGACTCAGCCTGCATTGCAGATCAGCACCAGTTATGTGCTCTGACAGCCCCAGATGTCAGCTCCAAAATGAACTGCATCTGTTCAGCAAGGAGCAAGGGATGAGGATGGGACCAGACTCGTGAGCGGCCCCTCCGAGCCAAGGCTGTGGACTTGCATTACAAATGCAGCAACAAGTCCATCTGCAAAAGCAGGTTTGGACTTCTCTCCTAGGACTTGTTGCTCTGCCTAAGCTGGGTTGTGAAAGAGAAGTGCAGGTAGGAATACAGCAGTCAGACAAAACAACTGACCTTCGGGCTGGCCGGAGCACGTCAATTCCCTTTCCTGGCTCTGAGCAACCCAGGTCTGCTCTTATTATTAGCTCTTTCCTACTCAAAGTCCTGCTCCTCACCAAGGAGTTGGTGTTACACACTCCAACTTGTGTCTGCAAAAGCCCCTTGCTCTGCCTGTTGGCTGGAGCATGACTTCTTTGCTGGGCTTTTGCAACATAGCAGAGCTTATCAGCCTGGGCTTCCAACCTATTGCCACAGGAGTGGGTGGTCCAAGTTCAGAGACATGGCATGCACCAGTCTTTCCATCTCAGCTGCTCATCCCCAGCAACTCCGGCAAGAAGATGGCTGCTTTCCAACAGGCTGCTGGAAGCACATCGGATCATTAGGGATTGGAAGGGACCTCAAAAGATCATCCAGTCCAATCCCCCTGCCACAGCAGGATCACCCAGACCAAGTCATAGAGTCAGTCAGGTGAGAAGTGACCACAGGATCACATTGGGAGGAGCAGTCCCAATGCATCCACCACTGACGAGAAATCCAGATATTCTTGGTCCGTGGTGTAATTTGGGGTCAGTTGGTCAAAGGAGCACTTGGGCTGCTCTATTCCTCCTGAGATAGAGCCTGGCCAGGTTCTTACAGTGTGAGGAGCCTGGTTTTCACAATGTTTCACAGATGTTTCACCCAAGAGCTAACCTGACTGCTACTGTGCCCATGGGAGCAGGGTCCTGGCTGGAGTTCTGTACTTCACCTGGCATCTTCCTCCCCGAGGGCCACTTTTCATCAACACCAAGGGAAGAGCTGGTTTGGTGGGGACAACCAGATTGTTCAGCCTGGATGGGCTGCTCAGATCCCTACCTCTTGATTTAGTTACGTCCCTTGTGAAACTTGGCAAGATATAAGAAAATAATGATGTGGATTGTTTTGTCTGTTTGATTCCTTTGTTAAGGTAAAGGCAGGGAAGGGTTTCCTTTCATCCTTTGCACACTGCACCTGACACGATAAATCTTAGAACAGTAATGAGAACAAGTTAATACTGGACTATATTTCCTCTGCTTGTAATGAGCTTTGTGATGGAAATGGATTGATTTTATGTCACTTTCTTTTATCTTTGTAATTTTTGTGGGTAGAACAAGGTAGCAAAATTTTATCTCTTAAATTCAGTATAAATTTGCCTTAGCCTGTGTAACTCCTTGCTTATCCTGGCCACCTATTTCACAGTTCTCCCTGTTTACAGCCTGGAAAGGATCATAGAGTCCAGTAATAGAATCACAGGGTTGGAAGGGACCTCCAGAGGTCATCTAGTCCAAGCCCCCTACAACAAGCAGGGACATCTCTAACTAGAACAGATTGCCCAGAGCCCTAACCCATCTGACCTTGAATGTCTCCAGGGATGGAGCTTCCACCACCTCTCTAGGCAGCCTGTTCCAGGGATTCACCACCCTCAGACTGAAGAACTTTTTCCTGACGTTTAACCCAACAGCCAAACAGTCAGAACCTGGAATGGGCAACAGCAATCCACAGGACACCACTGTCCCCTGCAGCATCGGGCATTTCCCAGCTGCTGTGCTGTTCCAGATGTGCCTCTCTTTTGCCCCTGTAGCTTCCTCATGCCCTGGATGAGCTGGGGGGAAGACAGGGCTCCCCTAAAGGAAACCCAGGCACAAAGGGTAGGAGTATTCTGCCTCCCCTCCAGTCAAAGCAGATGTCCTGTCTGGCACCCCGTGAGCTGTGCGCTGTGCTGAGCCACCACGCTCACGTTCGGCAAAGTTCCCGTCACGCTGCTGTTACCCTGTCACTGAGATTGTCAGCCCCTCGGAGGAAAAACCCATCAACTATTTACCAGCTTCTCCCAGCTGCTTTTCCCTGCTGCCCCAAAGCTTGAGACTGTGGATCGATTCTGAATCATTTCCCCTTGAATGCTGCATGGCTTTGTCCATCATCTCCACATCTCTAGCGTATCACTCGTTATTAATCCTCTTCCCCCCCAATTCTGTGTCACGGCAGCAGTGGTTGAAGCAATTTTCTCCCAGGTCTGCACAATAGATGAGGGACTGAAGTTTAGCTATTCCTCCTTGTAGGGCCAAGCCAAGACACCTGTATATCCCTCAGTTCTCGTTGCACAGACTAACTGAAACACAGTGAGGGTGCTGAAGCACTGGAACAGGTTGCCCAGGAAGGTTGTGGCTGCTCCATCCCTGGAAGCGTTCAAGGCCGGGTTGGAGGGGCTCTGGGCCACCTAGTCTGGTGAGAGGTGTCCCTGTCCATGGCAGAGGGTTGTGACTTGATGATCTCTAAGGTCCCTTCCAACAAAACCATTCTGTTATTCTGTGGAACTTGAAAATCCTCATTTGAAAATAGGAGCAAGGAAATAAAAAGGGGTTTTCCCTTGGTGCAGCTGGCTTTTTGCAAAATCACCTGTATCAGCTACAGGTAGGACATTTCTGCTGCCCACAGCAGCAGGGCACAACGTATGGACGGGCTCAGCACCGTGGCAGCGTGTACTCAGTACTAAGTGTGTCCTAAGGAGAGGAACTAATCCCTACCAGGTAGGGATCTGGCCTCTGGAAGTCAAAGTACCTCAATAATTTGGACTCATAATGACCTGGCACAGAGTAGGAGGCTACTTCAGCTCTGTGAAAACTGTGACCCTTCACACTGGAAATGCACAGTCCCGTAATAAGAGAAATAAACACATTGCTTAATGGGTTTTTGGATGATAACTCTCTTAAATGGGAAGACAGTACAGAAGAAAAATTAAGCAGGGGAATTGCAATTTTGCATTTTATGTGATAAAAACAATGAGGGGATCAAGGGAACATGTGGCTGCTATTTTACAAATTGAGTTGTGGGAGCCAAGCTCCAGCTTTGCTCCCATTAAGAATTAACATCTGGAGATAAGAGTTTAAAATCCAATATTGCCTTGGAAATTATGCAGAGACACAGCTTCAAGTCACAGTCTTGGCTGCATATTCACAGCTCACAAATTTTATACCCCTTGTTTTCCCCCTAAATTATTCATCCTGAGCATCCTTTATGTTTTCTTTACATCATGTCACAGCTGGAAACAGAAGATGGCATTCTGCTTGTAAGGTAGCTCCTTGTTCCCTGCCTTCACCCCCTGGGGTGCAGCACATTTCTTATCATGGGATCATAGAAGCATTAGGGATTGGAAGGGACCTCAAAAGATCATCTCGTCTAATCCCCCTGCTTCTTTCCTTCACTGAGACATCTCTGTTAACAGGTTTGGAGTCCCTCTACCTTCTCAAACAGAAGAGTGTCATAACCAGGACCTTAAGGCAGAAACAACTGGGCAGCAGGTCCATACACAGACAGTTGCAGAAGGCAGTCAATGTGTTGTAGCTCATGATCCACCCAGGAAATCAAGCACGTTCTTACTTCAGCTCCTCTCCAACCTGCAGCACTCTTCAATTAAAAATTAACCTCCAGTCCAGCAACAGAACAACATCCCACTTGAATGACGCAGAAGACTCCTCCCTTGTGAGGATCACCCTCATTACCTGCTCCCTGCTACACTGCCAGACAGTAGTTTCAGCTGCCTTTCACTTACAGCCAAGAAGAGCTTCCAAGTAAAGAAATTCAGGATATTCCTTCAAGCTCCCCTGTGCCTTGCCAGTGCACACAGTTACTGCAGCCACTACACAACCACTTGGTGGAACAGCCCAAACAAACACCTCAAGACCACCACACTAATGAGTGAGGAGTCTCACTCACTGGGAAGGATCATTTGTGTCTTTACCTTTAAACAGAAGCTTAAGGAAATGTGAAAAAAAAATCCAGAAGTTACTGATTTGAACCACTGGAAAGTTTTAAGCCTCATTATACAAGGGGAACAAACCCTAGAGGAGGAAAACGATTTCAGCTATTGACCGGTGCCAGCATAAAGACAAATGGGTATCGCACAGCTTTCTGAAGGCATGGCGCTTGGAAATTAGAAATCAGCTTCCATCGAGAGAGAAAGACAGTGGAAGGAGTGTATTTAGGTCTTATGATACCAATATCAGCAGGTTCACATCCTTCTTCCTTCCAGAAGGTAGCAACTGATACAGGCAATAACAGATCTGTAACCTGTAAGTAAATAGGACGCCTGACCGAGTACCACATGTTCACACAAGGGGGAGGTGAATAAAGAACTCAAGGTACTCTTTAAGAAAGTATTCTAATTTTTAAATAATATTATTCTTATAATTATTCTTTACAAACTAATTGTGTCAGTTTGTCTCAAAACTGTTGGAAATAAATGTCATTGTAAATGAGGATGACTGTTAGTAATGTCAGTAGAACAAAAAGCCCTCAATCCAGTAAGCAGGACCACATCTGGAATGTTGTGTCCAATTCTAGGCCCCCCAGTTCCAGAAGGACACAGAACTGCTGGAGAAAGTCCAGTGCAGAGGCACAAAGATGATGAAGGGAGAGGAACATCTCCCTGATGAGGTAAGGCTGAGGGAGCTGGGTCTCTTGAGCTTGAAAAGAAGGAGACTGAGGGGTGACCTCATTAGCATTTATCAATATGTAAAGGGTGAGTGTTGGGAGGGAGCATTAGAACAGGCTGCCCTTGGCTTGAAAAGAGTCTCCTTCTCTAGAGATGTTTAAAACCCACCCTGAATATGTTCCTGTGTGACTTGGTCTAGGTGATCCTGCTGTGGCAGAGGGATTGGACTGGATGATTTCTCAAGGTCCCTTCCCATCCCTAACGTTCTGTGATTCTGTGAAACCCCAGTCACTCTCACTACCGTGGGATCTGAAGTAAAAAAAGCAAAAGCAAAAGTAAAATTCGAGAAGCAAAAACTTTCCAAACCCACCCAAACGCGAGGCTGAGGAGAGCACAAGTGCAAAGCCCAGGGAGACCCTTCTTTACCAAAATCTGTTTGTACTCCTGGATGGTCCTCACATCCATTTAGAAAGAGGCTGGTTAGGAAGGTGTGAGCTAAAGCCGAGCTCCTGGCTCCAGGACTGTGGCAGTTTGCTCTCTGCACGGTGGTAGATCACCTACTGCACACGAAGATCACCTAGCTGACAGCTAATTGTCTTGTCAACTCAGGATGAGAAAGGAACAGCGAGGGTGGGGGAAAAAGCCACCTGGGAGTCAGTGTAAGTTTTTCCTGTCTGCAAAGTCTCTGGATAAATTGTGTTTTCTTGGCAGCCAGAACAGAGCTGTCCACAGAGCTTTTCAGCGCAGCTCAGCTGCTTAATATAGGGGTTCTAAGGTTTATGGGCACCTTTCAATCTATCTCTCTGACTTAGCCAAGTGGGGGTTTGATTCTTTAAGGAGTTTTACTCTTTAGGGAGCTTTTCCCTGGCATTTGCTAAGCATGAGGCTTACAGCAAGTTGTGAAGGACTCGAAGCTTGAGAACAATTGTGACTGTAGATCCCTGGTGGAGCCAGAGCTCTCTGAATGAGAATAAGGAGAAAAGTTTACCTCGAAAACGCTCTTTCAAGTCCTCCTGCAAAAAGCCTGGTTGGCTGCAGCACTGCTTTGTCACCTCAGCATTGCAGCATGCCTGCAGGGAGCCACTCAGGGCACAAGGCTTAGGGCAAGTCTTTCTTAGCCAAATTTGGGAAGAATATCCATTTGGCTGGTTCAATACATCTGGAAGAGGGAAAGTGATTTGAGTGTTGTCCTCTTCCCATGACCACCTCCTTGACTTTATCATCTGCTGTGCTGCGTTGGCTGCAGGACAGAGCGGTCCTTTAGCATAAGAGAGACCCAAGAGACAGCTTTTGGTTTGCAGGAGCTAAGCAACCTCAACCTGTCACCGCTCCTTCTCCTCATCCCTCAGCTTGCTTGTTTGTAACTGGAGGAAAACAGCAATCTCCTTGGAGAAGCCCTTTGGGACCAATGGCTGGTATTAATCTCAAAGCAGCAGAATAGACAGATAATGACTTATGGATCAGAAGAGATGAGAGTAAGGTGTCCTCAGGGCATAGCTGCTCACAGCGGGCCGTGACTAGTCCTGTTGCACCTTCTGGCAGAGTCTGTGGGACCTCTTGCAGCTCTGTCTTCTGACCTGGCTTGCCTCTACTCCAATGTTGTCAGCAATCCTGAGGGCTCACAACCTGCAGAAGGCAGGGGGTGTGCTGTCACATCCCTGGACCTGAATTTTTGCTTCCTCGTTCTCTTCTCCTTTCACTGATCTGTGCTGCTCAGCCAGGTCTCACCTCGCTGCCCAGCCAGTAACCACTTCATGCTGGGGCCGTGCAGGGGAATGTGAGCAGACACAGAGCCCTGACACCATCACAAGTGCAGCATTGACATAGAAAGGAAGAGGGAAGGACTCGACGGGGACCACAGAGTATGAGCTCGAGAGAAACCACCAGCAGTGTGATGGCATAATTTTAGCTCTCGTTGCCAACGTGAAGGGTCCTCCTAGCTCCACATTATCAGAGCTGGAAATCTTCACAACACATCACTTCACACCGGGTGACATTTATTTGCTGCCTTGTTCACTTTGATCCCTGCCAGTTTTGCCCTAGGTTCGTTTGCTGGTCCTACAAACGACACTGAACCAAAGGTGTTGTATGCAAAGGGTTGGCACGGATCGGATCTGCTATTGCACACAAAAGGATCAGCTAGTAATTGGTTTAATGGAGAAACAAGCCAACAACCCTCCACGACAGGGGCACTTCACAGGCCACGCACGGCTGAAGCTGTGCTGGCTGTGCAGTGACTATCAGCTGCGTCGTGCTGGACACAGTCTTGCTCTCACTTGCATCAGCGGAGAGATTCCAGTGCTGGTAGCAAGCTCAGACATGAAGTGTCAGGGATAATAAGCAGCTGATGTAATTCACTGTGGTTTTACTGATGCCAGCACTGCTGAGCTGATGGTAGTGTGTTCTGGTAACGAGCACATCTCCCTCTGCGAGGTGCTCTGAGCGGTGCTGGAATATTCCACATAGCTCTTCTGTCTGTGTGAGCACCAACAGTCTCTCCAGACTGCTGTCCTTTGCCACAAGAGCAGCTGTGATAAATGGCTCTAAAGCCTTTGAGACCTACAGTTTTGGCTCAATGCTCTGTAACAGCCCCATGTCTGTGGTCTGCAATGGCTCAGGTCCCACCCTGGCCACAGTGTCCCTCCACTGCACCACCCTGCAGTTTCAAGTCTGTCACAGACTCACAGAGTGTGAGCTTAGATTCATAGATTCACAGAACATTAGGGGTTGAAAGGGACCTCTCAATATCATTTAGTGATAGAACGAGGGGCAATGGGTGTGAGCTGGAACATAGGAGGTTCCAGATAAATATGAGAAGGAACTTCTTCACAGTGAGGGTGATGGAGCACTGGAACAGGCTGCCCAGGGGGATTGGTTGTGGAGTCTCCTTCACTGGAGATGTTTAAAAGCCGCCTGGGTGTGTTCCTGTGCAACTTGGTCTAGGTGACCCTGCTGTGTCAGGGGGATTGGACCAGATGATCTTTCAAGGTCCCTTCCAGTCCCTAATGTTCTATGATTCTATGACCTCGGAAGATCACCTGGTCCTGCACAATGAGGTCACAGGAGCAGTTAAGGCTGTTTTAAGGATTCTATGTGTAGAAAATCTTTTACACACTGCACTGAAACTTTAAATATCATTTTGGTTTGCTGTCTGGTTAGAAATTCTCCTCCGTCCCGATGATATCAGGGGAGCTATGCTAATATGCCCCAGAAGAGGCATTTTCTCTTGTTTTGATCGGTGGCAGGGCCAGGTTATTTGTTTATTTTCTGTTCTCACATCAGAGCGACTTGATGACCTGCACAGGCTATTATTCAATAATGATCCTTAAATGGAGCTATCAGAAGGGTTATTATCAAGGTTATTAAAAAGCAATTCGTTCTGCCTTCAGTTTAACCATGAACTGCAGAGCTAACCATCATCTAGGTGAGGATGTGCCCATTAATCAAGAAGCTTCCCATGGTCTACCTAGATATCCTGTGCCTGGATAGTGATTGATTTACTCTGCTGTTAGATGTGCACACCATCAGCTGAGGGTGTTGAACATCTGACCAGCAGAGTGAACTCGTAATGCTTGGCAACCAGTCGGCAGCTTTCTCACATCTGCTCGTTCTGGCTGCTGAGACACTAGGATTCTTTCAAGAGCCCAGAAAATGGCACAGAGAGAGATGGTCGTGGTGCAGCTTTTCCTGCTATCAAGTGGTATCAGTCCTACTAAACCCCCTTTTCACGTCAATATTTTTTACAGGAAAAACAAGCCTTCAGTATAATAAAGTAGAATCATAGAATCATTAGGGATTGGGAGGGACCTCAAAGGATCATCTAGTCCAACCCCCTGCCACAGCAGCATCACCTCGACGTGCCAGCTGCTACAGTGTGGAGAACTGCAGTAGTTTTTAAATGATCATTAGCAGGTAGCTGCACGTAATTGCAGCTTGTATATAACCTGCATCAGAAGCTACATCCCATCAGGTAAACGAGCTTGTGAGCAGCGTTTGAGCCACTTCAGGGAAACGTATTTAGTGTCACTTTTGCTTTGATTAGGGAAGGGGAGCTCTGTGTTGCTCTCACAAGCTCTGAGCAAACCCTGATGCGCAGCACGACTTGTGTCTGTTGCTGGCACTTCTCTGAGCGCAAGACGTGGCCGTTCAGCTGGCTGGAGTCTTTTCTGCTGACTCGGCGCTATCAAGACATACGTTTCAGGTTTGGCAAAGCTCTCGCGGCGCTGTCAAGCCAAGCAACACATCTAGTATTAAATGGGCTCCTGTTTGCTGTTATCATCATTTTCACAGGCTCCACTTCAGCTTTGCGCTGCACTTCAATATTGCTTTTTGCAAGTGAAGAGACCAGAGACGTCAAGACACAGACGTGTCCACCCCAGCCCCTTCCCCAGGCAGCCCAAGGATGACGGTGGAGATTAATAACAGTCAGAGAGGGCAGGAAGCCTTCTCTCTGCTCTGTCCCTCTGTCCTGTTATCAAAATTGCTCACCCTCTCTTGGGAATTTGTCGAAGACTAATAGTGAGTCTTCTGAGAAGCATTCCTCGTGTAGGCAAGAAGAAGCTTCAGAGGAGCCCTCAGGGCTTTCTGGGCAGCGGTTTGAGTGCAAGGAGCTGGCTTCAGCAGAGTGGGAGACACAGGAAACTCACGGAGAGCACCAGAGGTTCACCTACTTAGAGCTCTGCGCGGCAGGTGGTGGCGTCTGGTAAGAACAGTCCTAGGACCTGTAAAACCTTGCAAGGAGTGACAATGATTGCACTGACTTGGAATAACTGCCACAAGTGGGAGGAAGAGGTGTGGATCTGCAGAAAGACAGAACTAATGAGAGTGAAGCGTATTCTGAATGTCACACCATCCCTGGAAGCTGGATGCACAGTAAATCGAGTAGAACCAGAACTACTTCACTGGAAGCACATGAAACCCTTGCAGAGAATCACCCCAGAACCCTACACGCTTCTGTTGAATAATTCAGTGGTTGGAAACTCATGTTTAGTTGCTGCTTCTAAAGCAGAAGCTGCCAGGGCTCTGTACCTCTGGTGTCATGGCTGAGAAGAGGAGCACCTTGCTCTGAGGAAGCTTGGGTGTTTTCTAACGGATATGCCTGTGTACAAGGGCCCTCCTAACTAGAGGAGACCTTCCTACACACAGTACTAGAGTCACAAGTAGTCATTAGAGTGTCAGCAGCACAGTCAAGGGACTGGAGAATCTTCCCTATGAGGACAAGCTGAGACAGTTGGGGTTGTTTGGCCTGGAGAAGAGGAGGCTCCAGGGAGACCTTATTGTGATCTTTCAGTGCTTAAAATGGGCCGACAGCAAAGATGGGGAGAGGCTCTATCAGATGGCACAATCGTAGGATGAGAGCAAGAGTTTTAAACTGAAAAATGATAGATTTAGAAGAGATCTTAGGAAGAAACTCTTCACCGTGAAGGTGGTCAGATGCTAGAAGAGGCTGCCCAGAGAAACTGTGGATGTTGCCTCCTTGGAAGTGTTCAAAGTCAGGTTGGATGAGGCTTTTAACAATCTGGTCTTGGTTGCTAATGTCTCTGCTAAGCCCACAGAGCTAATCACTCCTGGAGAAGCACTGTTATTACAAATCAGAAGGTACTTCAGGCTTCTGCCTTGGAATCACCAATTGATTCCTGGGGCTAAACAAAGGACTAGAGCTCTGCATCCCCTTGCCAGAGCTGGGTACCAAACACAGATAATGTAATCATAAGGGCTTGGAAAGGACCTCAAAAGATCATCCAGTCCAATCCCCCTGCCACAGCAGGATCAACTAGACCAAGTCACACAGGAACACATCCAGGTGGGTCTTAAACATCTCCAGTGAAGGAGACTCCACAACCACCACTTCCTGGAGCCCTGCTTGAAGACAAATCCTGTTTCTAGAGAGGACTTAGCAGTGCCAACAGATGAAGAGCACTCAGCCCCCACATCTCTCCAGGGTACAGTCCTGTGGGGGCTACAAAGATGGAGAGCTGCTCTGGCAAACTATTTTAGGGATGTCCAGAAGACACGTTTCAGAGAACAGAGCTGCTGAAGGCTTGGCCATCAGGGGAGCTGAAGTGTCCTCCAGCTGGACAGCACTGGGGCAGGGGCACAGGGTGTAGGCGACCTGGTTCTTCTTATTGTTGGGGTTACTGGAGCCCCACTGAGCTACGCTCAGTGAAGTGGGCTCCTGCTGCTCGATAATTTACACCCCGTTATGTCTTAGCACCGTAATTTTCCAAAATAAAGAATAACGCTCTTGTAACGGAGATTAATGGCTGTCAGGCTGCAAAGCCATTTTTCAATATGAAACAGAGCAAAACTTACATTTTTAGCACAATTTCCCAGTTCAGTGATGCACCTGGTCATAATTATGATTTACATTAACCATAGCACCATCCTTCTTACATCAGTGTGCCTTGGCGAAGAATGAAACAGGCCCTTGTTCAACGTTTCATGAAACAATTCGAATCACATACGCTAAAAATTCCCAGCTCCCACTAGCCAGGCAAAAAATCAACAGGAGTTAAAGTTATTTGCTGCTGCAAAAGCCCTGATTCTGCTTTCAGGATTAAGTGAGTGGAGTTCTAAGAGTTCTCACGGTTCAGTTAATTATAACAGCAGCTGACACAAACTTTAAGCATCCAAACTGATGTGGCTGCGCACCCCATTCTCTGCAGATTTTCACAGAATCACTGAACATTAGGGATGGGAAGGAACCTCAAAAGATCATCTACTCCAATCCCCCTGACACAGCAGGGTCACCTAGACCAAGTTGCACAGGAACACATCCAGGTGGGTTTTCAACATCTCCAGGGAAGGAGACTCCACAACCCCCCTGGGCAGCCTGTTCCAGTGCTCTCCAGTCACCCTCACTGGGAAGAAGTTCCTTCTCATATTGATGTGGAACCTCCTATGTTCCAGCTCACACCCATTGCCCCTCGTCCTATCACTAGATGACCTTGGGAAGAGCCTGGCTCCATCCTCCTGACACCCACCCTTCACATATTTATAGACATTAATGAGGTCACCCCTCAGTCTCCTTTTCTCCAAGATAAGGAGACCCAGCTCCCTCAGCCTTTCCTCATAAGAGGGGTGCTCCACTTCCTTCATCATCTTCATTGCTCTACAATGGACTCCCTCCAGCAGCTCCACATCCCTCTTGAACTGAGGTGCCCAGAACTGGACACAATACTCCAGATGTGGTCTCACTAGGGCAGAGTAGTGGGAAGAAGAACCTCTCTCAATCTGCTAACCACCCCCCTTCTGATCCACCCCACGATGCTGTTGGCCCTCTTGGCCACAAGAGCACATTGCTGGCTCATGGTCACCCTGCTGTCCACCAGGACGCTCAGGTCCCTTTCTCCTACGCTGCTCTCCAACAGGTCACTGAGACTCCGCTCAAGCTAACTTTCTCCTGTAAGAATTTCCCTGCAACAAAAACCCTCCCAAAACAACAAACACGCTGTCCCTGAATCCAGCAAAGTTCAACCCTTCAAAACCACCTAATTAATTAACTTCCAGGCAGCAGGACTGCGGCAGGGCAGAGCAGTTTGTCATTTGCTGCTTTGCTAATCGGGGGCCTGAGCGTGTCTCGTCCTCTAAGGCACCGTGAAACACTTTCCTAGTGGAATTTCCTGCAAGTATATAACAAAGCACCTACAACAAAACCCAACGCTGATGTCCTTTCCTTGGCACTCGTGAGGAATGCAAAGCGTTTACACGCTGAAAAATCACAGCCAAAGAAAAGCGCAGCCGTAGCGTGAATTATTCGCCTTGGAAACAGAGATAAATGAAATACAGAGCTAATGCAGCCCTAAAGAGCAGGTAAATTCGTTTGAATAATAGGAAATTGATTTATGATTTTCCTTGTGCAAGAACAAGTTTCAATTCTGCAGCCTTTAGCTAGGTGCTGGCTTGCACAAAGGCTGCTCTGCTCCACCACGTGGACTATCTGAACCCTGGACAGGATGCATAGGAGACCTCAAGCACCGCAGACGCTGCTCCAAAACGCTCCCCTTCCCAGGATCCTGCATCTTTGCCAAAAGAAGCACCTTACCCAGGGCTTACTGGGAGTCCAGGGGGCTAGAAACCCTCATCCCCAGTAAATATGCTCCATTTTAGCTAATAGTACAAGTAGTAGGATAGATACAACCTTTCTCCCCTGGCTCATGCTGCAAACCAAAGGGCTGGTTCAGTTCTTGTGACTCAGTCAGTCCCCATCAGCCAAGACGGGGAATAACTCGCTTCTGCAGCTACTGTCAGAGTAAAGTTCAGCCCTGAATCATTAATTAGGATGACTGGATACTCTGGGATTTAAACTAGTGATTAATGAGCCTTTCCTGCTCCAGCTCCATGTGAACAACTATCTAGTTCATGTTATATTTAATTTATTTTTAAAAACCCTCCCCGAGACAGTAAATCTTACTCAGAAGAATTAGTGGAGGAGGAAGTAACACACGGCATTAATAACGTTGATTGCAGATTTAGATCAACACTCTCCTGCACTAATTCAAATGACATAATCCATGTTTTAGGAGATACTTCAAAACCCTGTTTAGAAAAGGGGAATGGTGAAGGGGACGTCATGGTAAGATAGGGTAAGGCATATGGGGGCATCAAAGGGTAAGAAATATGAGTATGGTAAATCATAGAATCATTAGGGATTGGGAGGGACCTCAAAAGATCATCCAGTCCAATCCCCCTGACACAGCAGGATCACCTAGACCAAGTTGCACAGGAACACATCCAGGAGGGTTTTAAACATCTCCAGTGAAGAAGATTCCACAATCTCCCTGGGCAGCCCGTTCCAGGGCTCTGTCACCCTCACTGTGAAGAAGTTCCTTCTCATATTGATGTGGAACCTCCTATGTTCCAGCTTACACCCATTACCCCTAGTCCTATCACCAGATGACATTGAGAAGAGCCTGGCTCCATCCTCCTGACACCCACCCTTCGCATATTTATAAACATTAATGAGGTCACTGCTCAGTCTCCTCTTCTCCAAGCTCAAGAGACCCGGGTCCCTCAGCCTCTTCTCATAAGAGAGGTGCTCCATGCAAAATAACTAAAACTAAGCCCAAACAGTGTCTTATTCTTGATGTGGGCATGAACTTCCCATTCCCTTTGTGGCAAGACACTACCTTCTCCCAAGCCAAACGATCTTCCCATTGTTAATCACCTTACAAAGTCAGGTTGAACTGCACCGTGTGCATCATGCAGGCGCTGAGACATCCCAGGTTTTGCTGGTGTGGGCTTCTTTCCCTTAAGCAAAGATTCCAGTGCAGAGGTACATGGCAAGTGCATCGGAAATACAATTTGGAATTAATCTGTTTGGAGCATTAATCCACTCCTAAGCTCCCTTCGCTCCTGTATGATACCTAATCGAAAGCTGGGATCATGGCTGCTTGAGCAATGCCTTCCCTCACATCTGCATTCAGACACCACGACCTCAAAGGCCACCAATCTTGGCTAATTCCTCTAACTATGTGCTCAGTAATCTCCCTGCCAGGAGTCAGTCCAGGGTCTCCGAAAATTTCCATATGTTTGAGGCTTTCCTCTCCCCTTTTATCTTTGTCTGAAAGCTGTCAAAAAGCGGCTACAATTTCATAGGGTAATGAGGAAGAGATTAGGGAACGTACACATCTGTCACCTAACTGCGTGCAGCAAGGAGAACATAACATAAATAAAATTAGGATCCCATAAAAGCAAACAGCAGCCACTAAATTGCCGTCACGGTCGCCTTCTGCAGCAAGCAGTGCAGCAGGTTAACTCCTGCACCCCTGAGCTGCAGTAACACCAGAGCCACCAGCACACCCAGCAGCAGCTCCAGGGCCATTGCTGTTGTGGCCAGGCTTGTGTCCAGAGCTGCAGCGGGAGGTGGGGTGGGCAAGCGTGCACCCTGTTTCGTAAACAGGTTGCAGCGTGGTCCTATCGTGAGATGTGGCAGCTCATCCCCAGCTGTAGCCAGTCTTTCAAGGAGTTGAGGGGAAACACCCGCATTTCAAATCAAAGCACCGAGCCCCTCCACAAATCCACCAATATTGAACTTAGAATGTTCATAGAATCACAGAATCATTAGGGATTGGAAGGGACCTCGAAAGATCATCTAGTCCAGTCCCCCTGCCACAGCAGGATCACCTAGACCAAGTCACACAGTCAGTCTGGGTTAGAAGGGACCACAGGATCAGCCAGTTCCAACTGCTCTGCCCTGGGCAGGGACATCCCACCTTAGATCAGCCTGGCCTTAAACACCTCCAAGGACGGGGCCTCCACCACCTCCCTGGGCAACCCATCCCAGGCTCTCACCACTCTCACAGTGAAGAACTTCCTCCTCACATCCACTCTAAATCTACCCATCTCCAGCTTTGCTCAAATCCCCCTAGTCCTGTCGCTACCTGACATCATAAATAGTCCCTCCTCAGCCTTTTTGTAGGTCCCCCTCAGATACCTCTCAGGCCACAATAAGGTCACCTGGGAACCTCCTCTTCTCCAGACTGAACAGCCCCCGTTCCCTCAGTCTGGTCTCATGTGAGAGCTGCTCCAGCCCTCTGATCATCCTCGTGGCCCTCCTCTGCACACGCTCCAGCATCTCCACATCCCTCCTGTAATAAGGGCTCCAGAACTGGACACAGTGCTCCAGGTGGGGCCTCACCAGAGCGGAGTAGAGGGGGAGAATCACCTTCCTCAACCTGCTGGCCACACTTCTTCTGATACAGCCCAGGATTTGGTTTGCCTTCCGGCTCGCAAGTGCACACTGCTGGCTCATGCTGAGCTTTTCATCCACAAGCACCCCCAGGTCCCTCTCCTCAGGGCTACTCTGCAGCCAGTCACTGCCCAGCCTGTATTTGTGCCTAGGATTGCCTTGACCCAGATGCAGGACCTTACGCTTGGTCCTGCTGAACCCCATGAGGTTGGCTTGTGCCCACCTCTCCCAGCCTGGACATCTTGTTCTTTGGGATTGCTCTGGTTTCACATCTGGAAACACCATCGGCCCTTGCTCCCCCTGTTTCTGCAAGAGACTGTTCCCTGGCAGGAAAGTTTCAGCTAGGTAGGACACATTGTCAGTCCTGGGATGTCCACACAGCTTTCTCCAGAGGAGGTAACTGAGACTGGAAATGAGCTCATTCTCTGTCTATTTAAGCACTAAAGTCCTGGAAAATGTCTAATTTTAAAGCCTTTCCCCAGAAACGGTTAAGCTCCTAAATTGGATCCATTACCATCCAAATGAAGACACATACCAGTCAGCTAATTATGTTTCTTACCAAACTCGTGAATAATTAAATATTTTATTGTGATGTTACAATTTGTATTTATTATCCTTTGCTAAGGAGCGAAATTAAACATAATGAGGCCCCTTAGTGCCTCTCTTCAGAGAGGAGCCCATGTTACAGGCACCTACCTCATTTGCACCAGGGGTGATTAATGGGTTTAATTTACTTGGCTTGCATATGCTGGAGTCTGTGAAGGGGGGGGGGGGGA
>VXBP01004743.1:0-101919 GCA_013400115.1 Rhinopomastus cyanomelas | reverse complement strand
AAGGGAGCTCAGATTGTTAAAATCCTTTTAATTAGACTAATAATACCAAGTTTGCATGTGCTAACTAGGGTGCACTATTAATTAGTTTTAGGAGGCTGTTTTCTGAAAGGTGGCACTGTGGTGTTTAGGGACATCTCGTGATCCCAGGAGAGCTAACGCGATGACAAACAGAGCATGACATTACACATAGCTGCAAACAAACAGCCTTTAATCTTCCCGGGTGAAGAACTGGGGGTAATTGATGGACAAAACACTGTCTGCACTGTGGCTGCCTCTCCTCGTTACTTCTACTGGGTGTTATTTATTTGGCCACAGCACAGGCCCTCAAGAGATGTCTGTCCTCGCCGGTGGTAGAGCTGTAGGTTAGTTCTGGATCTCAAGCGCCACAGAACTGATAACTTAGAGCTTGGCCACAAGCAAGAAGCTCACTTCTGGGGTTTTACAGCCACCATCCCTGCATTTCATTTAGAAATGGTGCTTAGTGATAGGGTTTAGTGGTGAACTTGGCAGAGCAGGGTTAATGATGATCTCAAGGGTCTTTTCCAACATGATTGGTTCTGTGATTCCATCCCTGGGAGGCAGCAGGCTGGACAAGTTGGTCCCATTGGCAGGCAGCCTTCCCCACAGGTATCTGGATGCTCAGCCCCCACCAGCTCCTGTGTTCAAGCCAAAGGGCCTGGGGCAGCCTGGCAGCCCTTGAGGAACCACTAAAGCAAGAACTGCTGTCCTCTCTGCTGTCACAGGAGGGACAAGAAGAGAACAAGGTGCAGATTCTGTCTCTGATCAGATGGTCAGGCAGAGGTTAGGGAAGGGAGGTAGAGGTGTCATCCTTGAGGAGGACATGCAAAGCTCTGTGGAACGATTTGGCTTCTAACAGCGCAGAGGTAAGAAATGCATCTTTCCATACAACCTAACGCTGGTTACCACGCTGATTGCCTTCCATTATCAAAACCCAGCACAAGCAGTGGGCAGGTAAAACTATCTCCAGTTAACCCGTGAGGAGCTGGCACCAACCCAGGGCTGGCAGACAGGACCTGAGCCAGAGCTGCCAACTGCAGCAGAGTGGAGCAGGTTCCCTGGCTTTTCCTCATCCGTATTAGCCAAGCTGAGCCATCACAGGCAGCCTCCAGGGCACTCTCAGACCACAGGAGCAATAAAACTCCTGTCTCTTTACTGTTATGAACCTGGAGTTCAGCTGCACTGTCAACAGGCATTGATAACAGTTAGCAGTTCCACTGCTTGTATGGATTGAGGACTTCAATCTTCACTTGGCTGTCTCTGTTCATATTAGGTACCTGTCAGAGTTCTAATGTGTGAAGTTTGCATCCATGTCCACGGAGACATTCTGAATGCAAAACAGGTGGGATTTTGCAGTAAGAGTCCAAGTCACACAGGAACACATCCAGGCAGGTTTCAAATGTCTCCAAAGAAGGAGACTCCACAACTCCCATGGGCAGCCTGTTCCAGTGCTCTGTCACCCTCACTTGAAGAAGTTCCTTCTGATATTTACATGGAACTTCTTTCTAATAACCAGCCTAAATCTCTCCTTTCCCAGCCTGAACCCACTGCTCCCTGTCCTATCCCTACAAACCTTCTGGGAAAGGTGTTTCCCTGCCTTCATGGAGGCCCCCCTCAGTTACTGGAAGATCCCCTGTGACTGGGTCAAGCTGAGTGGAGACTAGAAACACGACATGGAACCAGAGCAGAGGAATGATGCAGGAACAAAGAATTTGGGGTTAGTTTCATGCCATGAACACTTGAAATTGGCCAGGATTGCAAAACAGCTGCACAGAACCACAGAGTATCTTTGGTTGGAAGAGACATTGAAGTTCATCAAGTCCAACCTTCAGCCCAGCTCCACTGGGTCTTCATTACATGTAATCTCACTCAATATAATCCATTTCTTCAAAAAAGAAATCAAAGACTGCTCTTCAGTGATCTCTGCTGAACACACCGGACGCTTGGCTGGGTTTGCTGTTCCCAGTTGTTTAAGCATGACTGGCAGATTTATTGCTCTGGACATTTCTTGATTTGCTGCTCATTTACAGGAGCTTCCTACGAAACTGCCTTGACCAGAATGAGCTCATTTGGAAGCTGGAATGACTGGTAAGCACCTGTGTGTTGGGATGCCCAGAGCAGAACTGGGGGTGAGTCTTCCGAGTGTTAGTAGTTGCATACAAGTAATCACTTAGAAGTTCCTCATTTATCAATCCTATCATTCAAAAACATGCAGCACTGATCAGGGCAAGACCATTTCTAGCCCAATGTCACCTCTCCAAAGTGTCCAAAAACACAACCTATTTCTTTCAGTGACTACTTGGTCTTGAACTATCATAGAATCATTAGGGATTGGAAGGGACCTCAAAAGATCCAACCCCCCTGCCACAGCAGGATCACCTAGATCAAGTCACACAGGAACACATCCGTGCGGGTCTTAAACATCTCCAGTGAAGGAGATTCCACAACCTCCCTGGGAAGCCTCTTCCAGTGCTCCATCACCCTCACTGGGAAGAAGTTTCTTCTCAGATTGGTGTGGAACCTTCTGTCTTCCAGTTTACACCCTTTACCCCTCATCCTATCACTAGATGACACTGACAAGAGCCTAGCTCCATCCTCCTGACACCCACCCTTCAAATATTTATAGACATTAAACTCTCCAATGTTACCAGCTACTAAAAAGTTCTGAAAGCTAGAAATTCATTTAATGGCCTCCAATGGACTTCAATTTATCTATCTTCTCTTACTCCCTTGCTGCTGCATCATCCTGAGGCCACGAGTTCCAAAATTTCATGAGGCATTTCCTTTCTAATGCTTCTGATCAACAGTGTGATGGGATCTCTCCCTCCCTCTGTCGAAGCTTATTGAGAAGAGTGGTCACGGAGGTGTCAGGTTGAAAGTTGGATTTGATAATCGTAGAGGTCCTTTCCAAACTTAATGATTCTGTGTTTCCTGACATTTCTAATACTAAAGAGGGTTATCTGCTTCTCAAAGGGGGAAAATGGATTCTATCTTTGTCCCAAACCACTGCCCTTGATAGTAAATACATACAAATCAGCTGAGTAAGTAGTTGCTTAATGTGTGTTGTCTGATTCTTAAGGAAATAGATATTGACTGTTTGAGTAGGATGCAGAGTCACAGAACATTAGGGATTGGAAGGGACCTCAAAAGATCATCTAGTCCAAACCCCCTGCCAGAGCAGGATCAACTAGACCAAGTTCAGGCAGGTTTTAAACATCTCTAGAGAAGGAGACTCCACAAACTTCCCTGGCAGCCCCCTCCAGTGCCCCGTCACCCTCACTGAGAAGAAGATATAGAATCACAGAATCAGTCAGGGTTGGAAGAGACCACAGGATCATCCAGTTTCAACCCCCCTACCATGGGCAGGACACCCCACCCTAGATCAGGCTGGCCAGAGCCTGCCTGATACTCTGATATCTATCCAGGGTTTCCACAAAGTGAGTGGTACGCCCTCAGAATTTAGTGGAGTCCAAAAGCATGAGAAGTCAAAAACCCATTTTGATTTATTGCTGAAACGTATTGACTGTCTGAGTTGTTTCCCACATAATAAAAAGCCTATTTATTGATTTCGTTTCTATTTGGGTAGCAGATAAAATAGATATCTGCTCTCTTGATTGAGGTGTCTACAAGTTTCCCATGTCTGAGGATGCTTTACAGAGAGATTTCCCCAGAGTCACTCACCCTACTTTGGCCTCTACAAATGAACCATTTATTCAATAACTTAATATACCTATACTTTAATTATATTAAATATTTTCTACCCACAGACTTCTGACTCTGTTACCCATCTCTAAGGTAAATGCTGGTCTTTGCTCATTTTTGGGGAGAAAGATCTCAGTAAAACCAAGTTCATAAAGTCCTGTTAGCATAACTGAAGCTAGATCATGTCTGAGGGGACCAGTCAATCCTGCCCCTATACTCAGACGTAGTGAGGCTGCACTTTGAGTACGGGTGCAGTCTTGGGCACTGCAGTACGGGAAGGGCATTGAGGTGCTGGAGTTGGAGCAGAGAAGGGCAACTGGGCTGATTAGGGGTCTGGAAAACGGTCTGATGAGGAGAGGCTGAAGGAGCTCGGGCAGTTCAGCCTGGAAAAGAAGAGGCTGAGGGGAGACCTGTTTGCTCTCTACAACTATGTGAAGGGAGGGTGTAGTGAGGTGGGTGTTGCCACCTTCTCCTTTGCAACTAACAATAGGACAAGAGGAAATGGGGTCAAATTGTGCCAGAAGAGGTGCAGGTTGGATATTAGGAAAAATTTCTTCCTAGAAAGAGTGGGACAAGATGCTCAGGGAGGGAGTGGAGGCACCACATCCCTGAAGGTGTTAAAAAACAGATAGACATGGTCTTTCTGGAGATGGCCTAGTGATTCGGGGTTGTAGAGCAGATGGCTGGACTCGATGATCTTGGAGGTCATTTCCAACCTTGATATTCTATGAATTTACAAATGATGCCACGTTCTGCTTTACTTTGGCTTATGTAGGTAGCAACAGTGAAACGAGAAGGGCAGCCAACCCTCCCTCCCTTCCAGGACAGCCAGCTCTGGCTGGTGCACACGTCCTCACTCCCTTCTTCAGCTACTCTGCTCAAGTATTCAAAACATACTGCCAGCCTTGTAGTCTGTTTGCTTAATTCCCACGGAAGACCTGCTGAGTTGTTTTCAGGCTAAGCAAAGACAGATCAGGAAAGCAAAGCCTCAGAACTCAAGCCTGAAAACAACATCGTGTTCCCACTCTCTAAAGTGGGAGCCAGGGCAGATATATCTTGCAGACTTCACAAAGACTGCCAAATAAGTGAACCGTTTGAGGCAGAGGAGTACACGGCTGGCGATGCTGTTTGATCTATTTGCTAATCTATCTGTGGCAGGCAGCCCTCTGCATCTCAACTACAGGTTTTCCTACATCCCCCCACCCCCATAATTTCATTATCACTTAGATGAAAGCTGGTGCTATCATCCTTCCGACCAACTGCTCTGCATCGCCAAGGCAGACTGTTCTAGGGAAGATGTCTCTGTTTTTTCAATCATTTCCATTCACACTTAGCTCACTTGTTTCCTCCACTGTGCCAAGTTTTAAAGTCTACTGAAACCAATGGAAATAGTCCCTTATGAACCGGAAGAACTGTGGGTTGAGCTTCAGGTTCCAGGAGGAGGCAATGCTTTAAGAAGGGGGCAGCTAAATAACTGAGTTAAATTAAGGAAATAACCACAGAAGAGAGCCATAAAAATTTTGGAAAAGAATGAGAGATGAAAAAAATGGCAGAAAAGAGAAGAGAAATTCCCCAGGATGTTTAGAAATCCCTCTTTCTGTGCTTCCATCCACACCAGAGCAGCTCAGAGCTGCATCCCTGGGTACCTCTGGCATCACTCAGATGAGCAGTCACTGCTTAGCGCAGGTAAAGCTCATAGCTGAGCTGGAGATGCAAATCTCTGCTGTAACAAACCCTCCAACGACACCTTATTTTATCTATTTTGATTGAGCATCAAATGACCATCATCAAGACATTATCCGACAAACGATGTGACCAGGCAAAGCACTGGCTGCGTACCGGCTTTCTCCGGTGATGAGTGGAGGAGTGAGTGGCAAATAAACCCATCTTTTCACCATTTACCAACTGCTAGGCTACGCGCTGGCTTTTCAATCAGACCCTGTCGGTCTAAATAGCAACACATCGCTCTGAAGTGGCCTTCTGGGATGTGAGAGGAGACACGCTGCAGATTCTTCAAGGAAAAAGGGATACAGGCATTCATTTCTGTTAGAAGCCTATCACTGCATCTCACACCCGGTGCTCTGCGCTCAGCCAGCGCTTAGCATGTGCCTTGTGGCAAGCTGCACCCTTTCTCCCACAAAACAAATGTGGGGAACAGCGTGTTTTGCTTGGCTCAGGTTCCTTACGAGGCTATGGCCAGAAGGTGCTCATCACAAGAACCATCATGAGCAATTCCAGGACACAGCCCACCTTCAGGTGGGGAATGCACAAGCTATTCTGTGAGCATTTTGAGCATGGAGACATTTTCTTTTGAACTGGGATGAGGTGCCTGAATAATAAGAAAACTCTCAGCCTGAGTCAGTTGCTCATTGACCTTTTAGATGAGGTTTTGGACTGGAGTCCAAGCTAACATTTCACACCACCGTTACTTCACATTACAAAAGCAATATTAAAACATAATTAAGGAAAACTCTGCTTCTAAAGTCATCTTCAAATTCCAGTGAAAGACCCAGCTCAAAAAAGTAAAGTGATGCAAATTAAAACCCACCCCCACAAACTACAGACTAGCCTGGGCTAGGCTATAGCCCCAAACTCTAACACCTATTTTTCCAATAGGTTAAATGAGAGGAAGATCAGGTCTATCAGAAAAATCAGCCTAAATGAAGAAATACACTTGTTTTTAATTCCTCTAGGCAGGTAAAAAAAGTACCTTTCCACAGCAGGAACAAAGACACCCGTGAGAAAACACCAGGAGGTGGTTATGTTAACAGGCTTATTTTCATTACAGTAGGATTACGTTTAAAACCTTTGATTAGACTCTTAAAATTTCAGGACATGCCTCTTCGATCCTAGATTTATAAAAGACAAAAGAAAACAAGAGAAAGTAAAGTCTTACTCCTGCTGATGAACCCAGTGTTGCTGCACAAAGGTCTTGTTGTAAAGTTAATTATATTCAGAGGGCATCTTTAATTCTGATTATGACTAGGACCATGCACGTCTTCACTTAGGAAGCCCTCCTGGAGTCTGTGTGTCCTGAGCACGGGCGCTCTGAAGCATTGCTAAGTGGGGTAATTTTATTGTACAAGTTTTCTTGTAAAAATTATGGTCTTTCTGGATGCCTAATTAAAATAAAGATGTAATAAAGAATTGATGGTTTTAATTAGAGCATAGATCTTAAAGCAATTATGCTGTGATTAATAATTCCATAACAGGCTTTCTTACGCCAGACGAAGGGGAAAGATTTGAGCCCCATGAAAAATCAATATGCGTTACTCAATTACACTAACGAAGCTCCACGAAGCAGTCTAGGTCCCAATTAGATTGCTCCTCATGTTAAACTAGCAATGGAGTCTGTAGTTATTAATGAGTCTTGATCTATTTGTTTAGTCATTGCGGGCATTTTTTGAACTATAGGGTTAAGGGTCCTTATTAGTGAAAAGGTGCTGTAGCACAGAGAGGTAGCTATGTCCTCATCCTCAATCCTGTGATGTCAGAGGGTGATCACAGAATGATCATGGTTGGAAAGGACCTCCTAGACCACCTAGTCCAACTAGACCCACAACAAGAAACCTAAATACCCAAGTACCTGCACACCTGATCAATTGATCAATCGACACAAAAGAACCCCCTCCATGCCTGCTGCCACTGTGAAGCTCCACGTCTACAAGTTTCCTAAACACCTCCAGGAATGGCGACACAACCACCTCCCTGGGAAGGCCGTTCCAGTGCCTCACCACACTTTCTGTAAAGAATTTCTTCCTCATATCCAGTGCAAACGTCCCCGGCCTCAACTTCAGACCATGTCCTCTGGGTTTGTCATTAGTTACTAAGGAGAAGAGGCCAACACCCACCTCTCTACAACCTCCTCCAGATAGTTGTAGAGGGCAATGAGGTCCCCCCTCAGCCTCTTCTCCAAACTAAACCTGTCCAACTCCCTCAGCCTCTTGTCCTCACATGACTTGTTCTCTAAACCCCTCATGAGCTTGGCAGCTCTGGTCTGGACACCTTCCAACATCTCAATGTCTTTCCTGTAATGAGCAGCCCAGAACTGAACACAGTACTCAAAGTGAAGCCTCACAAGGGCTGAGTACAAGGGCACCATAACTTCCCTTCTCCTGCTGACCATGCAGTTCCTGGCCAGCATCCCATTGGCCTTCTTGGCCTCCTGGGCACATGCTGACTCATATTAAGCCAGCTGTGTACCAGCACCCAAAACTCCTTTTCTGCTGGGCAGCTGAGTTAACAAGGTTTGTTCTAGACCCAGCAGGACTGAGCACAAACCCTTTCTGCTTTGCCTTTACCTACACTGTGATCCAAGGCACAGCAGAGGAGCTGCTCATCAAGGCCAAGCAGATGCACTATGGCGCTTTCCAGTGCTCTCTCTTCCCTGCACATGGTGGAGGGGTTCAGGAGACCCACAGGACCTAGGCTGAAAGCTCATTCTTCAACCACATGTGCTTACTGCCTTATGGCACTAAAATCACTACAAAGAGCACCACAGGGCTGAAAGGTCAGGGCCCCAGATGTGCCCAGAGTCCTAAACACAGGCACTGGAGACCAGCAGATCTGCCAGGAAGCCTATGCAGCAGCTCAGCACAGGAGATCCCTCACTGGACAGCACTTCATTTTTTCTGGGGAAAAGGGAATACACGGGATTCTGTGGTGCACCTGCACATCCAGGTACTTCTCTGGCTAATGGTGAGCACAAAGCTGCCTGGTCTGGGCAGGAGCTTTACTACATGCTCAGAATTGTAGGCACGCCATGGCTGAGAGCATTGCTTGTGTACTTAAAGGAACAAAAAATAGCTGAGAGAGGATGAGGTACAGATCTACAAAATGAGTTGTGAATCAAAGCTGAACAGGGAACAGTTATTCCCTATTTCTTACAAACACAGGAGCTTGGGACAATGTAGTGGATAGACCAGGGAGGAGGTGTGCAACAAACCAAAGCAACATCTTCCTCTCAATGAGATATCATAGAGGTAAAAATTGTACTTTGATTCAAAAGAGAGACAGGAAAGGGTCACTCACCAATAGAGAGGTTGTCTCCTAATGGTTCAGATGCTGGTTTGGTGAAGCCCCTACTGTAGGGGTGACTCAAGGCATCAGAGGACAACCACCTAGACCTGCCCATCCTTGTGTCCTTAAGCATCTGCAGATGGCTGTTGTTAGGGTCAGGACACACCACACTCAGTACAGCTGCTCTCTTCTTCCTTGGTTCTTTTTTAGGTCATCACAGAATCACCAAGGTTTGGATCACAAAGCCCAACTATCTACCCTACAACCCCTAACCACTAAACCACCTTCTGATGGTTTGTTAAATACTGAGATGATGTTTTTGGAGGAATCGGCATTTAATGCACAACTGGTGCCATCACTGATCTCTCTACCAAAAGTTTTGTTCTACCTTCTGCTAATAACCCGGTTGAACTGGCAGAGCAGAGAGCTAGATCAGTTCATATTTCACAGATCAAATTAATTTTAAATATAATCATGTAGCCATACACTCACTCATGCACAGACAGCTCCCATGATCAAGGTGCCCGGTAAATGAAGCCACGCTAATTTAAATCTACTGCAGGGGGAAAATGATCTCAGGTGGAACTTCTAATTTGTCAGTCTGTAATATGGATTGTGGCTTGGAAACCCACTAATTGATCATTAAGGACACATTGTTATACAGGTGGACTTCTTGGTGTGAGGAGAACAAGCCCCCTGAAGTTCTGAAAGAAAGAAACCACCATTTGGTCCGAATAAATCTCGAGGACATTGATGTTTCATTATGTTCAGACTCCGCTACAGCAGAGCAGAGGTTTGTTCTGGCCCTGTCAGCTCGGGCACGTCGCTGCTTGCAGACCTGAGCTGTCTGTGACACCTGTGAGTGATGCTGCCCTACTGCAGCAATGCACAAGGGTAAAGACTCTGCTAAAGCTGCCTGTGGATTTCTGCATCCTGTGCAACCCGTGTGTTGAGCCAGAGTTAACTTCTTAAGCACATCTTTTGCAAATACAGCTCCCTCGAGCCGAAGGGCTGCACAAATTCATGCTGATCTCAAAGACCTGGTCAGGTTAAAACAGAAAAGGTTCAGTAATTGCAATAGGGAAGAGCAAGAACTATTTAACTCACAGAATCACAGAACACTCTGACTTAATGGCATGATTTGAGCGAATGCCTTTGAGTTACTTGAAAAGCTGATTCTGAAAATCCCTTAAAACACTTCAAAAGGAGTGCAAGGCTTTTTTAAGGTTTTACCTAGAGGTTACTGTCTCTCCTATTCCATACCTTTGGCTTTTCTCAGTATTCTGTTCACTGTAGCCTTCATCAGACACAGGACAGGGAGGTGGGTGCTGTACATCCAACCCAGGGTAGCTGGTTGAGCAATCCTCCTTCTCTTCTTGCCATCAAATCTGGGCTAAACCCCTCAATGCTGCAGGTGCAGCAGAGAACTTTGGAGTGACAGCCTGGTTCTCTAGGTAAGTGTGTAGAAGAAATTCAGTGGAAAGAAGGCATTTAACAGACTAGTGAGCTGGTGAAAGCTCTGCAGACACCTGCCAGTTATTTATATTTAGTGCTAAATTACTGAGGGCAGGATGAGATGCTGCTGTGTGCCTGGACCAGATGGACACCTCATAAACACAACCAACGCTTGCAGAAAAGCCCTATTTGTGTGGGATCTGAGACAAGAAGGGAGCACACGAGCCCAGGGTTTGTCCAGGTAACAGGAGCTGTCAGCACTTCATAATTGTCAAGGCCACGTCCTGGCTAGAAAAGAGATTTTTCAGGAGACCACGTTCTGCATCAAACACTGAAGATGACTTTTGGCAAGGTCCTGCCCCCAGTCTCCTGTCTCTAAACACTATCTTAGCTTAACACACACCTTCCTCCTGTTATTTCTTTTCATATCTCTTTTTTCCATCAAGAAACCCTTTGCTTTGGCATGTTTTTTCATCTTCTCATTTACATGTCTCCTGCAAGACTGAAACTCCAGCATTGATTTTACCAGGAGATAATGTTAATAGGATCAATAAACCACAATGACTATATAAAAAGTGTCTGTTCTTCACCCTCCAGGACTGCAGAAGGTGCTTTAGTCTAAAGGTACCACTAATACACTGTGTCTCACTCTTCTCGTCTACTTTTATGGATGAGAGACTGTCTGTCTGCCAGGCAGAAAATAAACTCTTAGCTTGCCGAAATAATTTCAATTTTAATCCCACTTTAGCACCTATAAAATATTACTGATGCAATTAAAAAGTAGACAATCAGCTCAAAGCATCTAAAAAATGGTGCTGCATGCCCTGGAAGAGATAAATGATGTTTGTTGGGAAGACTATTATAAGCACAGAACACTCAACTGAGTGAAAAATATACAAGTCAGGTGTTTGATTGCCCTCAGACACCACTTAGCAATTGTTTTGTAGGGGAGGACTTAGTTCAAAACAAGCTGTGTCCTCTGAGGATGGTTTTTGATGGAGGAAAGGAAGTTTTGTGCTACCTGGTTTCTTAGTCAGTTGTTGTGTGCGCTGTTTTAGATGGGTCTTGTCTCAAAGGAGACAAAATAGAGGTTGTTCTGCTTACAGGCTGGAAGAGGTGATTACAGTAGGAAGTTTCTTGTCCTGTGCTGCGCATCACAGAACCACAGAACATTAGGGATTGGAGGGGACCTTGAAAGATCATCCAGTCCAATCCTCCTGCCACGGCAGGATTGCCTAGATCAAGTCACACAGGAACACATCCAGGCAGGTTTTAAATCAATAAATTGATTTCAATCAATATTGAAAAAAGTTACAAAATCTGGTTCATAGAGGGTTTGGATTTACAAGGACCCTTAGGGAATAATTTTTGGTAGGACGTGTATTGCTGAATTACACAAGCACATTATAAATCTACTCTTTATCTCCAATAAAGTCTCACAAAGGCAGTTGGCTGGGCTGATTTACTTGGACTAGGAGGATTTCAGTCACCTTTCCAGACAGGTGTTGACTGACTGAATGGGGCTGAGCCCTTCCCTGCATTTCACATGGTCTCCTGAAAGGTGATGAGTTTCAGTTGCAGCTCCTCAAGCAGACTGCTTGCTTGTCCTCTGTCTAAAAGCTCTAACACCTCTTCAGAGTAACACCTGCTTACCTTTAGCACTTGGTGAAAAGACTCTGATTACCTGAGGTAGAACCATGGTTCTCATTCACACAAACACAGACTCCTTTGGTGTCAGCCCAAGCCAGCTTTCATCCGTACAGAGACCCTGTGCTGTCCTCAAACTCACCACAGTGCCACAGGACTTGGTAGTTGAATGTGAAATTATTTTGGTCACAAAGCTGAGTAAAGTCACAGAATCACAGAACATTAGGGATCACCTAGACCAAGTCACAGAGGAACATGTCCAGGCGGGTTTTAGACATCTCCAGAGAAGGAGACTCCACAACCCACCCCGGGCAGCCCCTTCCAGTGCTCTGTCACCCTCACTGTGAAGAAGTTCCTTCTCACCTTGATGTGGAACCTCCTGAGTTCCAGCTCACACCCATTGCCCCTTGTTCTATCATTACCTGACACTGAGAAGAGCCTGACAGAACGCTGCTTTGCTTCCACAATTAATCTGTTTTTCATCTCTATACTAAGAAAAATAATGTGGAAGCTTGAAAAATACAGTAGTACTTCTATTTCAATATTTAAAGAGACCCATTATAAAAACTCAGCTCTAAAAATAAGTTGTCGGTGAGGACAACTGGCAGCGTGTTCAGCTACATTGGGGCACATCAGTAGTTTGGAGAAAGAAGAGGGAATTTTCAAGGTCATCTGGGTCAGCCTCCTGCTCCACCCAAGAGCCAACACTTGGTCGAGTCAGCTACATGTTTGTCTTGCTGAATCTTGAAATCCTGGAATAACTTTAAACTTATTCCAAATTCACCTTGGTGTCCAAGCTGTCTACATAGCAAAACCAGGGGCATGTATAAAACTTACAACCAGACAGCAGTGCAAAGTGGGTTTGTCGGATCACCGTTAGCGTTTGGTAGGCATGGCTGTTCATAACTGCAAGAGCACTGGGTCTATTTTTGTTTCCAAAGTAAATGAAGGTAAATACAATTACATTTGCTCTAATTCTGTATAAGATTGCCTGTCGAGCGATTTAATTCAGGTCAGAGAGCTGGTTCTAAAAGCTATTTTGGAATCCTTTGGCTAAGCCCCTCCAAGATTGAGGAGGAGCAGGTTTTATTTTAGGATTTTATCTGAAAGAAAAGACCCAATGAAGCACTCAGCAGAATATTGCTGGCTTACTCGTGGTAGTGTCCAAGGGAGACGGGAGGAACAGACCCACACCATTCCCAGGGATTAGCCAGGTAACTGGGGACGGCGGCTTAATTTCATTATATAATTATCATTTCCCTGTATTTAACGTAATGAGTTAGCTGTAGGCTGCCTTGCTAATGCCACTTGAGCTGGCTCTGGAAAACAAAGCACCTCAAAATAAGAATGAATGAGACGTGCTCAGCTAGAAGGTCAAGCTCAGCAAAGGCACTGGCCACCAACTGCCCACCAGGATCTCTGGCTATTGCCTGGTTCATGGAGGATCCAGAAAGAGTTTGGTCGAAGTGCAGCAGGAAAAATTGCTTTAACCTTTCCATAAGTGTCTGTCACTAAGCAGATGTGATCAGCTTCCAAGGCAAAATGTCGTAGCGGAACAACTGTGAGCAGTGGGGAAGCCAGTGAAGGAAATTAAGGCAAATTTACACTCAGAGAGACAAATACTCACACTTCTTCCTTGGTATCCTTCTCCAGGTGAGCAGGCTGTGCAAGACCCTGGATAACAGATTGGTCTCAAAGAGGGCAAGGCTTTGCCAACTCATTGTAACCCTTAAATAATTGCACTAATTGCTTTCCAAGTGTCTAATTTGTATCTTTACTGCACCCACAGTAGTGAAAAAAAATCAGTTTTAAAATCCACTTCCAGAAATATCCTTTCCTGTCTTTTTTACAGGCACAGCAGTTAAATTGTTTTGGTTTATATGCATTTTATAGATTTAGTGTCCTTGTCTGGGGATGACAACGTCCCAAACTGGCAGTAAAGGTGGGCACAGGACAGAGCTGGTGCAGCCAGAGCCGCCGAGAGCTCGTTGCTCTGTGGGATCGCTGTGCTCCAGCCCAAAGGAACCCACTTGCGTGCCTGGGAGGATGTTTTTCAGCACTGAGGGAGCTCTGTGGGGAAAAGGCTGATCAAAGCAGTGATTAAAGGGGATCTTTCAAGGTCAAACCGAGCTCCTTTGTTGTTCTGATTTTTTGAAAAAAAAACGTTTGCACTCAATAAAGGCAGCTCTTCTCTTGAGGACTTACTCGCAATTAAACCCTTGCTTGGCTAACTAGACTGTCTCAGATTTCTTTCAGGAATATAGAGGAAAGTAGTGCATCTAGGTTCCTAGAGCCTGAATTCTCTCCACATCAGTCACTTCTGCTCAAGCTGCTGGACTTCCAAACTGAGGTGCATTTCCAGAAGTACATTTGCAAAAAAGCTGGATGTGCTGTTAGGCTGGTGAAAGGATGCGTGTCCTCAGCACGCTCGCTACAGACAACTTCAACAACTGTCTGTGTCCTTCAGTCAACAGCACAGCAGTAAAAAAGCTAATTAACCTAAACTGCAGCATTTGAGGATGTGGCAATACTTACCTTCCTTTCACCTGAAGGAAAATATATCTTGTGACTACAGGAGCTCTAGAGACTAAGAGTCCTGGTAATCTGCACACAGGCAGGGAGTTGTGATTGTTATAGAAACTGGGAGTCTTTAGGTGCAGTCTCCATCGTGTCACTACTACATCACCCCAAGCATGAAAGGGAAAGAGCACTAATCCAATCCAACAACTTTACACCATAAAAAGCAAATTTTGTTCCAAACCCTTTTCTTCTCAAACCAGAACTTTAAATGGATGGCTAGGAAATTGAGAGAGGTTCTTCTCCTCTACTCTGCCCTAGTGAGACTACATCTTGAGTATTGTGTCCAGTTCTGGGCCCCTCAGTTCAAGGATGTGGAGCTGCTGGAGGGAGTTCTGTGTAGAGCAACAAGGATGATGAAGTGGAACACCTCCCTTATGAAGAAAGGCTGAGAGAGCTGGGTCTCTTTAGTTTGGAGAAGAGGAGACTGAGGAGTGATGGAGCACTGGAAGGGGCTGCCCAGGGGGGTTGTGGAGTCTCCTTCTCTGCAGATGTTTAAAAGCCACCTGGATGTGTCCCTGTGCAACTTGGTCTAGGTGATCCTGCTGTGGCAGGGGGGTTGGACTAGATCTTTTGAGGTCCCTACCAATCCCTAATGCTCTGTGATTCTGCAAACCCGGAGGTGACTGCCCACCTCAGAGGGCAGTCAGGCGTTGCTTCAGCTGCCCCATTCCATGTAACTGGCCCCTCAGTGTTGGCCCAGGCACTCATATGTGTGATACAGGAGCCAGAAACTCAGACTGAACCCCATTCCTCACCAGGTTTCCCACTTGCACGCCTGGTGGACAAGAGCCAAGAAGCTTTGCTTGTTCACTCTGAAGTCCAGGCACAGGGCACTACACAGCAGAAAGTCCCTCCAAAGAGTCAAATAAAAATTCCCATTTTTTTAAGCTTTAGCAACATGTTTTGCAAACTTTAACCAAGCAAACTTCTCTCTTTGCACTGAGTCATCTCCGTTCTTTCTTTTGTTCTTGCTGTTTTGTTAGGCTTGTGCAAACTACATCTCTAACATAGCATGGAAGGCAGGGAGGCTCCATTACTCCATCTTGTTACAAACCATTAAAGAAAATGGATCATTTTCCCTACATAGCTTTTTTTTTTTTTTAAAAAAAAGTATTAACAGTGGTTGGAAAGAGAATTTTTTTAAAGTTACACTTCAGTTTTAAAATATCCCGTGAAGATTTTGTTCACAAAATGCTCGACAAGACAAAAATGATGCTGCTTCAAAAGTCTGAAGAACAGTTTGACCTAGTTATATGAGCTCCCCAAGCTGGCCTAGAGTTGTTCTGAGCAACATAACAAGTCCCACCACACAAACACAATGCTGTCTGCACTGCTGTATCTCCAGCTTGCAGGCTTTACTCATGGTCTCCACAAAGTTGGTCCTCCTAGTAAGCCATCTTTCAAGGAGTATTGATTGCCCACAACTGAGAGCCACATGAAGTCCAAGCAATTACAAACACAGCATCGTACAACCAAAGTAAAATCTCACCTTCTACAGTAGAACTTGCATCTTCCAAGTGTGTGTCTGCTGCTTCATCATGCAGGAAGAAGCAGGGCCAGAAGGCACAAACAGCAGGCCAGAGGAGACACCTGGCAGCAGAGGAAAATGGGCCACATGTTTTTTTAGCCTTTAAGTAGCAAAGGGTGAGCTGGCCACATGGGATTGGTGAGGAGCAGGGTGAGTTGGCTACTAGGGATTGGTCAGGAGTAGGGTGAGTTGGCTACTGGGGATTGGTCAGGAGCAGGGTGAGTTGGCTGCTGGGCATTGAGGAGGAGCAGAGTGATTTAGCCCATGGGACTGCTCAGGCTACAAGTTGGTCTTCAGATTGTCATCATCTATAAATATGTGAAGGGTGGGTGTCAGGAGGATGGAGCAAGGCTCTTCTTAATGTCATCTAGTGATAGGACAAGGGGCAATGGGTGTAAGCTGGAACAGAGGAGGTTCCATATAGATATCAGAAGGAACTTCTTCACAGTGATGGTGATGGAGCACTGGAACTGGCTGCCCAGGGTGACTTGGTCCAGGTGATCCTGCTGTGGCAGGAGGATTGGACTGGACGATTTTTCGAGGTCCCTTCCAATCCCTAATGTTCTGTGATTCTATGATTTTACTGTATAGCCAACCTCAGGCTTCTTCTGAAGGTCCACTGTGGCTTGAGCATGGCTTGCTCTTACCACAGATCAGTAGCAGAGTTCCTTGTGGTTGCATAGGATCAGCACAAGCTTGAGTAATGTGTCCTTTGTTAACACATGTTGCTCTTCTTTGCACAGATGGACAAAGAAACACGTAACAACCAAAGGAGAAGCTAGATGTAGTAATAGGACCACCAACACAGCCTGAATCCCAAGTGACTGTTGCTCCTGAGATAAACCTGCACCAGGCTGTAGTACAGCATCCTCCTTTGTACACTGCTGCTCTCTCTGGAATGTCTTACAGCAGGCTGAGGGACCTCTGGGTGGAAAAAAGCCCCATCCAATGCAAGTTTGGTGCTGTACCCACAATGAAACTACAGCTTCAGAGTCTAGAGAAAACAACTTTCCTCCAGAAGAAGACTGTATAGAGTGAAGTTAAAATAATTAATGAAAGTTAGTTTTTCTCTCTGCTTGAGGAACTTCAAGTGCTGAAAAACCAGGGTGTGTGTAGTATGAGTAGATAGTCAACCCACCTTTGCACCAGATGAATGTTGTCAGAGGATCAGGAATGAAGTGCCATGTCTTGCACCCAAGTAGTGTGTTCAGAAGAGGAAACAATTAACTAGTGTCAGGTAATAGTGCACAGGCTGATTAGGTGACACGGTGATTAATACATTTCCTCAGCCAGATCGTAGCTGCAGTGAAGACACAGCAAGATTTCTTTTCACTGAAAACAAACATTAAACCAACATTCATGATCTTTTCATGAAAGGGGGAAAAAACAGTGACCTTGGTGGAACTTCTGTCTCTCCTTCTCCCTCTTTCAAAACAAAACCAAACCAAGGCAGCATCTCCCTGCCAAGCCCATCAAAAGACAAAGCCCCAGAAGAGAGAAGAAAAGCCTTTTTAACCATCGAGATGTTTTAAGATGGCCTTTTCCTACAGGGACTTTGGAAGCTCCATTGTAGCCACAGCAAGCAAATGAAGCGAAGCATGGGCCACCGAGTCAACGACGGAGCGAGAGCAGCCGCACCACGGTGAGCTATTTTAAACCATTACTGGAGATCTGCAGCTAACCTCTCCAGCGGCCGGCTTCTAGCTAAAAGGCTTCCACTTGAGTGCCTCAGATCATGTAAGTTTGTTTAAGATGCATAATTCATGAAGGGTACATAACACCATCCTTGAATAACTCTTCACTCAGCACCTGCTTGACAGGGAGGGAGCTGACAGAGGAGTGTGACTTCGGAAAGCTGACATTAGCACGCTATGTGTCCCAGCGAGGGACAGGGATCATCCCATTGCCTTAACCCCTTAGCTGCTATGAACGTCTGAGGAAGCCAACTGCACCAGCTAGTTCAATGATTAGGACTATTTGCATCTGCTATCATTGCCATTAATGTGAGAGAAAGACAGATGTTGTGAAGAGTTATAACTACTCACATACTAGTCCTTGAAAAGAGCTTGTGAAGAAGATGTTCTGTTTTTACAGGCATTCAAAGTTATCTATCGCACACCAAAGGCCAAGCACAACCATCTCTACCCAGGCTGAGGAGCATCTTGCAACTCGAACAGTCCCAGTGAGATCAATTTGGGATTATATGGTACAAGTAAGGAAGGCACCACCTAGTCTTTTGGTAGCAAAAGAAGATGCTGAAGGAACAAATCTTCAGCTAGAACGAGTGTGATTTACCCCGTTGTGGCTAATGGAGCCCATGTGCATCAGCCTGGAGTCCACTGTAAGAGCGAGTCTGTTGAAGAGCACTTGGTTTTTAATTACCAACAGTAAATAGCACATCCTTAAACTTTACTGATGTTATATATTTGCCCTACTTTATTTTGTAGATAAAAGCCCAATTGTGGCCTGATAGGCAATTTAGGAATGATTTACGGACTTCGTCTGCTGTTTGTCTGGAAGTTGCAGTGTGACAGAAGGGAGGGATTTTCTTCTAATTTATTTTGGGAGAGAGCGGTTGGAGTGGAACTGTCATACGTTGCTTTCCCTTACAAAATTGTGCATACAGGGTGCAGAAAAAGGCAAAAATGTAGGACAAGACTAGATGTAAAGAGGACAAGAAAGGACTCAGTAGAAGGGGTGAAGGATCTAGCTCATGGGAAAGAAGACCACTGCTTTCACTATTTATGGCATGGATTAGCCATCTCAGTAAAGAGTCATGTTCCATTCTGACCCAAATCCCAGGTTGCTCCCCCCATAATCCCATTTATTTTGGCTTCTCTATCACTGCAACATTCCTCCTGCTGTCAGGCTTGATGTGACATTTGGATGACACTTAGCCACCTCTCTGTTCCTTTGTGATCCTGCTGTGGCAGGGGGATTGGACTAGATGACCTTTCGAGGTCCCTTCCAATCCCTGTTGAGTCTATGATTCCATGAAAAGGCAGACACAGCAAACACAGGCACAGACAAACCAGGACAGGCTCATTTCCAAACCAAACTCGGAGGGCAGTGCCACCCACCTGTGCACACAGTCTCCAAAACACATGGCAGTGCCACCCACCTATGCACACAGTCTCCAAAACACAAAGCAACATTTCGCCTCCTATGTTCTGCAGAGCAGTGGGGTGAAGCAGGACCCCCACCCCAGGCACTCCGAGCGTGCACATTTTAAAAGAAGGAGGTTTTTCCACCCAGGAGCTCAGAGTTTTTTTAATAGGTGGCATGTATGACCCCACGGTGATTCCTGCCCTGTACCAGAGTGCTGAGACTTCCTGGAAAGTGATTTGTAAGTCAGAGAGAAATAGTGAAAGACACGGACCTGGTGTATTGACATGCACTTCATCCATCCTCGTTATTCTGAAAGCCAGCATGACCTCCTGCTTTTACAAGGGTCATTGGAGTCTTTTATCTGAGTCAAATCCTGCTCTTGCTTCCTGCAGGGCATAGGAGAGACATAACACTGAACATGATGCTCTCACCAAGGGAGAGAGATTATCCCTGTGACATGGGTGCTTCCTGGGGACAGCTGAAAAGTCTGACAGTAGGAACGAACTGTCTGCTCCCGATACTGATGGTTCCCTGTAAAATGAGAGGGTGTTCTAAGAGGCAGAATTTGAGCAAACCTATTAATGTAACTATTTGGCATCTCTTCCTGTGCTAACTCGGGACAAAAGGCTGATGAGGCAATGGAGACGTCCCTAGAACAATTTCTTGGTGGCTAGGAAAAGCAGTAAAGGAAACTTTAAGGATTAGGGGCTGCTTTTGTGCATCACTGGAGTCACCAAGCAGGAGGATGGGTGGCAAAGCTAAAAACCAGGCTGCCTCTGAGCCCCAGCCTAGGGGACAAGCTGGAGAGATGGTGGGAGCCTTGGATAAGGCAGCATAACAGCTGTGAATACTCTCACTTGGACCAGGGGCAGGTACTGAAGGCCTTTGTTAAACACAGCTCTACCCAGTTTCTGGTGTCTGTTGAGGACTGGTCTTCATTTCACCCAGCAACTGTCCTGCAAAGGACCCACATCAGCTTCAGTAGACTTGATCCATTATTACCTGCTTCCGTCCCTGTCCTTTTCTTGCCTGTGACTGGTGACTTGATTTAACTGTGAGTCTGCTCAGATCAGAGGGCTGTCTCTGTGCAGGACTAAACCTTCCTCTAAATGGGTCTGTTGAAATATATATCTATTGAAATACTCTTTAGAAGTTTACAGAGTATTAGGAGATCAGTACAGGTCTGACCATTACTTATTAATTGTTCAATTCAAGGAATAACTGCACCAGAGAAAATGGGGTGGAGACCTGGGAAAGAGTGATTTTAATGAGCTCTCAGGGACTGATATTGGGAAATATATTAGTAAGCTTCTGCAGTGTGGCACTGAGACATCCCAGTGTCTTCCTAAGAAGAAACAGCACACTAAACACTTGTGATTCTTGAAGGGTAGAGAAGCTAGCAGTCGGCTCAAAGGCACCAAGCCCTCTGCTAGAAACAAAGGGGGCTTCAGAAATGGCTTAGCACAGCTATGCTCTGCCTCTGCCTCTTGGAGATACCTATTCCACCAGTGAGATTTTTCCTCCTGCCTTCTCTTCCAGCTTTCCTACCCTGCTCCACAGTCCATGCATCCACACTGATGTTTAAACAGGCTCTTTCCAAATCAGAACCTCGTCTTAAAATGACAACAAAGTTAACATGCATTGTCTTCCCAGAAATAAACCCCCAAGACAGGAGGCAGGGTGGCTGCACATCACCCGTTTAGTCCTTTAGAGATGCAGCATGCTCACAGCAGATGTAAGCGAGGGTGTTGTGCAAGTGCTGTCTCTCAGCTTTATTCAAGCAGGATGATGTGTGGGGCAGCATGTAGAGGACAAGATAATTTCAGGTACCAAATGTTATAACGGCACACGTACACACGCAAAGCTGTTTGCAGCTAAGACATGCAAAGAGTTACACGTTCAACCGCTCGGCCAGAATCTGCAGACAAGGCAATAAAACACAATGGAAGTGTTGACGTGCGCTTGGCTCTGGCGTGGCGATGTGACATGAATTACATCTGTCCTCTCCCCAACAGGCAGTTATTCATGGTTCCTGATGAGTAAAATCAGAAAGCACAACAAAGCCCTGGAAAGTCAGTGGAGGGCATTGAGCACATCCTTTCTAACTGCCATTCAACCCTTTAGCAAAAGGATGGGTTAAAGGCCACTGTGTTGGATTTGGAAGGTAGCAGAGAGCTTGTCCTGAGCATACATTTCCTTTGTGACCATGAGCAAGACTTGGATGAAGCTCATAGAAAATTGCCATGCTAGATCCCCATCATCTCTATTTCCTGGGGTTCGTTATCCAGGGAGTAGACAAAAGTCAACCCACAACCTCTTCTTATGATGGGATGTTGTGCAGAGCAGAGCACTTATCCTTAAACAAGAGGAGCATAAAACTCCCAATCCATGTGCTACCATGATTCATTTGACACTTCAGCAGCTACATAACCATCCTACCAAAGCACTTCGCTGTGTGAATGCAGTCAGATCTCCACTGGTGAATGCAGAGGAAAGAATAAATACGAGTAAATGAGAGAACGGTTCTTGCGTGCTCAGATGCACAGAGCCTGCTTTTTGCTCCCGCTCCTTACCCAAGTTGTGCTCGCAGATGTGCCCAGCCCGTGAACTCCTCTGTGGCAGGGGGATGTGATGGATGGCTGTGTCACTCAGCTAGGTGGGAAGGGAATGAAGCCTGTGTCCAGCAGTGCTCTGAGAGGCGAGACAAAACAAGATGAGCCTCCCCATCCTCAGCAGGGCCCCATTTGCAAAAAGAGGCCAACGCCGTGGCAGGGCACGCGTTCTGCTCAGAGCACCGGAGGTGCAGTAAACCTTGACGTACAACATATATCCACACAGCTGTAAAGAGGTTAAGACTCTCTTGGTAGGAACCAGTAGGCAAGAGCCTCAGGAATAACTATTTTTCTTTCCTGACTGCCCATAAGAGAACATAGGGAACAATTCCTCCTGCCTCAGTTAATAGTCTTTCCCACAAGACTTTCGTCGCCTGATTGAGGACAATATTGTTTGTGCAGGGATGCTGTAAGAATGACCACGGTTTATGAGGAAGGAGAGGTGACACCCATCAGCATCATGAGCGATAAGGAAGTAATTAAATCACTAACTAGGTCCAGAATGTAAATACTTGTCATATATGTTGGGCTGCACGTTGGGCTTTTGTTCTTTGCTTTGTTCTTTGCAGAGTTTGCTGAAGAGTTATGATGTCTAAAGGCACCAGGCTGCACTGCGTTTCCTCAGGTCCAGTTAAGGAAATCCAATAACACAGGAGTTTTGTGTTATGAACATAGATATATATATTTCTTTGCCTGCAATGTTTGGCCTGCCAAAATGAAACTGATAGTTTGGAAACGAGTCTGCTGAGGAGCCAGAAAGGAGAATGATTCCTCTAGGACCGGTGGAACCCACCAGATATGTTTCAGAGAGCAGGAATGAGTACAGTGTGCCGTGCTATTTGAGGAAGAGAAGGAGCAGCAATGTTTAACTGGCAAAGGAGGTCAAGGTACCTGGTCTGCTCCCAGTGAGTAGGTCAGCTCCTATTCAAAATTTGTTTTATGACCTTGGGCAAGCACACCTTTTCTCTCCACACTTACTTCTTTCATAGCTTGCTTTGCCTTATTTATTGTAACTGGCAGCCCTTAAGATGGGGTTTGGCTCCTAACGTGTGTTCAAGCAGAAGCTGAAATGGAGAGACCTTCGTCTCTGTTGTGAGGCTCAAGGTGCTACAGTAATACAAACAATAAAAAAATGAATGAGTGATGCAGTATAATTGCAGTTCCGCCTGCCAGATCATCTTTGTGCTAATAAGTTCTATTTACTCAGGGAATATTCAATAAATAATAAATAAAACTTCAGGCTGAGACTTCCCCAAGCACAGCAGGTAGTTCAGATGTATCAGCCATTAAAATTAATGCAAAGGACATGATTAAATCCCTTAGTGCTCTTGGAAAATTCCTAGTCTGAATGTTTAATTTCCAAGCTAGGCAACTGGCAGGGTGGCCTCCACATCCAGTAGACAGTGGGGTACATATTAAGAGGAGTAATGGATGTGCTTGGGTGCAGAGCTCTTACTCACCTGAACAGCTTTACTGGTCACCCAATTGCTTTTGCTCCGCCGTGATCCTGTGTGAAGTCTCTGGGAATCCATCTCTGTGCCCATGGAGGATAGAGTTGGGCAAATTTAGCTTCCTCTAGATTCTGAAGAGGAACAGATGAAGAAGAAGAAAAGAAGATTAAAAAGAAGCAATAGTATCTAATCTATCTCACCTACCTCTTCTACTTCCACTACTCTGGCCTGAAATAGTGCCCCTGAGAATGCACAATACTGGTCTTTCCTTTGGCAAGTGTTGGTGAGGACCCACTGTGGATCCTGCAAATGGAAAGTTTAAAGCAACTCATAGCCACCTTTTCTCCATTTCTTGTCTCCACACTTCTTAATCCTAGCGCAAGGTGGGAGGAACATCACTGTACCTACTGTGAACATCACGTCGCTGGGCAGGACAGCACCGACGTGCTCCGAAGGGTGCTTGGTGAAGCTTCGGTAGATCACAGAATCGTAGAATCATTAGGGATCGATCACTCTGCCTCTGTCAGGATGACAGATAACAGCCTCTAGACAGCTATGAACACATTAAAAATATAGTTCCCTCTCTGAGCCATCACACTTTGGTGCAGCAGCATCTCACAGTGGAGAAGCAAAGGCAGCCACACCTCTGGGACAGCTGCACAAACGTCTGCTTCAGTCTGACTTTTCGCTATTGTTCCTTCCTGACAATTTTGCCACCCTTGATAAAACACCAGGCGAGAGGCAAACTGAAACGAGCTCCTTGTGACACGGGCATACATATTTAAGCGGTCCTGTCACTATATGTTAGAGTCGCAGGCACTTTGGTGGTGCCGCTTGGTTCCTCGCCTCTCGCGTGGCATCGGGTAGCAGCGTTAGGCTGTGAGGTTTCAGAACCTGAACACATCTCCTCTTTCTTCCCATTTCATATTGGCCATTAAACTTATATTCTCATCAGAGCCGCCACGAAATGGAGCAGTTTCTATAACTCTGTGAGGAAATGAGGCCGACAGCAGCAGAACAAAATACACATCGTTAGCAGAGCCCTGCTCGTAACACTCCTGAGCACACAGCCCCGTGAATATTCATACTCCGTTTCTGAGGGACGCTAAGATTCTATTTGGAAGTGTCATTTGTGTCATCAGTCCTTGGGCCTTCTGGGGTCAGAGCACCGATGAAAAATAGCAGCTCTCGCTGCTGTTCGGGGTATTTTTCCTCTCAGTAAACGAGGGCACAAAATAGAGAGGCAGACCTGCATGTGAATGACTTGCACCTCGTTTTTTAAAGAAGGGGATTGTGAATATTATGCTGCTGGATTCGTCGTTAGAGGACAGAGCAGATGGTGAAGACTCAGAGTGCAGTCTCACCCCTGTGCAGAGGGATTTCTGCGATTGCATATTAGCTGTTATTGCAAGTTCCCATATGCAAGTAAATCCCTCCGTACCGGAGCGGGAGTATCCTTTAATGCAAAGCATGATGCCCATCGCAACGAGCAGCATGAGCAGCTAATTGGCATTGCAATTGAACTGAAAATCTATTTGGCCTGATGGCACCTTAAATACAGGATAGAAATTATATCTTATATTTAAACAACGGTCCCTTCCAACCCCTAACATCCTATGATCCTATGAATGCCTTCCATGTCACAGTGGCAACACTTTCACAGATACAAATAGCAGGGAAGTCCAGTTACACACGTGTCAGTGAGCCCCAGCTGAAAGTGTAATACTCAGGAAGGCATTGCTCTGCCTAAATAAAGTTCATATGTACTTCTTGAAGATAACCATTTATGATACCATGGAGAAACCTGGCATTCGTGAGCATGGTCCTGCATGGGGTGAAGAGTTTGTCCCTTCCAATCCCTAATGTTCTGTGATTCTTACTTCATCATTTTAGTTGAGATTCTGCTATTTTCATGCCACACTGAGTTCTGGGGAGAAGAAATTTGGTGGTGTATATAATACATATATGGTCTGTAATATGAATATGGTAGCCATAGTGATAGGAAATATATGTTTGACACACTGCACTGATATCACACAGAATCACAGAACATTAGGGATGTTCCAGTTCCAATCCCCTGCCAGAGTAGGATCACGTTCATCAGGTCACACAAGAACATGTCCAGGTGGGTTTTAAATGTCTCCAGAGAAGGAGACTCCACAACCTGCTTGGGCAGCCCCTTCCAGTGCTCTGTCACTCTCATTGTGAAAACTCCACAATGCCCCTGGGCAACTCATTCCAGTGCTCTGTTACTCTCACCGTGAAGAAGCTATTTCTCATATTGATGTGGAACCTCCTATGTTCCTGCTTATACCCATTGTCCCTTGTCCTATCATTGGATGCCACTGAGCAGAGTCTGGCTCCACCCTACTGACACCCACCCTTTCCATATCTATCAACATTAATGGGGTCAGCCCTCAGTTTATTTTTCCAAGCTCAAGAGACCCAGCTCCCTCAGCCTTTCCTTATCAGGGAGATGTTCCACTCCCTTCATCATCATTGTGGCTCTGCACTAGATTATTTCCAGGAGTTCTGTGTCCTCCTGAAACTGAGGGGCCCAGAACTGGACACAAATACTCCAGATGTAGTTTCACCAGGGTAGAGTAGTTTTGTGATCAATGCTGTACCTTCTCCTCAGTCTCAGAGAAGCTAGTAATTCCTGCAGAGAAAATTGACAAATCAGCACTCCAGAGAGAAAGTATTTAAACATCTGTTCAGAGCAGAATGTTTCATAGCCTTGTAGAAACCAGAAAGTATTTTTAGTGGAGTGCACCTAGATGTACTCCAATAAAACGACGTATTTTCCTCATTCTAAACTCCCTTTGGTACAAACAGCGTTTAGTTACCACTCACTGTCCTGCATGATTTTGCTGAGCTGGGATGAATGAAACTCTCCTGGAGAATTCAACAAAATTTCAGTATTAAAACTATGCCTGAAGTGAACTCAGAAAATGCAAACCACAGAAATTACCGTGAACGCTTTATCCACGTCTTGGAAGCAGAGCCAGTAAGTACATTTTGCACATGAAATCATTGTTAGCTCATTCAGGCTACTTACCCTCAACCTTCAGTTTGCAGTATCCCTGGATGGAGCTCACCAAATATCCCTGCCAAGTGCATCAAGCTCATTGAGACTGTTTATTGTAATTTTTTTGCTTGGAGTTCCCTTTCCATCCTGCCTGACTGCAGAATTGTGACTCTGAAATCAGCAGAAATTATAGGAACAATGATTCATTCTCCAGTCTTCACTCCTCAGCAGACTGGACTCTTCTTTTGAGAAAGAATTTGCCTGAAAGTGAATTTATAACACTGAAAATTGAAAAGCTGTTTTTATGAGAAAACCACAGAACCACAGAACATTAGGGATTGGAATGGACCTCAAAAGATCATCCAGTCCAATCTCCCTGCCACAGCAGGATCACCTAGATCAAGTCACACAGGAACATGACCAGGTGGATTTTAAACATAATTTAAAAATTTTACATATTGATGTGGATCCTTTTATATTCCAGCTCACACCCACTGGCCCTTGTTCTATCACCTGATGACATCGAGAAGAGCCTAGCTCCATCCTCCTGACAGATCATCTAGCCCAATCCCTGAAGGCAATTCTGTTGCTCCCAGTAGCAGTGTAATCCCCAAACACCCTCCACAAGAAAACTATTAATCCTTTCAAAAAGCAGTTATTTACAAAGTACATACACTGAAAAGCCTTTACTTACGGCCTCCTCCCCTCCAAATTCTGATGCTTAAGTGTATTACTGAGTTTACTAGAAACCCAGAGGTAACAAAAGTCCTATGAATAACTAACCCATGCTGCTCATTTGCCTGTTGTTGCATGAACTTTATGCAGTCTTCTGATGAATCGAGGTTCTTACTGCTCTTGCTTTGCTTTTCTTCTCTGCTGTTGGAGAGAGGACAGAGAGTCTCAGGGCTGCGCTGAACAAACACATCCAAGAGGACAGACATTTCAGGATGTCACGCACAATGCAGCAGTTATTTCTCTCCTTTGCTGCAGAAAACCAGAGCTGAAGTCTACTTTATTTTTTGTTCTTTTAAATGAGCCTGGAAATTCAATATCACTTGCTGTTCTCTTGTGAGTGAGTATGTGTGCATAAAATGAGGTACAAACCCCTGTTTCAGCTTAAAAAAGGAAAGGGGTACAAATGGAGGGTTGCTGTAAAGCTGTGCAGATTATGGAGAAGTCAGCCAACCTGCCCTTTCAGAAATGGCAGCCTTCCCAGACTCTGAGACTTCTGTGAAAAATAAAATATTCTATTACATTATTTTTCAATTTCAGCTATCTCCCTCGCTGGGCTCCAGGGTGGTTTATTTCCAAAAGTTCAGAAATATTTTGCTGCTCACCATCTGCCTCAATAGCTGCACATATTGGACATCAACACCAGGACCAAACATCTGTGGCCCAAGGACACTGAGCAGCTACAAGTGGGAATATCCATGCTCCCAATCTCTGCAGCCTCACTGACCACAAAGTCATGGGCTCACAAAAATAGACTCCTCTTCCCTTCTTGGTTTAACATCAACACGAAGTTGTCTTACCAACTCAGGATTAAGCTGGTTTTAAGTGGATATGTTTTGCTGTACCCTGAATCTGTGGAAATGTGCAGTGTTGAGGTCTTTCCTCTGTGCAGAGAGGTTTCCTCCGTGGTGTGTGTGCAGGGTTTGCATGGTCTGTCATGGCACACAGCACTATACAGTTAGGCTCTGTACCCATGCCATCCATACAGGCTTTTCATACTTCAGGCTCCTCCTCATGGAATCACTTTCATTATTAAAGAGGAAAAATACTTCCACATGACACAATCATAGAATTATTGAGGCTGGAAAAAGACCTCAGAGCCCAGCCCATGACCTAACATCACCACACACAATCACAGAATGTTAGAGGTTGGAAGGGACCTCGAAAGATCATCTAAGTCCAACCCCTCGTGCTGGAGCAGGGTAAGCCTACAGTACTATCTCAAGATATCCTACATGGGGCTCAAACCCACAACCCCAGGAATTCAGAATCCCATGCTTTACCAACTGAGCCAACCAGGTGCTTTGCACTTGACTTAAGCAGGCTTGTCCTAATTAACTCCTGAAGAACCATAAAGCTTTGGTACCGGGCTGGTGGTGCGTTGCACTCCATAGCAGAACCCTTGAAATACATATTCATATTTAAAAAGGGAAGATGTCCTGTTCTGACACCAGAAATACTTCACTTCTTTTCCTGTCTCTAGCTTGGAGAAAGGAGACTGAGAGATGATCTCATTAATGCTGATAAATATGTGAAGGGTGGGGTGTCAGGAGGATGGAGTAAGGCTCTGCTCAGTGGCATCCAATGATAGGAAAAGGGACAGTGGGTGTCAGCTGGAATGCAGGAGGTTCCACATCAAGATGAGAAGGAACTTCTTCACAGTGAGAGTGACAGAGCTCTGGAAGGGGCTGCTCAGGGGAGTCATGGAGTATCTGGAGATGTTTGAAACACACCTGCACATGTTCCTGTGTGACTTGGCCTAGGTGATCCTGCTGTGGTGGATGATCTTTCAAGGTCCCTTCCAATCCCTAATGTTCTGTGGTTCTGTGATCCAGACCTGTCAAAGAGATACAGCTGGTGCAGTTAGTATCTGATGCTTTAGTCCTGTTTTCCAATGGGAATATTTATTTTCAGTCCAAGTGCTGAATAGTGAAGAATGCAATCAATATTTTCAAATTTAATTGTTTGAGGGAATAGTGTTTCAAGTATGGACTAGATAATGTTGGGGCTCCCCTTTAAAGCATTCCAAACTGCCATGGACTGAGAAATCAGTACTGTGAAGGACTGCTCATTTTGTGGGTCTCACCCTAGAAATTTATATACAGATAATCCAGGGGTTAATTTAGGGACAGACTCAAGCAGACCAGTATTTCCAACAGCAAACACGAAAACAGAGCCCCCCCGCCTCTCAAACTCAACATATTAAAGCCATTATTCTTTAGAATTACAGAGCTGAACTGAAAGCTGTGAAATTTAAAAAATATGTCCAAATTTCTGTTTTCCCAGTTTTTGTTGCAAGATGTGGTGGAAAAATCTGAACAGCTAGACAGGCTGGGCTCCAGGCTGCTTTACCCAGGCAACGTGATTTTAGACCAATCCTCTTGGAAATGTTCTGGCCTAGAACCCCTAAGCAGATTAATAAATTCTCTGAATCTGGAGTAAATCAGATGAAACTCTGGGTGTTGCTCTCACACAAATTCCTTGCTATGAATTCTCTAAATTCCAAACTATTTGCTCAAACCTTTCTATGTCTGCTTTCTACGTGGTAAAATCTCTGCTCAGACTCTACCTCTTTCCAATGGCAAGAAGTAAGTGCCTGGAATGACAGAATTATAGAATGTTCTAGGGTCCCTCTAGAAGGGACCTCTAGAGGTCATCCAGTCCCACTTTCCCACACAGGGACAACTCTACCTAGGTCAGGCTGCTCAGAGCCTCATCAAGCCTGACCTTAAATGACTCCAGGCACAGGGTCCCCACCATCTCCAAAGGCAGCCCATTCCAATCATCAACCACCCTCACACTGAAGAACTTTTTTTGTAATATCCAGCCTAAATCTCTCCTGTCCTTACAGGACAAGGAGCAATGGGTTCAAGGTGGGAGAAGAGGAGACTTAGGGGTGACCTCATTAATGTCTATAAATATGTGAGGAGTAGGCATCAGGAGCATGGAGCCAGGCTCTTCTCAGTGTCATCTAGTGATAGCACAAGGGGCAATGGGTGTGAGCTGGAACATAGGAAGTTCCACATAGATATGAGAAGGAACTTCTTCCTGGTGAGGGTGATAGAGCACTGGAACAGGCTGCCTGGGGGGGTTGTGGAGTCTCCTTCTCTGGAGAGGTTTAAAACACACCTGGATGTGTTCCTGTGTGACTTGGTCTAGGTGATCCTGCTGTGGTGGGGGGATTGGAGTGGATGATCTTTCAAGGTCCCTTCCAATCCCTAATGTTCTGTAATTGAACCCATTGCTCCTTGCCCTGTGAAACATCACATACCCATATGATGGCAAAACAGGAACACCCTGATCAACTGTGACCACGGTAGAAAGAGATGCTCAACCTAGAACACCATCTTTGACTTTGGTGCAGCCAGGAAAGAGCAGAAAATTAAAATCAGAGTTATGCCACCTAGTAATTAAACTGAAATTTCTCCTTGTTCTTTGCAGTCTCTCTGCAGAGCACTAGCAACAAAATCTACCTCTGGGATAGTTGTACCTCTGGTACCACAGCTACCTGGAAAGGATCTTCTCTTCCCTTATTAGGCTAAAATCTATTGGGGAAGGAGCTTGAAGGAAGCAGGTGAACACTCCTCGAGTCAGTGGTGTTTTACTGGTTCAGACTTCGGGAGGAGCTGCCTGGCAGGTCTGGCAGCACACGGCTCGGAACGGGAGAACCACGGTGGATTCAAGCCTGTGTACAACAGAAGTACAGAAAATCTGTATGAAATTACAGCTGTTGCTAGAGGATACTAACCATGAGATCTGAGTAACTGGTGCAGGGAGAGTGTGGGGGAAGAGCTGGTATTTTCAGGTCGACTAGAAGCTATTGTGTTTGGAAGTGAGGAAAAAATTGTTCACATTGCTTTTACGAGATGTACAATTTTCCATCTCCCTTGCCATGCCTTAAGAGCTTAATTGGACACAGTCAGTGTAGCCACAAGCCCAGCTCCTGTCTCAAGCTTCTATTTCCAAAGGTCACAGATTTCATGCTGATCCTCCGCATTATGCTATCATTGCCATGAGAACCTGAGGAGGGGAACATTAATTGCCTGTGACTGTAATTGGCTTCATGATGGCTGTCAGGCCAGGGGCTGGGAACACACACCCCACAACAGCTGTCAAACATGTAACCTGGCAGAAAGTCACCAAGTGTCAGGAGGGTGCTCTGAGCACGACTGACATTTGCTGTGCCCACAGAGGCTCTGCAATCGAGACAGAGCTCTTGACATAATGATTCTCAGAAGTGACTAATTTGAAATAGTTTCAGCGGATGCAAAGTGGAGATGCAGAGCGTGCACAGCCCTTTGGCAGCAAGGGTCATCTCAAATTGCCAAAGGGAACTGTGCTCTCCCAGGCCTCAGTGTATTTGGGCCATGACGAGATCACTGTGGTACCGCTAACTCCCGGCCAAGGGTCAGTTGCAAAAAAACAACCCCAAAATCAAAGCAGGAAACCACCAGACAGTCAGCAGATACACATGGGCTAATTGGCATTAACATCAGACCTTGTTTCTCTTCTGTCAAGTCAAAACCAGTCCCTCCTTTGAAGCCGAGCAGAGCAACTCAGATCAATCAAAATATCATCAGACAGAAATTGTGTTCTTTGTGTTACTACCAGAAGTATCAATTCAGCTGCCTAAGACCACTGAAAAACAACTGCTCTTGATGTGATATGCACCAGAACAGAGAGTTCGGAGTATGAGTTTTAGATCTATATCTGCCAGTTACACAACAGCAGCCTTGTGCTCTGCAAGCAATTGCCTTTCTTCCTGCTGGACCAGTCTCCAGCCTGTCGTCATCCTGATAGGCTTCCTGCCCTGAAGTGTCATGGTCTGTACTCCTTTCAAAACTATTATAGTAACCGTTGCCTATCAGCATCTGTTTTAATAGAAAACTCTGGGCTCTGCTGAGCTATGCACAGAGAAAGCTCAGAGTGAGTAGCAGTCCATGTCTCAGTCTAAACAGTTTAGGTGAACAGGGGAGGAAAGGGAAAGAAAAGCTTAACTGATGGTGAGCAGAGACTTGAAAGGAACTGGTCAAGGTCAAAAGGAGAAGACTGCTCTGGGGCTCGAGAAATGACTCCAGGGCTCCACCAACCAAACCCAGTGACATCACATAGAATGTGCTTTTCCATAAAGAAATACCTTTCCTGAATTTCGGTCAAGAGAAGGATAATTCAACATGTGGTACCTAGTGAAGATTTTTTTTTTTCCATCTACTGGCAAAGAATAAGATGGATTTGGAACCAATGGGGAAGACATGACTATGGCTGCAGTCATCTTGTTCAACTAGAAAAAACATGCTGATGTTTCAGCTCGTCTGTAATGAAGTTTTTAGGCATTGTTCTAGTGTTATTAGAGGATTGTCAAGCACGTGCTTATCATGCTGATTAAGAAGGTGAATTGAAAACAGAACAGTTAGGAAAAATCCCCATTTCCTGAAGCCCAGTGCACAGGAAACTGGTAAAAAGTATATTAGCAAAATTGCTATGTAAGATGGCCAAAAGGAACTGGGAGGTGACATATTTTGCTGTGGTCAAACAGTTTGCTATTTCTATTGCAAAAGCTAAGACAATAAACAAAGGAAAATGCTCCCAAAATCACAATTAAAGATCTCATGGGACAAGAACGTGGGTACTCACATGTAGAATTTCAGATCTGACTTCTTGTTTCTTCTAAGTACAGAACGCAGCAAAGTTATCCAATGTCTATACTTACGCAGAGGTAAAAGTGATCTTGCTCCTCCACACACCTACGTATTTCAACAACTGCAGGAGAGAAAGTAAATGCACTAAGCACTCACCATGGGTGTGTGAACACACAAGCATCCGTGAAGAGAGGGGCCCCTAGCAACACAACACTAGAACTCTACAAGTGTAGTTGTATCCGTACATTTTTTTTCTCCCAAGTCTCACTAACTGGGTCATGCAAGTCACTCCAAGAGTCCCACATATTGATGAGAGCATCACAAAGATGACTCACCGTGTGTGCAGAGCGCTGCTTGAAGCAGACCATGCTAAGCAGAGTCACAGCTGTGCCATATAGGACCAAACTTCCTTCTTACCTGAGTAAAACCTGTCTCACTCAACACTCCTGTGAAGTACATTACAAATTCCACTCAGTTCATACCTGCAACAGCTCTTCTCCACGTGAGGAGGGGGAAGTGCTGTAAAAGCACTGCTGAAATGCCTCTAAAAGAATATTCCTCTAAGAGCAGGAATATTCAGTGCTAACAAGCAAATCTGCTCTTGGGCATTGCTAAGGAACTTGATAATGCACTGGGTGAAGCCAGCAGGAAGACTCCTCAGGCTCAGACAAGGCCGTATACAGACTGCTTTGCCACTTGGCTCTGGCTTCAGACTGTGTGCACTGGAAAGCTGAAAAAAAGACCCGCAGAGCCGTTGCAGTGACCTCTGTGTGAACCTGCACCGGGTAGTGCTCGGCTCCCTCCCACACTTTAATTCATATTTCTGTGCTGACTGTAATGCTGTGCCCTGGCCCCAGCAAGAATTAAATTAAATATTTATACTTTTGTGATGAGATACTTTGTTACCCCGTAAAACCTGCACATATGGAACTCTATTAATTTATGCTAATTCCTTATTTCTCTAGAAGAGCCTTTCTCCTCATTAGCATTTGATCGTTTAATGCAGCTTTACAGCACCCGCTAAATCGCGGCCCATAATCTTTTGTAATTGAGGCTTCGTGCGCCTGCATCGTCATTTTTCAACAAATAAACGAGGAGCAAGGACGATGCGTACGGTAGCGCTGGCTCCGTGCGGCACACACGGCGCCGGGAGGGGATTAGCTCCGTGGGAGGCTGCTGGCAGTGCCAGCTGCAGGGACTGGGGAACCTTTGGAGGACTGGACTCGCCCTTTTTTGTGTTGAGGAAGCATTTTGACCTCAATGTGATAGGAACCAGTCCTGTGGCATGTTAGTGCCCGTCGCTGTACTACAGGATGGTGACCGGAAAAGTGGAGGTGGAAATCTTAGCCCCCAGAGCAGACCTGCAGCAGAGAGAAACTCTACTCAACAGAACCTCCCTCTTACTTTTGTCTCTCACTACATCCCATTGCAGTGCTCTGTTGGCCTCGCTGAGCCTCGCCATTATGTTCAGATATGGAATTACTGGGGAGGAAATTAGCTCTTCTTCCCTTGCCATAACATCACTTTTCCTCATCCAGTGGATCAAATTCACTTACCTTCAGGTCTAATGAAATGAAGCAAATAGCACTGGCTAGTGCAGCCTTTCCCTCTTGCTGGGGTCATTCTCTATTCTGGTACCATCTTCCCAAGCTTGTTGGTGGGATGACTGTAATCAGGAGCCTTGCTCCAGCACTCACCTCCAGCCACAGGCTGTAAATCACAAGTAAATCAAAAGACTTCCCATTTCAACAAGGGAGACAACAGTGCTTTCTTCTTTCAGCACCTGGCCTTGAACAGAAATCAGCCAGGAACAGCGGGGTGCAGTGCTTCCTTTCTATCTTCCCTTTGTTCCACCTCACCACTAGCAGCTGGGGGCCTTTAGCACTATTCAAGAGGGACAGCTGGTCAGCTTCTGCTTTTTTCTAGCAGCACCACAGAAGTCCTTTACATTTTGAACAACATTCTAAAATGTATGATTTACTGAAGTGTCCACTTCATGCCATTTGGCACAGAGAAACAGCTTAGAGCCTCTTGAAATACTGAGGTTTTCTTCTTGCATCAGTGCTCACTTTGCTCTTGATTTAAAGAAACTAGAAGAGGCCCATCATTGCAGCAATGCACTGAGATTTGGATATTTCAGTGCTTCTGCGTGTTTGACTTGCAGCTGAATGATGATCAGCTCTGTCTTGCTGAATCCTCTGTGTTGTGTTTTGTGAAGAGAGCCCAGCTACCCTTTGACTGGAGCTGATAGGAGTGGAGGAATCAGTGTTTAAATTGCCTAGGAACACGTTTCAGATTGCAGACTGCCTGGTTTTACTAGTACGAGTAGTCTCATTCAAATGAGGACCTTTTGATACGCCTGTGTCAAAATTATTTTGAGTCCTAATGTAAGACTTGTCAGGAAAGTGCAGCCTGCAGTTTGGTTTTATGCATTCCTGACATTTACAGCAGCTAGGCTTACGGAAAGGCACTCAGCCTCCGCCAGCGCAGCTGAGTGACAGTTCAAAGTTAGGGCAGGGCTGAGAGAGCAGAAACCATCCTGCTGTGGAAGATGAACTGTTGTGATGTACAGAGGCCCTGCTCCATGTTTAGGGAGGAGTTTGTGAGCACTGCCTTAAATGTAGCCTTAGAACTGCAGAGAGGGAAGTGCTGGGCTGAATGCTCTCACCTGTTCTTGGGGACATGCTGATGAAGACACAAACAATGAAAAAGCTAACAATATCCCCTGCCTCCGTTACAGAAAGCACCTGCAGCCAGCAGAGCACTTAAAACTCACTTAAGTCTCATTGAGTTTGGTGAGACTTAAAAACATGTCCAGTGGCAGCTCTTGAATCAAGATGTAAAAGACAGCACTGCTGTGTCTGTGCTGGGCCATTGTGGACATAAAGCAGTGGCTTCAACACCAAGTACTGTAGCCTGAGCAAACACACAGCAATTTTCAACAAAAAACCCACAAGACTGCATTTTTAGGTTTAGAAAAGCATTTCCCAGTTAAATGCCATCTGCCTGCACTGATGTTTATTTAAATTGTCAGTTGATCAATTAAATCTATGAGAGCTAGCAGTGCATCACAGCAAATCAGTGCAATCACCTTTACCTTCGTTTAAATTTAACTGGACTCACCTCTCAATTCTGCCTCCAACCAGACTTAGTCAGAAGTGAAAAACCAGTAGTATATCCTATCAAGTGGAGTTATGCACACATGTTGCTGAAGAGCCTTCTTTTGGAGGAGCAGATCTTCATGTTCCACTTCTAATACTCTTTTGCCTGGGGCAAGGAGAGGACAAGATTGGATTACTCACCTAGAAATTAACAGCACATCCTAAAGTTTATCTAAACCCTTTATCACACAGCTCTTCACATTCCCTTTACACTTGCTTCAAGCCAGAAACCAACTGTATTAATGTGTCAGGAAAACATGCTCAGGTCTCTGTTGAGGTGATGGTCAGCTAATGAAAGCAGCGTGCTTCAAATCAGTGCTCTCAGCCAGTTACACCATCTTTTCAAACACCCACCATAAAATTACACAGTAAGTGCCTTTTAAAGACAGTTACCACATGGTTATTGCTGCTTTCCAAATTAGATTGTCATCACGAATGTTAAGAAGTGAAAGATACAGGTAGGAAACCTGTTAATTCCTTAGCTCTGGCAGGTTGGAGCTCCCAACGCTTATTCATTTTGCATTAGCAAGAAACATCAGAACATCGCCGCTCCCCACACCACGAGGTAAATTATTCCTGGAGCACTGTACTTGGTCGCTTCAAGTTTAATTACCTTGTAATCTGCAGGTCGTGTTATTACTTTGTGGTTACATGATCTTTTTTTTTTGGTACCTATTTATACAGCCTGTAAAAGAAAGTGACATTGGAATGGATTTTTCTAAATTGATCCCATGCATGCAGGTCTTTCAGCGGCTGAAAGAAATGAGGTTCTGCTCTCAGCAAGATAGATCTGTATGCTGTCTCAGGAATGAAACACCTATGAATGTCTTATCAAGGCATGATGACTTTTGTGTAAAGATAAAAGAGATATTATGGTTGATTATATTAAACACATGGGACTTGGTCTAGGTGATCCTGCTGTCGCAGGGGGATTGGACTGGATGATCTTTTGAGGTCTCTTGCAATCCCTAATGTTCTGTGATTCTGTGACCAGGGTGTGTGTCTGAAAAGAAATCATATTGTCTCCAATGTTAATTTTCAGTTTTAAGCAGAGATAGCTGCTCCCAGTGCTGTTTGGAAACTATCCCCTGATGGAGATGAACAGGCTTATCTCAAAAGACACAATCAGATCATGAGTTTTATTTCTGCTGTCAGTATCTTTTTGTGATGCTTCCTTACATTCAACATATCCAGCCCTAAACAACAAAAAGAACAGGCTGTTTGGTGGCTGAGAGCTAAAGTCCAAGCATGGAAAGTTGGTCAAGTTCTGCATGCTTCTTTACTCAATAATAGTCCTCCCCAAACCTTTACACAAAGATCACAGAATCACACACAGAATCACACAGAATCACTCTGGTTGGAAAAGACCCCTGGGATCATCGAGTCCAACCATCTACCCTGCCTTGCAAGTTCACCCCTAAACCACATCCCTCAACACCTCATCAAAATAATCTTTGTACACTAGGGATTGGAAGGGACCTCGAAAGATCATCTAGTCCAACCCCCCTGCCGCAGCAGGATCACCTAGACCAAGTTGCACAGGAACATGTCCAGGTGGGTTTTAAATGTCTCCAGAGAAGGAGACTCCACAACCGCCCTGAGCAGCCCATTCCAGTGCCCTGCCACCCTCTTTGGGAATAAGTTTGTTCTCCTATTGATGTGGAACCTCCTGTGTTCCAGCTCTCACCTGTTGCCCCTTGTTCCATCACTGGGTGCCACTGAGCAGAGCCTGGCTCCATCCTTCTGACACCCACCCTTCACATATTTATAAACATTCATGAGGTCACCCCCTCAGTCTCCTCTTCCCCAGGTCAAAGACACCCAGCTCCCTCAGGGAGATGTTCCACTCTCTTAATCTCCTTTTGGCTCTGTGCTGGGCTCTCTCCAGCAGTTCTGTGCCCTTCTGAAACTGAGGGGCCCAGAACCTGACACAAATATTCCAGAGGCAGCCTCACCAGGGCAGAGTAGAGAGGGAGGAGAACCTATAAACATTCCTATACTCTGCATAAATATTTTACAGGTGTTTTTAATACACAACCCACAAAAACAGTCAACTTTGAAACAAAGGATATGTTGAATTTTTCTTTGTTGCACACGACTTGACCAACATCAAATCAGCTAATTTTTTAATTGTGGAGGACCTCAGAGTTTCTCATTTTATAGGGAAAGAAATACAGTTATATTTTGGTTGCAGGCAGTGCCTTTGGCTTTTTATCTTGGAAGCATCACTAAGTTTTCAAACTGAAGGTTACAAAAATTTGTGCAAGAACATTGTTTTACTATTTTTATCTTTTACCTAGAATTGCATCTCTGACATTTTCATCCAGAGAAAAAAGAACTTCAAGCAGTCAGTAGTTAGGTCTCAGGTTCCTGTAATGCTGGTCTAGTCATAGGAAGATCTAGTTATTGTGCTGGGGGAATCACTATAGGAGGCAGGTGAGCTCTTAATTGTGAACTGGGACATGTATTGCATTTACTGATGTAAATGCCTTTAGACTAACAAACTAAAGTTCCTAACAGATTCTACTGCCATCATCATCTGTTTCCTTGGTGTCCTTTTGGATTGCAGCTATCATCTCCAATGTGATCTACTCAGCAGCGCAAGTAATTCACAGGTTCTGCTTAGGGTGAAGCATGGATTGATATGATGTGAATCACCTTAAAACTATGAATATGATTTTCTTCTTTACCTCATCCTCCTACATCCCCGCTGCTTTGTGAATCAGGAATGAATCTCAGATGCTCTTTGTGACATGAAAAGCTGACGTACTTCTGTAAGCAGAATTTCTGAAGGCACCGAGCCCTGGGATTTCACCAGTAAATCAGATGCTCACGAGCAGTTCTGCTTATTTCGGGGAATGAGTGGCTGTGCTTTGCTCCTGAGAAGCTACAATCGAGCCTGGCAATTTCCACACTTAAGTGAATAATTGTGTAGTAACTACAGCAGAATATGCACAGTTGGAATCCACAATCAGGGTTGTGTGAGTAGAGAGAAGACAAAGACATTTCCTGCCTTCAGCTGGAGGGTTCTCAGTGCTTTTTACAAACGGAGGGAAGCTTTCCCACTGCAAAACTGTCCAGGGCTTTACCTCATGTGAAGAAGGAATAGAAAATTGTTCTTGCTACAGCCTGATGCAGATTTATTTCAGGTGCCACTAATTGACAAAGCAAGCCTCAAGAGCCATCTAGAGGTTGCTTGGCAGGAATCATCTTTATTATTTTAAGAAACTGGTCTCTGAATGCCAGAAACAAACCCCGAGTTCCTCCAGCTTTTGTTCATATCTGCAGCACGGTAAACCAAGAAGATCTCCAGTTGTATCACTGGAACTTCAGCAGCGTAGAGATGGTATCAGAGAAATCATTCCCTTCTCCAACAATACAACTAGGGGACCTAGGTGACCCTGCTGTGGCAAGGAGGATTGGACTAGATGATCTTTCCTGATCCCTTCCATTCCTCAATATTCTGTGATTAATGAGAAGCTGCATTTGTGTGCTGGAACAAAGTATTGCAGAAGGTGCATGGGTGGTGTATGTGAGGCAGAGAGCATTTGGCATGTGGACTGTGCTCCCACGGGCTGTAGACACACTCCAGTGGATGAGAATGACTCAGTAAGGGGACTTAGCCAAATTGGGCACACAGCTGGATTTACTTATGAAGCTGCTGCACTCCAGATGATATTGTCTGATCTGTTCTGTCTTCCCCTTACGTCTGGGTCGAATCAACCCCAAATCAATAGCACTTTGAACAGGGGCTGTAATTTTCAGGATCATGGTAAGAGACAGAGGTTAGGATGGAGGTTGGTGAGTGCACTCCCGTTGCCAAAAAGCACCAGCCTTCAAACAGAGACCCCTTCTCTTTGGCACTGGAATTGTGGAAGACTTAGTCTCGAGGTCCCTGCTTAGAAATAAAAGAGAGAAAAGAGGGAAGAGGGGTTTTTGCAGACACAGTGATGGGCACTGTTCTTCAGTTCCAGCAGAAGTTTCCATCTGAATCTCCTGTCTTTGGTGGGCTGTTTCATTCTGATTTCAAGACATCTCCAGACACGAGAGTGTTTTAGTGCTACCAGTGGAGCTCATTTGCTGTCTCTCAGGTTAACATCTCTGTCTGTCAGAAAACATCAAGTCTGACCTTTCACTAAATCAGACTGAACCCTCTTCCTGATCCAGTTATTCTCCAAGCAGAAGCCAAACGAAGTCCTTCTGGTGTGAGCTGCTTTGATGTCAGTATGTCCTCTGTTTATCTCAGCAAAGATCTGGAATGGCTTGATATACTTTGCTAAATCAGAACTTTGCTCTGACTTGCTAAATACCAAGTAGAGCAATTAAAACCCTTCTGAGCAGGAAGCACACGTGTCCAGAACGCACCACGCAGGAGTATTATACATCCTCTTTAGGTTAAAGCATGTACTTTGGATTTAGAGGAATCTTTTTGATGTTTCCTGTATAATTAATCTCCTGGAGGAGGCAGCTGAATACCAGACTGGAACAGCTGAAACACAAAGCAGGGGGACTGCTGGTGTAGTACCAGTACAACTGAGCCCGCAAAGCTCTCAGGAGATACACGGGAGTCTGCTGGGGGGAAGGAGATTCCTGCAACTTGCGCTTGATTGGATTTTCCATTGAGGTTGAGTTTCTCTGGGATTCAGGATGCAGCAAGCAGCACCACAGGTTTAATTTCAGTATATTAAAAGTTCCTTTTAGGAAGTTTCTAAAGCACCAACCCGACAGCTGCCTAATGGGTTCCCAGGGCTGCTCTCTCCAGGCCAGCACACGCACCTGTGAGATCTCTGCGCAAACACCGCCCTGAAAGCCACATCCCAAGTGCAGCTTGGCTTTTGCATTATGCATGATCCTCAGCACTCTCACCAGATACGGGTGGATAGGGGAACCAGAGCAGATGCTGCCAGGGTAATGGCAGGGGCTTTTTGAATCCTGAGAGAGGGAAAGAGAGGTTTTATCAATACTTGTGATGAATGAGCTGAATTGAAATGTTTCCAGAAGAGGTTTTGGGCTTCACGATGCACATACTGGCTCAATCAAAATGCTGAGAGTAGAAGCAGACAACAAAGATCAAGACTTTGGGGGCACTGCTGTTTAGTATATGCCTGCTATTCAAGCCTTGTCTCTGAGTGTCAGTGGAAACATGCAAAGAACAGAAAGGTGGGACTGAAAATCATGGCCTGATGGTTTCTCCAACAGAGATGCAGTTTCCTGAATTCAAAGCTCTGAACACAAAAAATAGGAGTTCTAACCCTTGGACACACAAATACACAGTGAGAAAATGTGTTCTTGTAAAAGATGGCAAGTTCTGTGCATTACAACAGCCTTATAATGAACAAGAGGAAAGAAGCAAAGTATGAGAAAACCAAAAAACAAAAGAAAACAGAAAAAAATACGTAACCATGTGAGTGCGCCCACACATATGCAATGGAGATGATGTGGATGTGAGGGCAGCATCTGCTGTTACCTCAGCTGTGCTGCACGTTAGACATTGCAATATATAATTTATCAACTGGGTGAAATCTACACAAGATAAATCATTTCAGTGTTGTAGCTCTGATACACCGTGGCCAGGGCTGGCTCACAGAGAAAGGCAGAGCTCTCACTAGGTTGGGGCGTTTCACAGCATAGAATCACTGCGTTATTGAGGCTGGAAAAGACCTCTGAGATCATCGAGCCCAATGCGTAACCTAACGCCATCACATTTGGTGGGCTTGTGTAACATACATGAAGGTGATGAAGGGAGTAGGACACCTCCCTGATGAGGAAAGGCTGAGGGAGCTGGGTCTCTTGAGCTTGGAAAAAAGGAGACTGAGGGGTGACCCTATTCATGTTGACAAATATGGAAAGGGTGGGTGTCAGGAGGATGGAGCCAGGCTCTGCTCAGGGGCACCCAGTGACAGGACAAGGGGCAGCGGGTGTGAGCTGGAGCAGAGGAGGTTCCACATCAATGAGAGGACCTTCTTCCCAGTGAGGGTGACAGAGCACTGGAACAGGCTGCCCAGGGGGGTTGTGGAGTCTCCTTCTCTGGAGATGTTTAAAACCCACCTGGACATGTTCCTGTGAGACTTGGTCTAGGTGATCCTGCTGTGGTGGGAGGGTTGAACTGGATGATCTTTCAAGGTCCCTTCCAATCCCTGATGTTCTGTGATTCACCTGAATTGGCGAATGGTTTATAAATCTGTTAGACTGTTGCATACTGATTCCTGAGGAAAACTGCATAAACATCAAGTCAGTACTAAGGAGAACTCAGAAGACCATCAAGATAATCAGTGATCTTGCTTAAAATTGTTCAACGGGCTTTTGTAAAATGCAATTTAAAACTGTTTTTACCCAACATGGTACAATAAACAGTGGTGGTCCTCCCACAGAACCAGCACAGGTATTGCCTCAGAAAATCTAGCACCTCAAAAGGAAGCTGCAAATTCAAACCTGACATAAAAACATAATAAACATCAAAAATCAGGGATATTTGTCTGACAGTTATAAATGTTTCAAAAAAATCAGTTTCTTCCACATCTGTCTATATAAATGGACTCAAAAGGCATATTCCTCACTGAAGAGAAGAAAATAGTCTGCGAAAGCCCACATTTGTGAAACTCTAGGCCTTAATGGATAAACCATTAAGGGTGTTCTTCACTCCACATCCTCACAAGAACTATGCCAACTGCCCTGAGAATAAGCAAGATGGAAAAAAAGACATTAGCAGGTAATAAATTATTGAGAACAAACTAAACCAGCATGTAAACAGCATGTCTTTCAGAAAGGACCCTTTTGATGCCTTTGCAGGCTGGAGAAATAAGCTTCTCTAGCCTGAGCTATGTTTTCCACCGTCTATTACATGTCTGATTGCTTCTGACAGAGGGCAACACTTCAACACAGACACAAAGAGCCCAAAACACCCATAAACATCAGTGAAATGCAAGAAAGGCATGCAGATAAGAGATAAAAAGGAACATCTTAGGCTGGATATTTGCTTCTCTTTTTTTTGCTAGTACACTAGCATCTGTCTACAGCACGATCTGAGGTCAGGATTCGTATTTGCCAGCAGAAGGCAGAGCCTTTTCCTTACGCAGGGATCAGTACAGTCACTCACCAACAATCCCACAGAACGCAGCGAGGTTACTGCGGAGCAAAGGAGCCCTCAGTGCAAGCTGCAGGTGCGTTTATGCCTGGTTTCAGAGGTAACGTCTCCTCGAAACATTCTACAGACACGTTGGAGTTCTCCTTTGTGTGACACTATTCTGGGACATTACTTTTTAATGCTCCTGGAACACAATGGCAGTCCCACTCACCCCACAGAGGATACTGTGGAGGGCATAACACCACTAACACGATTTATAATCAAAATCTACAGCATTCAATTACAAGTGTCCTTAAAAATTTGCCACGCTGCCAGCTACTCTCAGCTATGCTCTTTACATGATGGAGACGGGCATGTGCATTTTACAACAGCTATTAGTAAACAGAGAACCACATCCTGCCTGTAGACATTTGCAATATGATTTAACCTCATTTGTAAGTCCCTATGTTCATGAATTATAGGCTAAGATGCGGTCCAAAGCCAGGAAAGTACTTCAGAGCTTGGCTGCTTTCTTTACTTTTCATCTCCTGAAGAGCAGAAGTCTAGCTGTGAGCTCAGAAAGAAGTTTAAATTTGAATTCTATGTAACTGACAACCAAGGAATAGGAAAAAAACTCCTAAGAATAAAAATTTCATTAAGTGCCAATATATAAATGAAAAGGTGCCTTGACCCTTTCTCTAGGCCATGATCTTCGTAGTCCTCTGGCTTTGCCACGGTGAACCGACACCCACACTGCATCTTCCCCAGCAGCATGTTTGCACCTCACCTCGTTATCCTGCTGAAGGAGGTCCATCACATTCAGATGGTTTTATTTGCTGTTTTTCATCTGCTGCACCAGGTTGCTCAGCATCAGATCAGCTTTTATCCGTTCTCATTCTTGTTTGTCACGCAAGGAAATGCAGCTCAGATGGGCTGTGGGAAAAATCTGTGCAAAGGAATTTGTCAGGAAATGTCTGTGCTTGGAACAAAAATGTCAGAACCAAGATGGAAGGTGTTGGGTTGTTTATGAGCATGGATTTTGTGGAGTGCCACACCAGGCATGCTAAACCTTCCTGGCAGGGATGTCCTAAATCAGTAGTAAGTTCCTGTACTTACTACTGATTTACTTACTTACTACTGATTTACTTTACTTACTTACTAATGACTTTACTTACTGGGTTCAGTCATATGAGGAGAGGCTGGGGAAGCTGAGCGTGCTTAGTCTGGAGAAGAGGAGGTTGAGGCGGGGATTTTGTTGTCCTCTACAACTACCTGAATGGAGGTTGTAGAGAGGTGGGTGTTGGCCTCTTCTTCTTAGTAACTAATGACAGAACCAGGGGAAATGGTCTGAAGTTGAGGCAGAGGAGGTTTGGATTGGATATGAGGAAGAAACACTTTACAGAAAGAGTGGTTGGGCACTGGAACGGCCTTCCCAGGGAGATGGTTGTGTCACCATCCCTGGAGGTGCTTAAGAAACGAGCAGACATGGTTCTTCATGACCCCCTGTAGTGGCAGGCGTGGAATGGGTTGGTTTGTGTTGATTGATCAATCAGGTATTTAGGCTTTTTGTTGTTGTGGGTCTGGTTGGACTCTGTGATCTAGAAGGTCCTTTCCAACCATGATTCTGTGATTCGGTGATTCCTGGCCCTGGTGCCTCCACACACCTGGTTTCAAGGAAGAGTTTGCAGAATGTACCCTGTATTCCCATAGCTGCATCTTGTATATTACAGGTCAACTATGGATTGTAAAATTGTAATCCCCATAAGCGAGGTGGGATCCTGCACACTTGGGACACTGATGATGCCAAATGTCTTGTTTGCACAGCTGCTGTGAGCATGAGCTCTCCAGATTTACACACTTTGCTTACCAGACTAGAAACAGCCTTTGCAGCAAAACGGCTGCCATTATCACAAGCAACTTCAATCAAGTCAATGAGGCTGTTCATGTGATTACATTAATTAATGCACTTAATGTTTACACACTCAGCTGAGAATCAGATAAAGATGAATTACGTGTATTAAATTCTCTCTGAAAATAAGAGTTTGAAAGGAGAGGCACAGAGCTACTCACCAGTTTGGTTTGAAACACAGAAGTATTTTCAGTTCCACAAATAAGTATGTTCCCAGAACTGCTGAAACCTTTAGTTCCAGTGGTGTCTTCGTAGAAGGGGATGCATTTTGCTTTGCTCTTCCTGTGTTTGATTTCACCATTTCTAACTGATGCTCCCTTTTGTATCTTGTTAGCACAGTCTTTTGTCCTGCAAAACTTAATGTGATTCTTTTTTTGAATAAATAGTCTGAAAATAATAACACACTGATTTGGGTAGACTGAAAAAAAATACACTGCTTTGAGTAAAGTGAATATCTGAGATGAACCCAAGGCCAATATTCCTATGCATTACATCTTCAGCTACTTTAGCTTTAAAGGACTTAGGGTAAGGAATTCTGACCCACACGTGAGACGCCCCCATTCCAAAGCCTCTCCCTGACACTCTCCCCCTGATATTCGTTGTTATCTTTCCCTCATCTTCCTTGATTTTGCCTTTTCTTGTTTCCAGCCCTTTACGCCTTAGGCATGACCAGCTGTTGCCTGCCAAGACCAAGGCACAGACGATAGGTGTAATGTCATGTCAAACACATTCCACCTACAGATTGTCCTGGAGTGTGTCTTCTGCCCCTGGGCTCCTTGCCAAACCTTTTGGCACGCCCTTACCTTTTGCAGCATCCAGAGCGAACTGATGACTGAGACAGCTTACATGATTGAGTAAGAGCAGGCTTACTGGAAGTGACAACTGTGTTCAGGTCTCGAAACCGGTGAGTTAGTTAGAAATCAATTTTCCCTATTAGCCAATCAATAAACTAAAGGCAGCTTAGAGGTCATTGGAGCAAAAATGTCTCCCCTGAGTTGTGAGCTGAGATCACAAACAGCCTGGTAACCAAAGCTCTTCATCCTCCCGGTGCTGTAGCGCTCAGAGAGCAAACAGCCCTTTTGTCTATAAAAATGCAACAGACATTGCCATGGTACCCTGGGACTCCGAGTGGATAATCCTGGAGAGAACTGCACGGAAAGGGTTTTTATCCTGTGTTGCTCTCCTGCAGCGCTTCCCATTTTTCTCAAGGCACCCTGTACCCAGCGCCCTCTGTCCATGATGATCCCAGTTTCACCAGTGCCAGGAGTGGCTGACAGTGAGGTAGAAGGACAGATACAAGCAGGAGACAGATGTGTAAAGCCAGAGACACTGTGAGCACAGCACTTTCAGTGGGTGGGATGCACATGAAATGGGCTTCACTGCAAGAAGTTGAATTGAAGGATTTCTGAAATCAAGCCCAGGCTTTAACAGCACTGCAGCGTCGTGAGAAAGGGATCCCACGTCCTGCAGAAGGAGCCATGAAGGCAGTTTTCAGTGATGTGCTTTGTCGTGTGTCGAGAAACAGCAAGGACTACAGTGTAATCCTTCTGCTTTTTTAAGGTAGTTTTACAACATGGAAACTCAACACCAAATTGTTTCATTAATGGGGAGCTAGTAGAAACTTCTGACCCCTATGGAGGCCTCTAGGGATTTTTGGTTTGATTTACTCTGTTTTCTGAGTATCTCAGAACCCTGCAGAACTTACAGTTTTAGAATAGCTGTAAAGTAATCATAGACTCATTAGGGATTGGAAGGGACCTCGAAAGATCATCTAGTCCAGTCCCCCTGACGAAGCAGGATCACCTAGATCAAATAAGAAACCCAGATAAACTTCTTTGTATTAAAGCACTTGTAGGTAATTTACTTCTGCAAGCAAACCTTATGATGATGTTCACGTCCTGGTCCTGTAGCTATGGGAGGTGCAAGAGGCACCTGTCTCACACACAAGCAAAGAACAGGTCCAGAAGTAAACACCTGGAATCACTATTCTTGTACAATATCTTCTGTAGGAAAGGTAGCCCAGTTACACCTGGAGAGGTCATCATTTCAATCTCTAGATTTAGAATTTCTTTTTTTCCTTTATTGTGGAAACCTACAGAATAACTGGGGGAAATACCATCCTATAGGAACTGGTTTTCCACGCTGCTAAAACATTAGACTCAGAGAATTGTAAAATTATTCAGGCTGGAAAAGACCTCTGACCTTGTCAAGGTCTGCCCATGACCTGACATCACCACATTAGCCAGAGCATGGCACTAAGTGCCACATCCAGGCTATCCTTAAACACCTCCAGGGATGGGGACTCCACCACAGCCCTGGGCAGTCCATTCCAGCGTTTGATGATCCTTTCCATGAGGAAAGGCTTCCTAACATCCACCCTAAACACCGCCTGGTGCAGCTTCATGCTCTGCCTTCTTGTCCTCCGGTTGCCTGGGAGAAGAGCCCAACCTCTACCTGACTACAACTTCCCTTCAGGTAGTTATAGAGAGTGATAAGCTCCCCCCCAAGTCTCCTCCAGGCTAAACAACCACAGCCTCCTCAGCCTCCCTTCATCAGACTTTCCTTCCAGTCCCCTCACTAACTGCACAGCAAAGGCTCCGGTGCGTGAAGATGAATGACAAGAAAATACGTCTAACATTCCCTAAAAGTTTTCTGAGGTTTTTATGGGGCAGTGTATCTGCCGAAACATCTAGCATTGAGGTTAGTTTACCTCTTACAGATCTTCAAATGCTCTTTTTATGTTGTGCCAGGGCAGGAGTATTCACACACATCACTTTTACACCCAGACACAATCAATTGCTGCTTTTTTTGACAAAACTCCATCACTGTGAAAATGTTCCATTAAATGTCTGGTAATAACTTTCTATAGATGTTCTATTGGAAAAACAGGGTTCTCGAAGGCAAACTGCACACGGCACACCTGTGGACACGTGAAATAAAATGTTCATGCAATGAAAATATGTCTGAACGACCAAACACTGCCTTAGAAAACTTAGGGAAGAGCTCAGTAAATAAGTTTGATCCAGGCTATCACATACTAGTGTTAATCAAGGAATGTGGTGACTGTCTAGAAGGATTTTAGGGAGACTGGCACTTGCTCCCTGAAAGCTGTGCTTGCTTCTCACTGTTTACTTTTAGCAGCTCTGGGACCTCTTCACATGGCTTCTCAAAATAAAAATGAATCCCTAATTCACCTAAATTCTGGGGAAAAATTTGTTCTCTCTTTGAAATGTAAAAATGTTTTTTATTTTAGAGAAAAAGCACCATGTATTTCACAGGAAATCCAAACCTATTTTCTAGACTGCTCTCTTCTTTCATCACTGGGCCTCCCATCTTCCTGAGAACCAGGTGATAGGGATGTCTTCAAAAGCAGACAGACCTGTCTCTCTAGTTGCAACAGCTGGTTTTGGTATCTTTGCCCACTTTGTTGCCAAACTTTCTAACTGGTTTTTGAGTTTCTTCAGGGTATTTTTTTAGTATGAATTGTCCCAGATATTTTATTTTCTATTTTGTTTACTTTTCACTGTGGTCTTTGTCATCCTGTTTTCCTCTGTGCTGGTCACTGAACCTCGGTTCTTCCATTATTTCTTACATGTGCCCACTGTGTTCCCAAAACCCTTTGAGACAGAAAACCACACCTTTGAGAAGGTTGTCTGGGTTTAGGGAGGTGAGTAACCAAAGGATTACCTTTGCTGCTCTTTTCTTAAGTCTTTGGGTTTGCTACTCTGACCCCTATGCCCCAGTTCTAAAGGAATCCTTAAACTACAAAATTTGGGCAGATCTCACTGGGTAGTGTCTTTCATCATCCCCGTGTGACAAATGTGCCTGCTTTTAGTTGTTTTGAAAGCCTTGTGTCTTTAACTTGGGCCAGGAAAGCAGGGCAGATCTTGAGAAAACTGGAATGGGTGTCCTAGATGGGTGTCCTAGGTAGCACTGGGAAGTTAAAGTTTAATTCACAGGGACCAAAGGAGACAAAAAGGGATGAACGTGTGGCTCTAGAAATCCTGGACTTGTCGTAACAGATTAATTCAAAGTCTGCAGAGATTATTCTTCTGGATATTAAATGATGCGACTGATCAGGATGTGGAGCACTGCAAATGCCTCTTGTGTTTGTTCAGCATACAAACCTTTCCTCGTGAGCCCCACAAGAAGTACAGGCAAACCAATTTTCCCAAAAGACCTTTTACAAGTGGTTACAAGGGTCTCCCACTGAGCCTCCATGCTTATGGAAAGGAGAAGAAATAGTGCCTCGCTGCCTTACATCTCTTTTCTGAAGCGGGAGTAATCATATTTGTTTTCTTTCCCCTTACTTGTGCCTAATGCTCCTCAGAATAGAGGCTGTACTGCCAGGGAGGTCCCGCATGATGTGGGCAAGGAGTGTGTGGTGATTGCTGAGAAAAGCTGTTGTAGAGTAATACAGAGAGTTCAGTGCAACTGTCCCCACACACCTCTGGAAGCACTTTTGAACCTGTTCTGGCTAATGAACCTATTGTTGAGGAAGTGGCTCTGTCAGGCTCATCGGTCTGGATGGCCAAAGGACATGATGATAGAGATGCATCAGGTTGCCTGGTCTTTCTCAGGCAGAAAGCTGATAACAGCAGATGTGAAGTCTCCTTCACTGGAGATGTTTAAGACCTGCCTGGATGTGTTCCTGTGTGACTTGGTCTAGGTGATCCTGCTGTGGTGGGGGGATTGGACTGGATGACCTTTCAAGGTCCCTTCCAATCCCTGATGTTCTGTGATTCTGTGATGTGGAGTTTTTCCCCTCTGAAGCCCACGTTGCCCAGTGCCCTGCTGTGCCCTGCAGTCCACGTGCCAAGTACAGCTTCTAAACCCTCCTCAGATCAGAGACGTTTGAAGGGGCCTGATGAAAGCATCTGGTTTAGAAAAGGAAAGCAGATTTGTAAAATCACAGCATATAATATATTAGAAATGGAATAAAGTTCCCAGGAGACTCTTCACTGAGGTGATGATTCAGCTGAAAATGATGAACGGCTACTGCCCTTCTCCCCAGCCAAATAAACATTTGGTCCCTCACCTTGAGGTGGGTAGCAGATGCAAAAATACAGCACAGAAAAGGAGCATAATTTGGCCATAAAAGTGTTGCAATAAGTGCTGTTATATAACCGAAATGCCATCTCCTTTAGTGCATCCACCCACTCATTTTACAACCGCTTAATATTTTTCTGAACTTTCGTGTTGTATTCCATCCTGCCGCCTCCGCGATCTTTTTGCCTATTTTTCTGCCAAAGCCACAAGAATAAAGCTGTCAACATTGCAACGGAGCCATCTTTCTTGTCTGGCAAATTGTCTAGTGGAGACTATAACCTCCTGGCTGCTCCGCTGTGTGATGTGAGCATCCTGTCTTAACCAAACGGAATTTAAATATTGCGTAGGTACGGGATATCTGCCGGCATCTGTGCACAAACAGCTGAAATATATTGCCTTGACATCTCCTACTTTTCTCCAGCGGGAGCGGCACAGCCATTCGTATCAAGCTGAACACGTAGTGACATGCTTAGAGAGATGGTATATGGCTTTTCACCTGGAATATCTCCAGGTAGTTGGTCTGCAATAATAAATATGGCTGCTCTGGGGGGAAGGAAGAAGCCTGCGAGAGAATCCTCCAGAAGGCTGTGATTCAGAACGGAAGTGAGCTGATGGCATACGGTAGTTACGCTTCGAATGTGAATGGGATTTATGATTTCAATTTGTGCTGGAGAACAATTTTAGACAGTTATTAGCCAGCTACTGGCTATACAGAAGAGCATCATTTGGGTGCTCCTCTAGATTATCTGTATCTTTGTGGTGTTTACAAACACAAAGCAGGATCCTCTGCAGGGTGGATCAGCGTGATGCAGGCGGTTGCTGTTGAAGAGCAACACAGACACATGTAGACCACGTGGCCTCATCTGCATGGCAGATTTATTGGTGTTATTGGGTCAGAAGAGCTGTAATTTTACATTTGAGAGATCATAGATCCCCCAAAACCAGAACAAACTGGAGTTTGTTTTGGAGATCAGTCAGTTCACAGAATCATAGAATCATTAGGGATTGGAAGGGACCTCGAAAGATCAGATGAAGCAAGAGAAATTCATGAGGGAGGAACGACCAATCTCTTTTTCTCTGCCTTTATGTTTTGTGTCCCAGGAAAGGCTGTTGATGTAAATTGACTGGATTTCCATCACCAAGGACCTAGGCCCTCCTGAGCTTTACCCACAATCTAGAAACCGAGGTCTGACAGAGCTGTACGTGTGAGCGCACGCTGCAGGGATGTCTCCAGTGGCCTGTATTTTCTATAAATATGGCTCTACCCAGCTGCCTCCTAATTGCAGAATTTAAATGTCATATGTATTGGTTAAGGTCCTGTCATCCCTTATGATGTCTGTGCCAGCTCCCAGCCTCAGGCAGGTTGCTGCTCGGTGGGAGATTTGCACGCCGTGCACCCAGAGAGCCCGAAAGCTGAGGGCTGGGTCCTAAACAAGTCCTGGCTCACTGAGCCGAATGAAGCTATTTGTAAAGGCAAAGAAAATCAGGTGTGGGCACCTGAAGGCTAAGGACTCAATGAAGCATCCGGGAGGGAAAGCAGTGGAGTGTTTTCCAGGCAATCCTGCCCTGGAGAACTGGGGAGAGGCACAAGTACCCTCAAAGTGGTATTGCCGCTGGCCACCATGGCAGCAAGCACAGGAACCTGGCTGCAACCTTGTCCTCCTCCACCTGGTCCACTCACTGTCCCCTGTTTTCATTTAAATCTCTTCTGTATGAGTAGGAAATACCCCCTCTTTTTCCTGTCTCAGGTACTGAGAAATATTCATTGAAGACTCATTGTGCAGCCATGTCCATGTAAACGCCTTGTTTTCTAATGGTGGAGACAGATGATCATTCTTTCTCCCCAAAAACACGGAGATCTCCGTTTGGACCTGGCGTCAGGTAGGTTTTCTGTCTCTGGTTTTGTATGGCTACAGAACAAACGCAGTGGCCAGCAGAATTACATTTCCTTGCTCTCCCTTTGCCAAGAGCGCAGTATTTCATACAGAGCAGTTTTTGATGAGAAGAAATTTCCATTCTATTACAAAGAGCAGCTCATCAAAGCCTTGTGCCAGATTTGAGCCGGTCCTGAAGCTGCCAGTTCTGCAGTTATGCTACTCTGGCGTGGCAGTATTTGCCAGTGACTAGCAGAGTAAAACTTGCTGTTTCAGGCACAGCTCTGTGACAAGACAGAGTAATGAACTTTTGAAGCTGACCGTTCCCATCCATGCATAACGAGAGTACGAGAAACCTTTCAGCTGCAGCCATGCTCCATCCCCCAAGCCAAGACATCCAGGCCAAATTGTTTTCAACTTCGTAAATTTAAGTTAAACTAGAGAAGGCACAGCTGAGCAAATGGAAAAGAGGGTTTGCTTTCCAATAGTATCTATTACTTGCAATTCCTGCTGAAGCCTATGGGAGGGAAAAGCTCTAAAAAATAATCACTTGCTTAAATAACTTGGCACCACAGCAGAGATCCTACCTCCTGAAATGAGGTTTCACATGTCCCTCACCTACCAGAGGCTCTGGGACACAAGAGTTTGAGGCTGTGAGCATGGAGCCAGCCGGGAAGAGGTCAAAGTTACATTCACATCACAGAAATCTCCTGTGCAAGCTGTCTTTTATGCAGAGCAATGAGAGATCCAAGAATAAGGGTTTGGAGTGAGCATTTCAGGAGGGTCTTTTCTCTGGTTGTACCTGACAGAGCCACTGGAAACAGAGAGGGAAAAGAAAACCACAGCTTGTGAACACTTTTAAAGCTGACATTAGTCCTCCATAGCCTCCAGCACATTCTTATTATTACTCTACACTATCTCTTTTACAGTTTCAGAAAATTGTGGGTAAAATGTTTCTGGCTTGTTTGTTTTTCCATATGGCAAAGGCAAAGCTTTTCCCTTGGCTCCCATCACATCTAAAATGGACAAGTCTGCTTTTCTTTAACAACTCGAACAGCACCTTATTCTGCCAAGACATCTTTGTTTGTGCACCAGCCGCATCGAATGCACTTAGTACAGGACTGGGAACACTGTTTATTAGTTAACCACAGCTGCAGAACTAGCAGATGGAGCAGAGAACATTCTAGCTGAAGATCACAAAAGTAATTGTGTGTTCTTCTCTTTTTCCCCTTTATTTTTAATCTTCATGGTGGAATTGTAGATTTCATTAGAGGTACTTGTACAGAAACCACGGTATCCATTACATTTAATTATTCCCCCATTTGCTCAAACAGTGATTTTATTAAGTTGATTTATTTTTCTCTGCAGCTTACATGAGTAAAGGGCATTATAATTACCATCAGGTTGGCATTTTAGACTTATAATATTTGTAAGCCACCACAAAAGTTCCCAAAGCCTTGTAGAAACACATGAATATTTAAAGGCAAAAGTTGCTCACACACTACCTTTCAAATTTGCTTTCTCACTTCCATGAGCTGAAACAGATCCCAGCTGAGGGATCACACCAAAATGACCGAGTGGCCAGCAAAATCTGTTTCATCTGAGAGCCCCCAGAGCAAAGACAATGATGCAGTGCAAAGGAGACAGCAGTAAGAGCAGGGCTGCTGGCTGGTCCTTACAACAGTTCCCACTGGCTTCCCTGTGTTCCCTCCAGTGAAGCAAGCAAACAGGAAAACAAAAAGTGAGACTCTTTAGTCTTGTAATTTGTAGCAGCCTGTCCAAAGAAACAAGCACGCTGCCATTGTTCTGAATCCCCGTGGTTTCAATTTATAGCAGTTGCCTTCTTCTTACAAGCTTCCCTCTCCCTTTACAGTCCTTGTGCTGGAGCCTCTGCAGCTCCAGCTTCAATAGCCAGACTGGTGAGCACTAGGAGCAATCAACATGCAGCAGCAGGATGCGGTATCAGGTCTGCATTGACAGCTGCAGTCTCTGAACTGGATTTCATTACCCTTTCAATTTTAACCCTGTGTTCACTACTTCCCTTTCTTTTGAAGAGAGATATAACTGGATGCTGAAGGTGCAAAATGCCAAGAATCAAACCAGTTGCTACACCTACACAGTCTCATGTCTACATGAAGCAATGAATTTTGTCAGGATCCTTCCCCTAAAACATATTGGCAGAAATATTGATTCCATCCAGGGTAGAAAATTAGCTCTTCTACAAATGAAAAGTGGATATAGAATTGTAAAATCATTTAGGTTGGAAAAGACCCTTGGGATCATCAAGTCCAACCATCAACCCTACTCTGCATGTTCACCCCTAAACCAGATCCCCCAATACTATGGCTAAGCGACTTCTAAACACATCCAGGGACGGCAACTCAACCACCATCCCGGGCAGCCCATTCCAGTGTCTGGCCACTCTCTCCATGAAGAAATTTGTCCTGATATCTAGTCTAAACCTACCCCATTGAAGCTTGAAGCACTTCCCTCTGATTCTGTTGCTAATTACCTGTGAGAAGAGACTAGCACCCACTTCTCTACAATGTACTCTCAGGTAGTTGTAGAAAGTGAGGGCTCCCCTTAGCCTCCTCTTCCTCAAACTAAACAGCCCCAACTCTTTCAGTCTCTCCCCATCAGATTTATTCTCCAGGCCCTTCACCAGCTTTTTTGCCCTAATCTACACTCACTCCAGCAACTTGATGTCTCCCTTGTACTGAGGTGCCCAGAACTGGACACAGTACTCAAGGTGTGACCTCATCAGTGCTACATACAGGAGGATATGATCGATCCAAAGTGTTTTCTTGATGCTGTTTAGGGCAAAGAAGCAGAGAAATGACACATGGTTTGGTTGAAACCTCATGAGATGTTGTGTCACCCAGTGGATAATACAGTGGACTAGAAGAGAGGGATTTTCTACAGCTCTGCCATTGCACTGCTGCTTGCACTTGATTGAGAGCCATGGGGCTCCTTGTACCTGTGCTCCTCTCTCCTGCTTGTTTGCCCTTTTAGATAGAAATCTGCAGGCAATAACTCTTTGTATGTGGCTGTACCACAGTGGAACAACAGCCTCAGCAGATGGCTATAAAAACTACAAAAGCCACAGACACGCACACAAAAGCCTACCCCAAAACACCCCAAATGGGAACTAGTCCTGGTGATGGTGTTCACGCGTTCCAGAGATCCACCTTTACAGCCCATAGGCTGCCTTGACAGTGGTGCACAGAGACAATTCAAGGTGTGTGCCATGATTCCAGAACCACTCTGCCCACACTTTGTTCTTCTGAAGAGAAGTCATTTCAGTGTTTCGAGTTCTCAACTGGACTAAGACTTTGAGAAATAATTGCCAAAAGGCAGCAGCCATTCTAGCTACAGCCAGGGTTGAGTGTCTGTCTAGAGCAAAACCTTGACAAAACTTGAAGGAAATGAGCCCTAGCGAGCAGAACTATTACAGCAACATTAAAATTCTTCATTGCCAGCTTGCTACTCAGCCACTGGACAAGGACCACTGACATCAGCAGTGGGAGCCATCTCTCTGGGGGCTTTTATTACACTGAGATCTATTACACTGATCAAGTGAAGATGTCATATCTTTCCTCCAGGATTTCTTCCAAGTATCCCTCACAGCACACACCAAGCCTGCAAACGGGGTTTGCACCAACGAAATGTCCCTCCAACACAACAGAAACCTTTGCTGTCCATTTAAAACAGCTTAACCCAGTACCAAGACACAGATCTTTCTTCTCAATAAGAAAGGAACATATAGCACAGGTGCCTTCCATAAGCAGCTCCTTTCAATCAGCATACATTCCCTTGCTTGGAGTTACTGGTATCTTGAAGAAAAATGGGAGTGGTTTTCCAGATTTAGAATTGCTGGAAGTGGGTAGGATTGAGACTTTCTGAAATCAAGGCTGCCTCTCTGTACTGAAACCCTGCTCAGTCAGAAAACCAGGATTAAGGTTGTTTTGCTGGGCAAAATAACCTGAATGCGCTCCTGCCCCGTAGAGTGTGGCTTATCTCCGAGATTAATGTGTTAGTGATGTGAAGTCTGACAGTAAAGTTAGTCACAGAAAGGGGGATCTTTGATCATCCTGATCAATTTGAAGGAAGGACAAATCCACCAGTATCTCTCTGCCAGACATTACCCCACACCGTATTCTCTGATATACACATTGCATCTGAGTCAAGTGAAGCATGAAGCACACAGCTGGCAAAAGATGGTGAATTCCACAAACAGAATAAGGCAGCCCCACACTAACTGAAGGGAAATGCTGCAGATGAAACCCTGCCAGTGTGTCAAACACAGGTTTAGCCAGCTAGATTTTGCATGTGGGGAACATCCTCCAGCAGGAGCTGGGCATTATCTTGGATCTGCAGAGCCTGATGATGACAAACGCAGTAGAAGGTTGGACGTATCCACATCTCCAGGATTATCTCTTTTTGCAGAAACATGTAGTTCTGTTAAGCAAAGAGCAGAGGAGAAAACAGTGTTAGGGTCATAGCATGGGGTAAAGACTAATGGAATTCAGGCTCAAAGGAATTCCTTCAGTTTCTCCTCCCTAGGACAACATTTGTCACAGACACATTCAGCCTGCCCCATTTACATAGTAACTGCCATAGCTGGAAGCTTATTTGCTTTCTAGCAGCATGTCCTTAGCTGATGTGTCCAACCCTGACTAAACCAAAGCAATCCAACAAATCAATGGATCTACATCCAACCGCGAAAGAAGCTCTGCAGTTTTCTTCCCACACACTGCTTGCAACTGCCACCTGCTTTCTGATCTTTTCTGTTTCAAGCCAAGAAAAGAACAGAGTAGCCAGTCAATGGACCTGCAAAGTGGTGAAGTCAGAAAGGCATCATTAGGTACAGAACACTGTATGCACACAGACCTTTGATACCTCTTTTTCATGACAAAAAAATGAATCACAGAATCACAGAACATTAGGGATTGGAAGGGACCTTGAAAGATCACCTAGTCCAATCTCCCTGCCACAGCAGGATCGCCTAGACCAAGTTGCACAAGAACATGTCCAGGTGAGTTTTAAACCTCTCCAGAGAAGGAGACTCCACAACCCACCCTGGGCAGCCCGTTCCAGTGCTCTGTCACCCTCACTGTGAAGAAGTTCCTTCTCATATTGATGTAGAACCTCCTATGTTCCATCTTACATCCATTGCTCCTTGTCCTATGACTAGACAACATTGAGCAGAGCCCAGCTCCATCCTCCTGACACCCACCCTTCACAAATTTATAGATATTAGTGAGGTCACCCCTCAGTCTCCTCTTCTCCAAGCTTCTCCAGCTCCCTCCTAACATCAACCACTAACATTTCAATCAACTGTGTAACTAGAATGATGGATGCTGGGCACCTAACTTGTTCTCCAGTTCATACTAGTAACACAACCAAAAGGGTTAAGGCAATATTCTCAGAAAGAAACTGTTCTCTATGAAACAAGCACATATGCAGCAAGAGAAGGGCAAATCCCTTACATGTAGAAATCTGTAAACAATAAAACCCAAAGACTCAGCTCAGGGTTATTTGTGTTTTACTTCTGTGTCTAATAGGATTTCATAATCTCCAAGTGCTTGTGCAAACTGGATTTATCTTATTAAAGCATCTTTAATTCAGGAATTCTAGAAACCAATCAAAGCCTCAGTACCTAGGGTAGACAAACATCAGAGGACATTTACAGAACTATCTGCTCTTGAAATGAAATCACTCTAAAATAGGCTATTGTGTATCTAGAATCAATGAGGTCTCACCAGAGGAGCTGGCACAGGAATGTTTTCAAATTAAAGTAAGCGTGCGTGTCTGTATCTGATATAGATGTATAGATATCAGATACCTATGTCAGTATAGAGAGGAACACTGACCTAAACTCACTGAATGATTCCATTAACAGGTTTATGACTGCACAGTGCACGTACATGCTATGCATTGCTGAATAGAAGGCTTCATCAAAACAATCTTTAAAAGTGTCATTTTTAATTTGAAAATAATTCCTAGCACTAGAGTTTATATGATTTTAAATAACACAGGACATCAGCTTAAACTTTAGTGCTCTCTTAAAAGTTATAGCTTCAGTAGTTTTGAATTCATAAAGAAAAATGTTGAAAGCTTTATTACAATTTAGGTTTCCAAATACGTAGAGGATTTCCTAGCAGAAGGACTTTGAAGACATGGGATGACTAAGAGAGATGTTTGCTTGACTTACAGGGGCTCTAGTAAAACAGGTAGCATTTGGCAGCCATTCCATGAATGTTAAAGTATGACTGGACAGCCTGGGGTAAGAAAAAGGCAGTAATGCTGTTTATCAGAATCATTAGGATCAAAAGGGACCTCGAAAGATCATCCAGTCCAATCCCCCTGCCACAGCAGGATCACCTGGGCCAAGTCACACAGGAACACATCCAGGCGGGTTTTAAACATCTCCAGTGAAGGAGACTTCACAACCCCCCTGGGTAGCCTGTTCCAGTGCTCCGTTACCCTCACTGTGAAGAAGTTCCTTCTGATTTTGATATGGAACTTCCTATCCCAGCTTGCACCCCTTGCCCCTCGTTCTATCACCAGATGACAGTGAGCAGAGCCTGGCTCCATCCTCCTGACACCCACCCCTCACATATTATAGACATTAATGAGGTCACCCCTCAGTCTCCTTTTCTCCAAGCTAAAGAGACCAGCTCCAAACATACAAACCCAGACAGAGGAAGTTCTCCATCTCCTTTCTCAGTGCTCTTTCTTTTATAAAACAGTACATTATTACCACAGAGTTTGGCCAAAAGTGAGTGTAATGTGGAAGCAGAAGCCTGGGAGTTGTTAGAACCAATGATAACAGGGGCTACCCAACACCAAGAACTGCACTGATTGCAGCTGTGTCAGGCAGATACGTGAGTATTGTCAGAGGCAACCCCAGACCTTCATATGAAAAAGGGTTTGAGCCAATCTCTAAATGTATTTCTTGCTATTTCTGCATGCGACTTGGTCTGGGTGATCCTGCTGTGGCAGGGGGATTGGACTAGATGACCTTTCGAGGTCCCTTCCAATCCCTAATGGTTCTATGATTCTATCATTCTATGTTTTTGGTTACTTGGAATTGCTGTCAGAAATATGAAGGGCCTCAAGCAGCGTGGTCTTCCTTACAGCCTGAATCAATGGCTCTGGGAAGGGCCTGTGACAGACTCAGTGGCAGATGCTTAGCTAACTGACTCTTGAAAACCTCCAACAACAGAGAGTCCCATTTTCCCGAAGCAATCAAGTCTGATGTTCACCCTATCTATGTGAGAAGGTGGCTTTTCCTAGTATCGTCTCGCTGGCACTGAGAAGCCAAGGCTTCTTATTGTGACAGCACAATTTATTCTGATCTGGCTTTGTTTTACCTTTACTACACAGCTGCAGGCTACCCTGAGATGTCACCACGTACATGGACGTGGAGCTGCTGGGGTGACTCCAAAGAAGAACAACAAAGCTGGTGAAGGGCCTGGAAGGCAGGTCTCTTGAGTAGTAGCTGAGGGAGAAAAGGAGGCTGAGGTTGTTAATTATTGCTAATGAGGTTAGCAATAAGGTTAAAGGACTTTATTGCTCCTTTACTTGAAAGGAGGTTGTAGAGAGGTGGGGGTCAGTCTCTTCCCCAAGTCACTAGTGACAGAACAAGAGGAAATGGCCTCAAGCTGTGCCAGGGGAAGTTTAGATTAGACATCAGGAAAAATTTCTTCACTGAAAGAGTGCTCAGGTATTGGAACAGGCTGCCCAGGGACACAGTGGAATCGCCATCCCTGGAGCTGTTCAAAAACCCTGCTGATGTGGCACTAGCGACATGGCACTGGTTTAGTGGGCACGGTGGCATTGGGTTGCTGATTTGACTTGATGACCTTGGAGGTCTCTCGCAACCTTCGTGATTCCATGATTCTATGTGCAGTGCTGAATGGGTGAAGAGCTCTCAAAAGCCATAGAGTTGACCTTTCTGAAAGATGCTGTTTATTAACTCATTGCTAATACCTGTTCAAGGTTATGCTGATTACAAGTAGCCTGAGAGGTGTGAATCAACAGTAGCATCCCAAAACTTCCAGCTTTTGCCGTGACCTTACCAAAGAACCTTCAGGGAGCTCCATTTTAAATCATTTACCAAGTTTTTCACCACAAGCGTTTTCAGAAGGTCAAAAAACACTTTTGAGTGATCAACCTGGGAACCCCAAAATGCAGATGCATGTAAATGACGCAAACCTCTGGAGACTGCCAGCTAGGGAGTATGCAACACGTGCTGAAGAAAGTCAATGTTCATTGAGGCAATTAAATATCATGCTTTATATTGCTGTCACTTGTAATCTAGTTAGACTGGAAATGAAGAATGGGTTGTCTGTGCAATTGCTACGAAGAACATCAGAGAAACTGCGTGGAAAGATCCACAATAAAATACTAAGTCACTATTATCTCCATGGCAGGTCTGTCCTCTTGCAGAGGACCAAGTAATAACTCTTTCACATTTGCAAAAGAAAGCAATATTTGCCCTGCAAGGATGTGTCCTGTTAGTTTGAGAATCATGTCAATAAGGTGCTCTCCTTAGAAACATCTCCACCACCCAATTCTTTCCCAATCACAATTCATTTACTCAAGGACAGCACTGTGCCAGAGAATAAGAATGATCCTGCTTTCATAATTACTGCTCCTATGTGCAAACACTGACAGCACACAGGCAATTCTGGCTGATTTAGCCAAGTGAAAGGTTAATGCTGGGTAACAGCAGCCAGAATATTTCTTGCAGGAGGAAGGTGTTCGGTGTGTAATCAAACCTTCTCCCCAGCCGCCCTTAAGCCGCTGTACCAGACCTTTGCTAAGTATGGCTTCAGTGAGAAAACAAGTGCTGAAGCACAGGAACATTACCTTGCTTGCATCGTGTGTTCTTGACACTGCACAACTAAAAAGCCTATGAACTCACACAGTGAAAATCCTCAACAGATGTCAATCCCTTGGTTGTGCGGAACTGTACCCCCTCAGCACGCCACCGAAAGGAATTTAGGTAAAAAAAACAATAACATTTCGGATATGATAATAATAGCTCTTTTGGATTGGAGAAAACAACTTTTATCCAGCCAGAAACAAGACATTTGATCAAATATAGTTTTTATAAAAACCTTTTTCAGCTGTGTCCTCAAATATAGCACTCACACAGTAACAAGGCAACTCTTCAAGATGCTCCATCCAGAAGTCTCTCAACGGGGTGAAGTTCCAAATTTGTTGATGGACAGTCGTTTGTCTTTCTAAACTTGTGAGGACATCACCAGAAGCTGCAGAGCATTTACCATGTCTGAAACATACAAGATAAAAAGACTAAACTGAGTGACTTAAAGCAAAATACAGTAGTCAAATCCTTGTGTTATCCCAGATTAGGAATAAGTTGAATCAACAGTCATCTAGACAGATAGATATTCACACATGCTGCTAGTGCTACCATAGGTGCAGAGTAATTCTCTTTCACACTTGAGCTATATTCACCTGAGACCCACACTGAACTTCAACTTCGTGGGATACTACACGCGGTCCTACTCTCAGTGAGGTGAAGATCCATTGGGAATTTACTCTAGTCAACACTGGCGTAGACAACAGCTGATGTAGGATGCTCTGTGTGTGATGGTTTGGAGAGGAGAGGTCTGTAGAGAACATTATCCAGTCCTCAAAACACATAAGATCAAACCCTACCCTTGTATCACATCTCACATTGAGCAGCCAAATCTGGAGTCAGCATTTGGGAAGACAGAGGCTAAACCAGATACTACCAGTGAAAGCTAATTCAGGCTGCTTAAAAAACCAAACCAGAGAGTAGAGGTCCAGTGTGTTCCCGTGTTTATTAAATCTCTCATTTCAAGGAGGTTATAGTCTCTCTTTGATAAAAGACAACTTTAATTGCAGTAGGTGTAGGTGGCCACCTGCTGTATCGGTTCTCTCTCCTTCTTCAGTGAGATAAATGATCAGGCACACGAATACATTAGCCAGCGAGCAAGTTAGTCCTCATGTGCATGTGCCGCAGCGCAGCTGTGAGTGAAATGAGTATTTCGCTTTTTAGCAGTAGCCCTATTTACTCTGCCATCAACCCAGCACTTTTTTTATCATTCTTCCATAACCACAGATAATTACCTAATATATTTTGCAAACCGCCGGTCCATTTTCAGAGCAGAAATGGCACTTAGACACGGATTGCCTCCAATTGGCTTCGCTGCCTGCTCCACAGAGGAACGGCCATCATATGACTTCTAATCTCACATGAAACAAAAAGATTAGACTGTCAATATCAGGATGAGCCACCATGACGGCCGCCCTGATGGACTGGCGCTTCCAAACTGCTCCTAATAATATGTATGCAAGGAAAAGATTCTTCTTTATAATGCTTGTAATTAGAGGACAGGACAAAACGTTCTGTTCACATTCATGACATGCACAACTAATAGGGAAGGAGAGAATGAGGCCCTTGGCTATTTATTTGCATGAAAAGGCTTCAGTATAGGCTATACTTTAGAGAAATTAGTTTTTAATCTAGGTGACTAGATGAGATTTTGACCCTGAACTGTTTCTGAGTTGACCTGGGAGAATTTATGCAGAAATAAATGTGATGCCCTGGAAGCCAGACGGGTGTCACTTTTATTCATCAGTCTTTGAATGTCTCGTGTAGTTGAGAGGAGCAGAAAATCGCCCCTTTTAAAGGCTTACCTTGTGTGAATTTGCTCTGATGAGACACAATCAAAAAAAGCAGATGGAAATCTTAGCGGGAACGTATTCTTTGTAAATTTGGGCGTTGGAGGAGTCAGATGCATTGATTCAGCAGCGATTCCCCCTGCTTGACCTGAATAAAAGAGAAGCCTACAACGGCAGCTTTCCATGAATACATTAAGCAGGGTGAGCTACTCTCTCAGCACAAGTGTATTATTGTTCTACAATTTTAATAATGACTGATCCAGCAAGCCCTTGAAGGGGGGTGTCAGAGCACAACTACTTTGTAAATGGTGTTGCTTGTTTAATGACTGATATGGGAAACGTAGAGCGACTGCAGGTGAAGATTTGATGTCGGGTCAGGGTACAAACGTGCAACCCCAGGGAGAAGGTACTCTGAGCATGTCTGAAAAGGAGCTGCATCTCCACCACTCTGCACCCCAGTCAACGACAAAAGCATGAAGTAGTGACAGAAAGTTATTTCCTATGTCTGACAACTACTGCACTCAACTCTCAGCTTGAAGTCAGGTCTTTCACGTCATTTTTATACGAAAGCAACCTTTTAAGTAACTGTCAGGGACTTGGGAGACACCATAGTTACATAATGTTGGTGCTGAAGGTGCTGAATGACCCTGGGCACCCATTAGGGCTGCTTTTTCTTACCTGTTCCTCTTCACCCCACACTGCATACAAGCTCCAGCAGAGACCCAAACTCCACAGTTGCTGGCATTCAGCATCTCCTCAGTATCCCACCGCTGGGAGTTAATACCAGTTTCACAGAATCATAGAACTACTGAGGCTGGAAAAGACCTCTAAGATCAGCAAGCCCAGCCCAGGAGCTGGCATCACCACAATCAGCCAGACCAGGGCACTCAATGCCACATCCAGTCTGTCCTTCAACACCTCGAGGGATGGGGACTCCACTGCTGCCCTGGACAGTCCATTCCACTGTCTGATAGCCTTGCCATGAGGAAGGGTTTCCTAACATCCAACCTAACCCTCCCCTGGTGCAGCCTCAGGCCCTGCCCTCTCATACTGGTGCTGGTTGCCTGGGAGAAGAGCCCAACACCCACCTGTCTGCAACGTCCCTTCATGTAGTTGTGGAGAGTGATAAGGTCCCCCCTGAGTCTCCTCTTCTGCAGGCTGAACACCCCCAGGTCCTTAGCTTCTCCTCATCAGCCTTTCCCTCTAGTCCCTTCCCTGGCCTTGTTGCTCCTCTGGAGCCGCTCCAGCCCCTCAGTCTCTTTCTTGAAGTGAGGGGCCCAGCACTGGCCCAGCACCTGAGGGGAGGCCTCACCAGCGCTGGGTACAGGGAGGAAATGATGCCTCAGTCTTTCTGGCCACACTCCTGCTTATACAAGCCATCATACCACCGGCCTTCCGGGCCACCTGGGCACACTACTGGCTCCTGGTCAACCGGTTGTCGACCAGCACTCCCAGTTCCCTCTCTGCTGGCGCGCTCTCCAGCCACTCATCCCCCAGTCTGTGGCTGCTGGGGGTTATTGTGGCCTAGACATGCCGGCTCTTCAGACAGGGCAGGAGCAATGTAAGGAGCACACGAGCCCCACAGCAGCAATGGACATGGAGCTGCAAATCATTTCTGCAAAAATCACCACATTAATTAGGGAGAAAACCTAATTTCTTTATGGTTTGAGGCTTTGAGGAGGGCAGATGAGAAAGAACCTTTGATGGCTGGGGAAAGGCAAGGGCAAAGCGTCTTCTAGCAACGTGATGAACGAACAGGTCGCAGCAGTAGAGGGGAAGTGAAGGTTCCTGTTCTGGCTGATGAAAAGGCTGTTTCTGTGAGCAACCGCAGAGGTTGGGGCAGGCCAGAGCCATTTTGGACTGTGCCTAAGGCTTGGGCAGTTTGAAAGATCATCTGTCCTCCAGTTGCTGTGCTAATTGCTGGCTCTGCTTCTTAGGAAACGCTGCTTCCAGCCTGGGTCATGGTTTAAACGAGAAAAAACCCTGAAGTAAAGCGAGCTCAAAAATGACCATGAAAGAAAGGTGAAGACTCTTCCTCCAACATTTTAGCTTGAGCATCTGTGAAGAGAAGAAATAAAACTAAAGTGTGTGATGTCTAAAGGATGTGAATTCAGCAAAAAGAAAAAGACCCATGAGCTCTGCTGTCCAGCTGTTGCAGAGCCTGTGAATGTCCAGAGCAAGAAGTCTGGCTTATGCTCACGGGGTCTCTTAGAGCCTGCACCCAGCTCTTCCAACTGCCTCTCTGTGAGAGTTTAGATTTTATAGCAGTTTCTCACCTGCTCAGACAACACTTGAAAAGTCAGTTCAGCTGAGCTGTTCCCATCACCTGGGAAACTAAGAGCCAGAATGAGAAAAGGAGCCTCGTTGCAATGTCCTTTGCTGAGAGAAGGGTTTGGTAGCAGCATCTTCCCAGGTCAGCGATCACCCTCTGTTGCTCTAGAGGAGAAACAATGACATTTAAAAAAGTTATTTAGGAGCCAATCCAGGTTGTGCTGAACCTGATGGGCATTTCCCTCTGAGCGGTGTGCTGGGGCCAGCGTGCAAAAGGTAACACCCAAGTGGAACAAAACACTCTCATTGCTCTGAAGTCCAGAAGCAACAGCGCCAGAGGCAGCTCAAGAGATTTCCTGAGGACTGAGCACATCTGGAGAGCAACTGGCACATCTGGGTATGTGCATTTCCTGCAGCGACCACGCTCGTGCCGCTTGACACAGTCAGACTTTTGTTTTGCTTTTCTAGAGGATCTTGGCTGTTGGAAATGGGAGAAACAGACAGAAATGCATTTGGAGAATGGTAATGAGGGGCCATAAAGAGTTTGTACATTCGTTGTCTCCCCAGCGTTCTTTATGGGCTAATTACTATGCAGGCTCATGCCTGGTTTCTGAGCAGTTGGGAAAGTAGTTGGAAGGTGTATGCTGAAGCTACACTGTCTCATTATGCTACTTGCTTCCTCAGTTGGAAAAATCATCTCTGACAAGCCACTTTCCTGGGTGCAGAGCTCAAAAGACGCCAAGAGGCTTGGGGCTCGATGAAAGGTATTTGATGTCAATAGCATTTGACATATGCAGGTTTGATATGTTCCTGGCTTCTAAGTGATGCCAAAAATGCAGCTTATGAGAATAATATAAAGGCAGAGGACAGAGAGCTAACCTCCTTCAGATAATTGCTCTGAGCTGTCGCAAGGTGACCTTCATCCCCACATAGGCAGCTTATTGGTGAGAGTGCAGAAATGTTCATCCCTCCCCATTTTCCATGGGCACACAAGAGGCAGTCAATGCTGCTGAGAAAACATTGATGACCCTGTGTTAGCTGTGCAGGTAGGTTAGACGGTGGCTTTTGTATGAGCACAAGGGTTACTGTCCCCAGACTTCTGAAAGAGTTATTGTCTGGGATGCTTTGCAGTCCCCTTGGTAAGGCTGACAAATTTGGTTTGTAAGTCATGCAGAATGAAACCTAAAGGTTAAACCCACCTCTCCCATTAACCTTCTCCTTCTCCTGGGCATGTACACATCTGGGCACAGAGAAACAAGTGCTGAAGTCCAATACTGCTCCTTTTTCCTTAAAAAATCAGGAGAAGAGACTTTCAGGATGGAACCTGCACAGCTTTGCTCTGTCCCTCACTCCCTAGAGACCCCAGCTCATGTCTCCTTTCCCCTTCAAAGGTGTGATTTATTGCAATTAAGCAAGTCCTGGACTGGGCCATTAACTGGTTCTAATTAAATTAGAGGCTAGGCAGGACAAGCGCCCTCACTGCCTGCATGCTGAGCGGGGTGCTCAGTCTTCCTCCTGACAGTCATGCAGAGACAGACACTGGCATTGGCACGAAGGGCATCACCTCCCACCCCACTCCTGCACCAGTGGCAGACACCACCTTGATAAGGGGACCAGCACTAGGCTGAGAAACATTCTGGGACACAGCACAAAGCTGGCAGCTACCAAATTTGTGGTGTTTCTGGCGTTATTTGGCTCTGTGTGTCTAATGCCTGGAGCAGATGTCCTTCAGCAGCACCAATGGCTTGGTGCAGCACCAGAGCAGCCCAAGGCAGAACTGATAACCCACATGGTGACTGAAACCAGTGCTATGTCTCTAGATGGAAAGAAAGGAACCCAAGTGATCATTCAACTGGGCCTCAGTGTCCATGCCAGTCATCACTAGTACAAACTTGGGTCTGGCCACCATCTCAGCCCAGCTCCGTGCTATGAAAAGGGGCCTTCAAGGACCTTGAGGGAGACAAGAGCTTCCCACCACTATGGAGAGGGCTCTGAAGTGGCGAGAAAGGTGGAGAGGGATGTGCATGTGCCTCCCCCAACATGACATTTGTTATGCTGCTGAATGTCTGCTCCTGTGCCCTCAGATGTCTTCTCGCTGCCATCCCTCCTGGTGTACCTGGGACAGGCTTAGCTCCATGGTGGGTAGGAGATGCCAGTGCCCAGCACCTCTCACAGGCCCTTCTTTTGTGGCCATTTCAGCAGAGAAGCCCATGGCAAGAAAAATGAGATCATGATGAGTGTGAGGGATGGCCGAGGGTTCCCCTGGGCCAGCAGGAGCTGCCCACCCCGACCTGGGTAAATGAACAGCTGTAACACACAGAGCAAACCACACCGAGCCTTGCTGCCTGGGCACTTCCATGACATTTTGCTCCAAGGTAAAAACTGCTTTTCACATCACGCTCCCAAATGCAGAAATAAACAAGCTTCTCTTTCACTGATCCATTTTCCTTGGTGTCAGCAGCTGCAGAGAGCCACAAGTTGGGAATATTGATGATTCCCATGTCTGGGCTGGGCAGGGCTGCACGGCCACAGAGCCTCTTATCACCACGTGCATCAAACACCAGGAGGGAGAGCAAATAGGTTTGTGCCTGCCTTTGCTCACTGAGCATTTTCCTGGGTGCATTCCCTCTTTCACAAGTCCAGAAGCAAATTCCTTCTCCCCAAATATCATCAGTTGTCTTGATTGTCAGCAAACTGCTTTGCTGTTTGATGAGACCCACTTCCCTGCTTGCTTTGATTTTGTGTCTGCTACTGTTGGGGTCAAAATGAATCTATCCTTCCTTCAGGAAGAGTGCTTTCTGTCCTGCAGCTGCCCCATTCAGACACAGCTGTCAGCTGAAAGCCCTCACACCCAAGCGAGACGCTGTTTTTCCCAGTGAAGACACAGTTTAAAGATGTCTTCAAAGCCCAGTTCACTTATAAACCGTTGAAAATCACCCCCCTAAACCTTGTAGCTAGAAATCATGGATAGAGGCAGCACGTGGCTGGGATAACCCCACAGCTGCTTTTTAGAGCAGGATGTAATGTGCTGCAACACCCTTCTGCATGAAGCTGTGCACGTGCAAGGGGTGGCAGTGCATTCCCAGGGGTGCCTGGCTAAACTCTTGACAACAGAAACCCGCTGGTTTCTACCATAAATCCTCTCTGTCTCTTTCTAGCCTCTCTTTGCAAGCCACACGTCCCTTCTATTCAAATCCTTACCCATATTTTACTGAGAGCTTATACACATCTAAATACTATATATCATCTAACTGATCAAATCCCCTTTGGGCTAGGAATTGTTTGTGCACATAACCAGACATAATCCTGATTCAAAAGGCTCACACAGATAAACAGTAGGGTGCAAAACTCCAAAGCAGAACTGCTACAGGCGGTTCATGTACCTCATACAGGTCCTACAGCAGCCACCCAGCTGCAAATCCACACCTGGACACCACACAGGCCAAAGAGGGTGACTGATTTGCCAAGACACAGAGGGACTCTGCGAGAGCACCGATAGGACACAGAACTGCTGGAGACAGTCCAGCACAGAGCCATGAAGACGATGAAGGGAGTGGAGCATCTCCCTGATGAGGAAAGGCTGAGGGAGCTGGATCTCTTTAACTTGGAGAAAAGGAGACTGAAGACAAATTCATTAATGTTTGTGAATTTGTGAAGGGTGGGTGTCAGGAGGATGGAGCCAGGATCTGCTCAGTGTCATCCTGCTCTGGTGGGGGGATTGGACTAGATGACCTTTAGAGTATTACAGTATTACAGTATTATCAAGGTTGGAAGAGACCTCATAGATCATCAAGCCCAACCTGTCACCACAGAGCTCAAGGCTAGACCATGGCACCAAGTGCCACGTCCAATCGTGCCTTGAACAGCTCCAGAGTTGGCGACTCCACCACCTCCCTGGGCAGGCCATTCCAGTGGCCAATGACTCTCTCAGTGAAGAATTTTCTCCTCACCTCAAGCCTAAATTTCCCCTGATGCAGCTTGAGGCTGTGTCCTCTTGTTCTGGTGCTGGCTGCCTGAGAGAAGAGAGCAACCTCCTCCTGGCCACAAGCACCCCTCAGGTAGTTGTAGACAGCAATAAGGTCTCCCCTGAGCCTCCTCTTCTCAAGGCTAAACAATCCCAGCTCCCTCAGCCTCTCCTCATAGGGCTTGTGCTCAAGGCCCCTCACCAGCCTCGTTGCCCTTCTCTGGACACGCTCAAGCACCTCAATGTCCTTCCTAAACTGAGGGGCCCAGAACTGGACACAGTACTCAAGGTGCGGCCTAACCAGTGCAAGAGTCCAGTCCCTTCCAATCCCTAATGTTCTGTGATCTAATGACAGGACAAGAGGCAATGGGTGAGCTGGAACATAGGAGGTTCCACATATATATATCAGAAGGAACTTCTTCCCAGTGAGGGTGACAGAGCACTGGAAGGGGCTGCCCAGGAGGATTGTGGAGTCTCCTTCCCTGGAGATGTTGAAAACCTGTCTGGATGTGTTCCTGTGTGACTTGGTCTAGGTGATCCTGCTGTGGCAGGGGGATTGGACTGGATGATCTTTCAAAGTGTCTCCCAATCCCTAATGTTCTGTGATAACAAGGGTGAGATCTCCCAAGTGAAATTTAAAATTCTAGCCCTAAACTCTCCTTGGTACAAGACTACCCATTTGTTTCTCTGCATTCTTGATGGAGTATCTCCTAGTTGCTTCTTAAATAGCTTTTAATAACACTAAAAAGGAATAAAAAAGTGCAGATGTTTCTACACAACGAGTAAGAGACTTCCTCAGAAGTTCCCAAGCACAAAGACCTCGATGTGTGTTCCAAGGCACAGTAAGGTTCCTGAGCATGCCTGCTTTAGTACTCAGTTTAAGCACAACTGAAATATACGGCTGCGTCAGATGCGGTCCCTGTCTGCAGCATGCCTTGTAGAACAATGCTCCTGTCTCCCCGTAACTCTGGCTCCACAACACTGGTTTTATTTGCCAGGCCTAGCGAGCAGTGATTTATCCATCCACGTCATGCGTACTGTGTCAAATTTATTACAGCAGCTCTTCAGCATATTTCCAGCCCAGGCTTCTTTCTCCTTATAGATTCTGCAAATGAACAGCAGCTTTGGTTACAAATGCCTCTCGGCGAGGCCGCGCTCCCGACAGCACAACTGAACCGACTGTATTTCTCGCGGAAGTGTGACACCCGTATCACCAATCACTGTGACGCATCGCCCAGAAACACCATTTTGCTCTGTGCTTGATATATTCCCAACTCACAGTGATGCTGGGAGTCGTTCTAGGCTTGATTAGCACTTGAGCAGATCAGACATACATCTTCATGTCTCGATAGAAGATGACAATGCAAAGACTTAGATGCCCACAGCCACCATCCTGGATCTTGGGGGACGTTTGTCCGCAGAACGAATGGCACGGCGCGGGGATACGAGTGTTGGACACGCACAGCGCACATCGCAAACAGGAGGATGTTCCTGACAAACGGTAGCGGGGCTAATGAGCGTCTGGACTAAACGATTATATTCCCTTTCTGATGGAAAGCACTCACAGATGTACATTGGCTCTGACCCAGTATAGCATCAACACCTGCTCCCGGTGAGGCGCCCTGGATGCTGCGGCAGCGCTCACACACAGGTAGATAAATGAACGGGGCTTTGGGCAGGAAAATACCTTGCCTGGCTCTTCCCAGCTGGCAGGAGGAGCACCCAGTGAACACGCCACCAAAATACTCTCATCAGTTCAGGGACCAGCCCTTCTTTGCAAATTCTGAGCTGTGAACAACATTGGGGAGAAAAGAGTAGGTTTAGACTGGACACCAGGAAAAAGTTCTTTAATCTAAGGGTGGTGGATCACTGCAACAGGCTGCCCAGAGAGGTGGTGAAGGCCCCATCCCTGGAGCCTTCAAGGTCAGGTTTGATGGGGCTTTGGACAATCTGTTCTAGTTAGAGATGTCCCTGCTTGCTGTAGGGGGGTTGGACTAGATGAACTTCAAATTCCCTTCCTACCCAACACATTCTCTGATGCTAAGAGATGCAATGGGAATGAAAGAACATTTATAGCATCCCCATGACAATGATCATCATCATCTTCTTCCCCCAATGCACTTCTCCCCTTCCTAAGCCCATGCAACACAGCCAGTCTCACCTCTCCTTTGCTCTTGTCTGCAGAGGAGCTTTGAGGCAGCCCTGGAGAGTTCTGTGCACTGAATGCAGCAGGGACAGCTGTGTCCAGGAGCCAGGCAAAGTGGGAAATGCTTATTGAAACTCCTTTTGATTTTGCTGAAGGTTCAGCTGTGGTTTCTCAGTCCTCTGACCTCCTCAAGCCTCACAGTCCTTGCAAACTGTAGCAACCCTAGAGCTGGCAGAAGAAGATTCCAGGAGGGGCTAGATGCTTTGGGACACTAGAGTACCCTCACCCCACTGTGTGCTGCTCCGCTAACGTGCTCCTCACCCAGCGCACAGGTACAACCAACATCAGAGCCAGAGGAGAAGATTAACGTGATTAGCCAGAAACAGACTGAGGAAAACTCATTTTGGAGTTCTGAAGAGTGCTGTTGGTTGCTTTTGGAGAACTTGCAAGTGCAAAGATATCGACCATCAAACACCCATTTAATTTTGTGTGCCGGAGTTTCTCTGCGCTGCAAGTTTATAGCAGAAACTGAAAAACCAGTGGGATTTAAACAGCTGTCAGAAAAATGGGAAAGGCTTCCCAGTCCCAAAGGTTTGAAGGCAATAAATGCAAGAACTCCAGAGGACTTTTAAAATCAGGGACAAATAGCATTGGATAAGCTAACAATGGTGAATGTCTTACGGCAGGCAACGGGAAAAGCCCTCTTCAGCTCTAGGTCTTACAAAAGAGACCAGTGTCCTTCAGCAGGTAGAAACATGAGGTCTAAAGAAATGAAATGCAGGAGATCAGGTGGGAGCCATGAGCTAGGGCAGTTCTTTTGCACCACACCTGCTGTTTCAGGGGGATTGGACTAGATGATCTTTTGAGGTCCCTTCCAATCCCTAATGATTCTATGAAACATAGAATCCCTAATGATTCTCTGATCCTATGAATCATAGAATCCATAATTAGTGATTGGAAGAGACCTCAAAAGATCATCAAGTCCAATCTCCCTGACACAGCAGGATCACCTAGACCAAGTCACACAGGAACATGTCCAGGTGGGTTTTAAACATCTCCAGTGAAGTATACTCCACAACCTCCCTGGGCAACCCATTCCAGTGCTCTGTCACCCTCACTGGGAAGAAGTTCCTTCTCATATTTATGTGGAACCTCCTATGTTCCAGCTTACACCCATTGCCCCTCGTCCTATCACTAGATGACATTGAGAAGAACCTAGCTCCATCTCCCTGACACCCACCCTTCAAATATTTATAGACATTAATGAGGTCATCCCTCAGTCTCCTCTTCTCCAAGCTCGAGGGACCCAGCTCCCTCAGCCTTTACTCATAAGGGAGGTGCTCCACCTCCCTCAGCGTCCTCATTGTCCTACACTGGACTCCCTCCAGGAGTTCCACACCCCTCTTGAACTGAGGAGCCGAGAACTGGACACAACACTCCATTCTATGACTTCCCACCAGGTATTGAGGCATGGCTACAGCTTACCAGAACTAATCCTCCAGCAAAGATATCCCCAGGGCTTAATTCTAAAGCAGCAGTGTTGGGTGACAGTGCCTAGAACCAGGCACAAGGAGGACAAGGAACTCTGTCCTGAGGGGGTGTAAGCAATAAAATCCCTGTGCAGGTCTCAGCTGCAATACAGTAGGTGAGAGTCTACCCCTCAGAGAACAAAACCAACTAACAAAGCCATCAGCATCCATCTGTCGTTTGTCAGGGAATACAACGTCTGTCTTCCATCTTTGCTTAGAGCAAAGCACGTGCTTAAGTGGTTTCCTGCAGCGGGATGTCTTTGCTGAACCAAGGCCTGCAGGAGCCATTGATCATTTCCACTGGTAAACAACCTTGTTTTTCACCAAGCACAGCACACAGAGATGCAAAAATGCCGGCTGTGGACTAAAAGGTTTTTGCAGCAAGCTCAGAAATCTCAGGGAATAACTCTGGTTTAAAATTAAAAAGGAAAAAAAAACCTTTGGACTTGCCCTCCCTCCAACATCCATTGAAGACATCTTCTGCTCCAGAGCAGCTTCCAAAGGGAAACATCACAGGCAGAGTACGACCCATCAAAACCAGCCTTATCAGAACCAGAAAACATCCAGGACACAGATGCTGATTGTGCCACAGGGAAGTTCAGCTTTTGCCATGTGAGACAACCCAAGGCATCAGAGCCACAGGAAAACAAGGCCAAGGAAAATAGCTCAAATCAATATCTTTCACACAGATCATTTTTCTTTAACTCAAAGAAGCAGAACGACCTCTTAGTCTAGCAACTACTGAGTAACTGAGGGGTAATTAAAAGAGATTTAAACAATCCAGTGCTGTATTTATCCCAGAATGAAAACCTGCCCTTCCTAGAGCTTTCAAAGATTCTGCCTTGAGTTCACCTTTTGCTATTGTTTTTTCAAAATACAGGCCAAGGTGTCCTTTCTGCTTAAATTTCCTGTGAAAGTGCTCCTGTCACTGTCTGCAAGTCTTTTCTAGCTTAGGGGAAGGATTGCTCTAGCTGTGCTTTGGTTACCCCTAGTTGCACCTTGATTGCACTGTGTTTAAACACAGAAACACAGATCACTCCAGTCAGAAAAGACCCCTGGCATCATCGAGTCCATCTACCCTACCTTACAAGTTCACCCCTAAAACATTCCTCAACACCCCATCCAAATGATCTTTAAACACATCCAGGGATGGCAACTCAACCACCAACCTGGGAAGGCCATTCCAGTGCCTGACCACCCTTGCTGTGAAAAAATTCTTCCTAATATCAAGTCTAATCCTCCCCCGTTGTAACTTGCACCCATTCCCTCTTGTGCTGTCACTAACTGCTTGTGAGGAGAGACCAGCACCAACCTCTCCACAACGTCCTCTCAGGTAGTTGTAGAGAGTGATGAGGTCTCCTCTCAGCCTCCCCTTCCTCAGACTAAAGAGCCCCAGATCTTTCAGTCTCTTCTCATAAGATTTATTCTCCAGGCTCTTCACCAGCTTAGTTGCCTTCCTCTGCATCTGCTCCAGCACCTCCACATCTCTCTTGTATTGAGGTGCCCCAAACTGGACACAGTCCTCAAGATGTGGCCTCACTATGATTTCATGTTTCTTATGGAAACTGGAAGCTGTGCTAGCGCTCACCCACTGCATGATGGCCAAGCTCTTGGCTGACTTGTTCTTCCCTTTCTCTCTTCATGGAGGTAAGGCCAACACAGACATCAAAAAGAAAACAAGATAGAAAAAAGAAATTAAAGAAATAAAGCAAATCACTCTTAAATTTCTTGAAATACATCCTGCTTTGCTTTGGGCTGGTTTTGATTGGCTTCTGTATAATTAGCTCCTGCTCACAGCTTCTGTGCTAATTGCAGACTCCATTAATTGAGCATATATTGTACTCCATGCAGGCAGCAAGTGATGGAGCTGCCACTATTTCCTTAGCTATTCCGCTGCCTGATTCTTACGGGCTGTTTGATATTGGTAACAAATTGGCCAATTTATGCACCATAAATAAGATTCAAAAGCCCTGCTTTATCAGCTGGAGAGAAAAATATTGTTATCGGGGTTGACAAAATGCTCGTATGAAGATTCCCAGTGCCTGTTGGCACGAATTCATCAGAGCAGATGTATTCCTTCCATTGGGCACCGTTTGGTTCAATTATTCTTAATGTTTAATGGCAGAATAATTGGACCAAATGGTAATATACATAAAATACTTTCATTAAATGCTTTAATTGCTGGATCTCTAGAACTGCGGAGCCGAGCCCTCTATTCTGCTTATTGACACTTGGCAGCCTATGATCTTGTGTTAGATAGTTTTGTCCTGTTCCGGCAGGGGGGTTGGACTCAATGATCTCTTGGGTCCCTTCCAACCCCTAACATCCTATGATCCTATGATCCTATGTTACTTTCATAAATCGCTTGATGATCTTTATCAGAGCTGAGCACTAAACCCATGGAAACGGATCCTCCTATGCAGAACTGGAACAAATAGAAGAAAGGCAAAGTGACATAAAGCTGCTCCATCATAACCCCAGGCACCTCTGTGCAGGTGACCTGGGCAGCAGGAGGAAGGTTGAGGGTGGCCATGCTGCTTCCGTGCATTCAAGACATGCTCCAGATACTTTCCTCCTGCTAGTGAGCAGCTCAGGCTACGGTGGCAAAACATCTTCTTGTTTACTACTTACCAGACAGCTAAAGCTCTTGAGCTCAAAGTACTTCCTTGGGAAAACTCACTAAACTGACAGTGAAAAATAGGGACTGATCTCCACTCATAGAACCACAGAATTGTTTAAATTTAAACTTTAAGATCACAGGATCCAAACCTTGACCCGCCTGTCCCAAGCCAACTGCTAAACCAAATCCCTGAGCTCCAAACCTACATGACTGTTGCTTCACTTTGTGCCTCGTCCTCCTGTCTGCAGCTCTCCACACGTTCTCGCTGAGCTGTTTTGCAGGGTCCCTCTGGAGGTCTCAGCTCCATACCACCACATGTTACCAGATGTTTCAGCGCAGAGGATGTCCATGTGCTCAGTCAGTGCCCCAGTACCGCGTGTGGAACCATCTTTGCTCCCGGCCCATGTGTTGCTGTGTCCTACAGACAGGGGGATACACAGCCTAAGGGTGAAAACAAAGGTCTAATACTCTCCTGACCCTCCACTGGTGCTCTGGATTGCTTGCTGACTAGAACACAAAGAGCAGGAGGATATCAAGAGGTGGAGACTTTCCGAGGCTTTGCCTGAAGTCAGTGTTGCTTGTTTGGATGAACAGATCCTTGGTCATTGATTGAGGCTCTTGAGGCTCATCAGTGCCAGGGAAAGAATGCAGTTAACACATGTATCTTGCATCCAGAAGTGGTCAGGAGCCAGTGAGGAGGAGGTGAAGCTGCCTACTTCCCACTTTTGGGAAATTCTCAGGCTATCAGTAGTGACAGATTTTATTTTCAAACAGAGCTAAAAGAAAAGCACAGAAATACCCACCAGGGTTGCCTGCTCTCTCTCTTGTGTGGCCACGTCCCGATCTCCACACCACCAACATCACTGAAGGCACCACCCTGGTTGCAGTAAGTGCTCCAGCTCTAGGACTAGGACACATGTGTGCAACCAGAAGACATCCCAGCTCCTGCAGAAACAGGGCGTGCCCAGGAGGATGGAGCAGTGGAGAAGACAGCAAGAAAAGTGGGACCTTCCTGGCTCCCCACACAGCCCCACTCCACTGACACACCTGTTGCTACCCTGGGCGAAACAGGAACGCGGTGCAAAATCCCCTGTGTGGAATCCTGCTGGGGGTGGTTAGGGGATTAAACAGAGCAGAAGGAACGGGGAAGAGATGCATTTTTAAAGCTTCTCAATTAGTTTTTAATTGCTGGCATCCAGCCAATCTGGAGAGGCAGCAGAGGGATGGGAGTTGAGGGACCACAGCAGCTGCTCCCACTACACAGAGTTCTCCCACCGCTGGTGGAAAACAGACACCGGGTCTGCTCCAGCTGTGACGGCTTCACCCCGCTCTCCTGCACAGAGCTGAGGCCAGAGAAATTAAACATCACCCTGTTCCAGATGTGTTTACTATGGTTAATGAATAAGCAGAATTTTGTCAGGAAGCTGAGTTGTTTTCCAGTTGCAGTCTGGTTTCTTTTGTTCTTCCCGGGTAAAGACAAAGAACTGACTGAGCAGTGAAAAGGGATGAAAAATCCTGCTCATTAAAATTGTCATCACACTACTGCACTTCTGTGGACAACAAGGAAAAGCAGGAATCTGCCAGGGATCCTTCAGCAGCAGAACTAGTTTCTCAGAGTTCAGTTGTGAGCAGATTTTCAGTTGTGGTCAAATTTTCACACTCGAAAATGACCCCATTTTACCAAGAACCAGAATTTCTTGTAAAAGTTTTCAGACAAACACTGCTCAGCAAACTCAACAAATGGTGTTGTACACTGCTGCACGGGCTACAAAATCCTTCAGGTAGTCCCATCAATAGCCCCTTTGCTACCCCTGACTGAGTGCTGCAAACATGTCAGGACTTAGCTAATACTTACCCTGATGTCTTTGATCTATTAACAGCCTCCGACCTCCACAGCTGGAAGGACAATTATGCCCACTCAGTATCACACAGTGATTTTAACACTGGTTTTCCATGGCAGAGCCATTCCCCAGTGACTCTCTTTGAGACGTACAACCAGATGATGTATTCAAAAGGCATCTTCCCACTGTCTCCATCACCTATTAAAATATCAGGCAGAGAGACCTGGTGAACACATTTCCAGCTTAGAGGCAGCTCTGCCTCACTGGAGCCCCCGACACAAAAAGGACACAGACCTGGTGGACCAGAAGGGGGGTGGTTAGCAGATCAAGAGAGATTGTTCTCCCCCTCTACTCTGCCCTAGTGAGACCACATCTGGAGTATCGTGTCCACTTCTGGGCTCCTCAGCTCAAGAAGACACGGAGCTGCTGGAGGGAGTCCAGCGCAGAGCAACAAGGAAGATGAAGGAAGTAGAACACCTCCCTGATGAGGAAAGACTGAGGGAGCTGGGTCCTTTAGTTTGGAGAAGAGGAGACTGAGGGACAATCTCATTAATGTCTATAAATATGTGAAGGGTGGATGTCAGGAGGATGGAGCCAGGCGCTTCTCAATGTCATCTAGTGATGGGACAAGGGCCAATGGGTGTAAACTAGAACATAGGAGGCTCCATATAAATATCAGAAGGAACTTCTACCCAGTGAGGGTGACAGGGCACTGGAAGGGGCTGCCCAGGGGAGTTGTGGAGTCTCCTTCTCTGGAAACTTTTAAAACTCACCTGGATGTGTTCCTGTGTGACTTGGTCTTGGTGATCCTGCTGTGGCAGGGGGATTGGACTGGATGATCTTTCGAGGTTCCTTCCAATCCCTAATGTTCTGTGATTCTGCTGGAGCCTATGCAGGAGCAGCCATGAAAATGCTCAGAAGGCTGGAGCACATCTCTGACGAGGGCAGGCTGAGAGAGTTGGGGTTGTTCAGCCTAAAGAGAAGACTACTCCAGGAGGACCTTATAGTGACCTTCAAGTACCTGAAAGGGGCTGTCAGAAGGCCGGGGAGGACTGTTCACAAGGGCAGGGAATGATAGGACGTGAGGTCGTGGTTTGAAGCTGGAAAAGGGTAGATTTAGGCTGGACACAAGGAAAAAGTTCTTTAATCTGAGGGTGGTGGATCAGTGCAACAGGCTCCCTAGAGAGGTAGTGGAGGCCCCATGCCTGGAGATATTCAAGATGAGGCTGGATGGGGCTCTGGGCAATCTGTTCTAGTTAGAGATGCCCCTGCTTGTTGTAGGGGGGTTGGACTAATGACCTTTGGAGGTCCCTTCCAAATCTATGAAATAGGAGCATTACTAGAACTGGTGGTTCTCAGCCACCTCTCCATGGTGTTAGAGTGGACACGGTACCACTGCACTTGGAGAGGAAAGGGAGTTATTGCAAAACATTACAGTAGCACCTAGTCTTGAGCTGCCAAACTGGTGTTTTGTGGTGACCAACACACACTGAGTCAGGGAGGGTGAAGGGGCTGGGATTTCTGTGGAGATGCTACACAGCCACATGCTGAAGGCTGGGAGAGACACAAGCACCTTCTGAATTACCCCTTTTAATACTCGTCACAGAAGAGCCACAAACACTGTGTGGGTGGTTCTGTTACCCCAGCAGCAGGCAGCAGAACAAAAGGGACAGTACTTCAAGTTCCTGCCACATGGACTGCAAACATGGGCTTTGCTTCTGCTGCTGTCACCGCAGTTTCAGATCTTAGCAAGACTGGGGAAGAACCTGAGCTGTGATGTGGAAAACCACGAGCTTGATCATAGAATCCCAGAATGGCCAGGGTCGAAAGGGAAACTAAAGGTCATCTAGCTCCAACCCCCCTGCATAGGCAGGGACACCTTCACTAAATCAGGTTACTCAGGGCACTGTTCATCTTGAACAGGTCCATGGATGGGGCAGCCAGACCTTCCTTGGACAACCTGCTCCAGCATCTCACCATACTCCCAGGAAAGGATTTGTTCCTCGTGTCCAACCTAAATCTCCCCTCTTGAAGTCTGAAACTGTTTCCCCTTGTTTTTTGCTATGCATCTGCGTCAAAGACCCCACCTCAGCTTTCTTGTAGCCCCCTTCAGAGATTGGAAAGCTGCTAGAAGGTCACCTGGGAGACTCCACTTCTCCAGGCTGAACTTACCCAGTCTGTCCTCATACGAGAGGTGCACCAGCCCTCTGATCATTTGAATTGCTCTCCTCTGGACATCTTCCAGGAGCTCTATGTCCTTCTTGTGCTGGGGGATCCAGAACTGGACCCAGTACTCCAGGTGGATTCTCACCAGTGCAGAGTAAAAGGGGAGACACCTCCCTCGACCAACTGTCACTGCTTATTTTGATGGCCAGGACACAGTTGACTTTCTGGGCTGCAAGTGCAGCCTGACAGCTCCTGTTCAACATCTAGTCCAACACCATCCCCAAGTCCTTCTCCTCAGGGCTGTCCTCAACCCTTTCTCCTCCCAGTCTGTATTTGTGCATGGGATTGCCTCGATCCAGGTGCAGAACCTTGTTCTTGCCATTGCTGGACTTAATGCAGGTCACACAGCTCACTTCTCGAGCCTGGCAAGGTCCCTCCAGATGGCCTCCCTTCCCTCCAGCAAGTTGACTTCACACAGTTTGGTGTTGTCAGCAAGCTGCCTGAGGGTGCACTCAATTGCACTGCCCGTGCCACCGACAAAGATGTTAAATAGCACTGGTCTGAGTACTGACCTGTGAGGAGCAGTGCTCATCACACCCCTCCATTAGGACCCTGAGCCATTGACCACAGCTCCTTGGGTGCGAGGGGTCCATCCATCGAATTCATATCATTCCAGTTTAGAGGTCAGACTGTTGTGATGAACCCCAGAAATCTATCACTAGAAGGAGGCACAGCTCTGGCCTTTGAGACCCCGTTCTCAAAGGGCAGCCTCATGAGGATGGGGACAGAAATTTCCCAACCACAAAAGCCAATGCAGCAGTCATGCGAGAGCAGGCTGGCTTCAGCAGGTGGAACATGACAGCAAGAATCCTTCAGGCTTGAGAGCAGCAATTTCTACAATGGGTATAATCCAGAGGACAGTGGAAAAATCAATAGATGGATAATGTTAAGGAAATCAATAGGATTGAAGCTCTAAGGACGAGCTGTAGACACGGAGAACTGACGCTGACACCAGTCTGCCACTGTGCACAAAACTTTTCTCTTGATGAGGAAGGACTTGGCACCTGGACACCGGTGTGAGAGGAGCAGTGTCCCGCACCCATCGTGCAGCTGGTAATGGAAAACAGATCCATTCTCTTGCAAGTGGCATTCAGCATGCCTGAGAGAACTTCCTTTCTGCTCTGAGTGTCCTCTGAAGTGAATTTAAGGACTGATGATCAGTGGTTTCCAAGAAAAGCTGCCTCCTAACGACCTATGCAGGAGCAGAGGATTGCAGGCTTGATACCTTCTAGCAATAAAGGAAGGATTTACACCCCCACAGATAAGTTTGAGCTTGTCTGTACATGGCACAGAGGGGTGTAAGGGCAGGACCCAGCTGATCTGCGTTCGTTATGCAAACCCACTGCTGATGGCCATGATGTTCAGTGGCAGTGCTGCTGCTCTCCTATTGCAAGGCAGCGTGAATCCCTCCAAAGCTGCAGGCTGTCTCTTCTCACAGACCTGGCTCCCCTGCAGACCAGGACATTGCAGCTAGATTAACCCCACACTGCTGCCAAGATCCTTTGACTGCAGCCCCTGGTCCCAGGTAGCTGGGCCAAGAGGTCATTTATGCAAAGCAAGCAGCCCAGGTAAGGCAGGCACCAAACACCTTTTGGTTCCTGAACTGTGCTGCCTCACAGGACTCAGTCTTTTAACGGAAGCACACAGAAGGAGAGGTGTTACAGGGAGCTGGGAGCCATGGAGCGTTGGCCAGTGGTCAGTCACAGAGCCACACAAATGGTATTTTCTGAACCTCTCTACTGACCCACCTGTGCCACAAAGCCTCTGCTAAATCCTTGCTGCAATGTCCTTTTCTTGCCTGTCTCATTACTTATTTATTTATTTCCATCTCAGAGCGGCTGGAGAGCAGCAGTCGGCATCTAGCTGTAAAGAGGCTGCCACATACAATCACGGAGAGGAAGTCTTGAAGGACACTGTGCCCAAGCTGACACACATTTGAAATGAACTGAAAGGGAAGAGCTTTGTTTGGCTCCGTGGCCTTTCGCTGCCCTGCAATTCTGTATGTTGATTATAATGGAAAGATCAAATTTCTCATTTTCTCATCCCTGTATCTGGAGAAATGCAAAATCCCACACGCTCGAGCTCCCCAGGCCCTCCTTTCCCAGGTTTGCTTACCAACACTCTGTCACTGTCACCTCTTTGACGATGGCCAGTGACGGCGTGTGCATGCTCACCAGAGCTGCTCTGGTCAGTGCAAAGGAACCAGCTTCCAAACTCTGTCATGTTGCACAACCCAACAGCACTTAATTCATGGACTCACATATTTCTGTCAGTCCTCCCTTCTCTCCAGGCTTGGCTATCCACTACATTTTGCTAAAAATTAGTTGATTTAATAGGCAATTGAAGGCCAGGCCTTTTGCCCATCTTTGCAAACACATGGAGGTCCACAAGGAGGCATCTCCTGTCCCAAAGATGATGGGAGAAAGGAGTATCTTCCTCAAGGCATTGCTCTTGCTTTCTCCTTGATGATGGGAACACTCCAAGGACACATGCAGGAAACCATCACAACTGCAATGTGGTGATTCTTCACCAGCAGGGTGAGATAGAGATGACCTGTGGAGCCGAGATTTCCCTGAGACTCAGTGAGAATCTACCTCCATCCCCATTCAGTCATCAAATCATTCCGGTTGGAAAAGACCCTTGAGATCATCAAGTCCAACCAATAACCCTACTCTGTCAAGCTCACCACTACAGCAGATCTCTATGCACCTCATCTAAACAACTTTTAAACACACACGGGACTGCCACAATTTTGTCCCCCTCTGCCTGCCAAGTGCACTTTGTCCTTACACAAACACAACCTGTTGGAAGCAGTAGCTCATCCAACGCATCCTGGGTCTATCCACACACTAGAACCGAAGCGAGTCCTGTCTCCAGCCTGGCACTGTGGTCCAGGATAGACAGAAACGTGCCCAGGACATGGGGAGCACCACATGCTATGCACTGTCCTAGTCTTGCTGCCCCTACAGCACACAGCACCCACAAACACAGGCACAGGGCCACATGTGCACTGAAGATCCTTCTGCGGTCTGCATGAGGGGGTCTTCGGTAAGTCGGATCTTACAGCAGTTATCTCCAAGGATTAACGTGCAATAATCCATGCACCCTTCTATTTTTAATCTTTAGCTTTGTGAGGGTGAACAAAGACACAGGCGTGTTCAGGACTCTACCAAGTGTGCATCTGTCTCTGGATGAAAGGATCCCGACATCAAACTGGCTGCAGCTGGGCTGGGAAGTTTTAAATCGCTGCGATCGACGCAAGTTTTGCACCGAGGCACAAACACACACACGCACCGCAATTTCCTCTGGGTGACAGGCAAATCCCGTTATTCTACTTATGAATGGGCCTCATTAACGAGGAAAAAAACCCCTTGATGCAACCTGTTCCTTTTTAAATTAAACATATTAAGGTTGATAGATAACCCCTAATTCTCTGCTCAGCCTTTTATGCATTGCAATAACACTGCTCCCATTGTTAGGGAAAGTCTTCAGTTTGCATAATCTGCTTTTCATTTCCCTGGCAGCTGCAGATCCTCCTTGGTGACTGAATTACAACCAGTTTCCTTCAAGAGTCAACCAGATCTACCCTCTTTTTTCCTTCCTGTAGGAAGAAAGGAAAGTTAGGAAGAAAATAAGACAACAAACCCTTACTGAAAAGCATTAAATCCTATCAGATCAGGCTGGAAGGTCACCTCATCCATCCTGCTGCCCTCGGGCAAAAATCAACTACTCCTAAGCCATCCCTGGGAGATGCTCATCTAACTCTAAAAAACACCCACAGATCATTTTAGAGCCCATTTCCTTACCTCATGTCTGTAAGTCTGGCCTAAATGTCCCTTAACCGGAGTCAAAAGCTCCTCCCTGCTTGTTCTGACTACAGCAGACTTGAAGAGTATTTCTCCTTGAAGAGGAGTGTTTCTTCTCTCTGAAGCAGCCCTTTACAGGTCTGCCAGGCTTTCACAAGCTTTTCACTCCTTTTACCTCTTAAGAAAATACCTGTCTAGAGCCTTCCTGAAAAGCAGCCCCGTGTCAGAGCCCAGTACTCCTGGACAGACAAGTCAAACTGCTCCTGAGCTGAGTGATTGAGGTCTTGGCCTCCCGGGACAGCAACAGATGGGTAGGAAAGAGGCATTGAGAGGAGTCCAGGATGGCTTTTAGGCTGCTGTACCCCAGCTGCACCCAGTCTCCAATTGGTGCTGGTAGCACAGTGTCAGGCTGGTGCTGCAAGATGGGCTGACCAGAGCACACTGGATTTCCAGGCAGGTGGCTGGATGCTCACAGCACACATCCAGCTTCAGCTCAGCCATGCAAACTTTGTGAAAACCAGTGAGATGGAATTCTGCCTATTTTGAGGATGAGACCAGAAGTACAAACGAAGCGCAGGGAAAGGTGAGGAGAACCCAAGAAGTTTTGTAGACGATGGGGGAAGATCTGGTTTAGCATGAACTTGGCACAGTGGGGTTATTCATTGGACTTGGTGATCTCTCAAAGGTCTTTTCCAACTGGAATGATTCTATGACATCAAAATGTGCATTAACCTGCTTTCCCCCACTTACCCCTTGTTAGAGTAGACCTTGACTTCAGAAGGGACTCCAGTGTTCTGAGAGGCAGCAAGAAGCAAGGCAAGGCATGAAATCTCACAGTGCAAAGCTTTACACAGCACCCAGCGCAGGCAGTTCACGCACCACTCAATAAAGCACTAAGCCTAGGAGTCGGGGGGTTTGGATAACTACATTGGCAGCTTTTGTTACGGGATGTGGCTCTGCCAGCACCGACCTTGTGCACACACAATTCCAGGCTCTTCTCTCCCCCTGCTCCTGCTCTGGCAGCAGGGCTGGACTCAGGAGTTGGAAGGGACCTCAAAAGACCATCTAACATTCAGCGATTCTAGCTCAGCGAGGCTGCTCAGACATGTGGTTTGGGCTGCTCTCAGTACACTCAACTGCTGCTGCACTCAGCTCTCAGCACAAGGGAACCATCTGGGAACTGCACACACAGTAACTTGAGGTGATTTTCATGCCAGGTCTGCAAACCCTCCAGGTGAGCAGGCAAGGCTCCCCTCTGAGGGCAAGGCAAGGGGCACAGCGCTGTGACTGACCGGGGAAGCAGATTCTGCTGCGAGGGGAAGTCCCTGCTCTGGATCTCAACTGGTGACCGATTTGCACTGACTTGCTGCTCCAATCACAGCGGTTTTGCCTGACACCAGCTGCTTTTCCAGATGCAGAGAAGAACAGGCCTGACAAACAGGATAGTAACCGCCCGCTAAGGACATTACTCCTGCACTTCCAGCTGTTGCAGTGTCGCTGGGAGAATTCAAAGGTATCTTGCTGAAGGCGTAACACCATGTCAGCTTTAACAGCTTCCTCTGGTTTTGCCTTCTAAGCTCCCAGCCCTACAGAGCTTTATTAATACAGGCTGAAGTGTCAAGGTTTAACATCTGACTAAATCTCAGCTAAAACCACCAGAGAAGGGATTACCTGGGACTCACCCGCTGCTGGCACCACTGTTCCCCTTCTGTGGAAGCAGTAGGTGCTGGTTAGGTTCAAGCTCTGAAAGGCTGGGTGGAGCCTGCACCCAGCCCCACGGAGGCAGACGGCAGCCAAGGATCAGCAACCACGCTCTTGCCAAGGTGTGACTCTGCATGCTGGAGCGAACACAGAAGCATTCCCTCTAGGCATCTTCTTTCCTTGTCACTAAACATCACAGGAAACGTAATGAAATGCCTTTCCGAGGGAGACCAAAACTTCTTTCACATGTTTCCACACCCAGAGAAATGACCCAAGCCGGTTCTCAGTGCTGCACTGAGCCACATGGACACAGAGTCTCTGGTTACAGACACTGAGTGGCGCCTCAGCGCAAGCAAAACACAGAATGTCCAAAAATACTAACCCAGAGATTGTGAATTTTTCCAAATGACAACTGAAAATTAAAAACTATCACAGAATCAGAGAAAAGTGAGGTTGAAAGGGACCTTTAGGAGTTGTCTTGTCCAACCCCCCAGAGTAGAAGCACCTAGAAAAGATGGCACAGGAACACATAGAATCATAGACTCATAGAATCATTAGGGGTTGGAAGGGACCTCAAAAGATCATCCAGTCCAATCCCCCTGCCACAGCAGGATCACCCAGACCAAGTCATACAGTCAGTCAGGGTTAGAAGGGACCACAGGATCACCCAGTTCCAACTCCCCTGCCATGGGCAGGGACACCCCACCCTAGACCAGGCTGGCCAGAGCCTCATCCAGCCTGGCCTTAAACACCTCCAAGGATGGGGCCTCAACCACCTCCCTGGGCAACCCATTCCAGGCTCTCACCACTCTCACGGTGAAGAACTTCCTCCTCACGTCCAGTCTACATCTACCCATCTCCAGCTTTGCTCAAATCCCCCTAGTCCTGTTGTCACATCCAGGTGGGTTTTGAACGTCTTCAGAGAAAGAGACTCTACAGCTTCTCTGGCCTGCCTGCTCCAGTGCTCTGTCACTCTCTGTAGATGTCTTAAGCAAAATAAAACATCTGTGAATTGCCATTAGTCCATGTATAAGATAAGACGCAGAGAGAGAGAGAGAGAGAAAGAGAGGAAAAGATCTTTTTAAGATAAAAAGCATGTGTGTGTGTATAAATATAAATATACACACACACATACATATATATATACACACACACACACAATCTCCCCACCAGTATGACCCACCTGGAGCCAACTTCCTGCGCATTTCATCTCACCCACTGGTGACAAACTGCTGAATGGAAGAACACAGAATACAACAGACAAGCCAAACAATCCTCCTTTCTATAAAACAGCAAACACCATCGAATACCTTCCTTTTCACATTTATTCCACGAACCAGTGTACATAATGCTTTTGTCTTTGCAAAACACTCATCATGTGCCTGTACAACAAACAGTTTTGAGACCAGGAGTCAGATGCACGGTGTGTGACAGCCTTGCACGAGCACTTTTATTTCCAGTATTAAAACAAAAGAGAGTGTGACTCTCTTATTTATCACAGCAAGGTAAACATTTCTTCCTTCAAAGCAGCAGCTTCCCTGCGCCTTCAGGAAAACTGCTAATGATACCCTCCTGCTTCACTCAGTCGCTAGGAACATACCCGGTGGCATATTTATTGCTGTTCTAATGGCCACGTTCTTCCCTGGAGCAATACGCAGAGAAAGGAGTGGAGGAGGAAAAAAACCCCCAAGTAATGGCCGATGGCAACCTGCGGGTACTCTGAGTCGAGAGCCAGACCTTAGTGCAGACAATTTGCAACAGCTTTAATGGAAATGTCAGGGCAAAAATGATGTTGCTCCAAGTAGAACAGGGTATTGATTGGAGCCGCTCAAAAATCATAATTAAGAGTTTATTAGACAAGTTTTTACCTCTCTGCCTATTTACAAGACCAGATGATAATATCCACTCAAATGTATTGATGATTTTCAGGACGTGATTCCTGGGCTGAGCGAGATTTGCTCCGAGTTCTTTAGTTACATCAGCCGTTTGGTACCAGCTGCTGTTAAATGAGTTGAAGAATATTCCAGGGTCCTGACAGAAAACTGCTTGAGATCCTCCTCTCATTTTAAAACCTCACGGGAGGAACACACTTATCAAAGAGGTCGTCTTATACAGAGTGAGCAGCCCTTTCGTGCCGGGCAGACACATCCTCCTAGAGCTCTCGGCAGGGCGCTGCTGCACCCGGAAACACCGCGCTAGAAAAACAAAACGAATCACGTTTTACCTGGCTTACAGGCACAGCACAGCCACGGAAGGTCCTGTCACCAGCAGCTACCCAACCCCTTTTCCTACCGTGAGGTATACTTTGGCAGCTACAAAAGAAAATCGTCTTAAGGCAAAGCGTGAGATTTCTCCAAAAGAAAACAGACATCATCCGTCTGGTGACAAACAGACACCAAAAGCAGGTGTTTGACATGATTGTAAAAATATAACCTCACTATTCGTTTGCTAATTCTTTACAATATAAAAAAAATCAGTGGGTGCCTCGTGACACAGCAAACTGTGGGTGTCTGATTAAAGAACAACTCTCCCAGTAGAAGTTGGCTATGAATTATCGTATCTGATCACGAGTTCATCTGTGACAGCTTCGGAAGGAAGGCGGAGGAAAAAGCTCTGGGAAGTTTTACTTGTTCTAGTTTTGAGTAACAAAATCACCAAAGTTAGGTGAAGACACACAAGCTTTTCAAGAAGACAGGTGGCAAACTTCAGAAGCGTGACTTGGAAGCCTGCCACTTGCCTGAGCTTGCCACATAGCACAAGTCAACTCCACCAGCACTGATGACTGCCTAGAAAACCTCTGCTTCTTCTTCTCTCCAACAGCAACAGGAGTGATGTCTGGTGAAACACACACACTTCCCAGGAGAATAAGCCTCAGGTTGTTATTTTTTGGCCACGCTAGCCACTGCCTTCCTTGCCGCATCCTCCAGGTCATTCGCAGAGGTGATAGGGAGTCCACTTTCATTCAGAATACGCTGGGCTTCATGAACATTCGTTCCTAAAGAAGAACACCGACTATAATTAGTAATTAATATTCACAAATAAACTAGCATCTCCTATTTAATGGCTATAAAACTAGTTAATGCTTCAAACTGCACATCAGTTTAATGAGAGATCCAGTGAGTGGATTAAGCTGAGCTGAAGAGGAGGAACTCTTAATTTGAGACAACACATTCTGACAACAGCACTTGCACCCCCAGGAGGGGCTTTGTCAGGAATTAGAGGGTCAGTCCCACCTCCACTCTGACTCCCAGAGCCAGCAGGGACATCAGCAAGAGCAGCGGCTAAGCGCCCATGTGTCAGCACTTTAAGGTTTAACACATTTATAGGCAACAATCAGCCACAGCTAATTGGCAGCCAGTGAATCAGCAACTAAGTCACCCCTGACAACTGAGAGCTGCAAAATGGGCGGTCGAGAGACAAAGATTTGGGCAACCCTGAAAATCTAACTGCTTCCGAGCTGCTCTTGAATGAGCTTTAGCATCTCTGGTAAAAAGGGACAACGCAGTCACAGAATCATTAGGGATTGGAAGGGACCTCGAAAGATCATCCAGTCCAATCCCCCCACCACAGCAGGGTCATCTAGACCAAGTCACACAGGAACACATCCAGGTGGGTCTTAAACGTCTCCAGTGAAGGAGACTCCACAACCACCCTCAGCAGCTCGTCTCTGAAGCACTGAGCATCACACCTTTCCCTCCTCTGCTGCAGCACTACACGATCCCACATCAAAGGAGCCTGTACAACTATTCAAGTGATCCAGTCTGAACGTAAACACCTCGACTGTAGCCAACAGCAAAGAGAAAATAATCAAAAATTAAAAACTACATTGCAGCATCTCTCGTATGAGGACAGGCTGAGAGAGTTGGGGCTGTTCAGCCTGGAGAAAAGAAGGTTTCAGGGGGACCTTCTTTTAACCTTCCAGTACCTGAGGGGGGCTGACATGAAGCCAGGGTAAGGTCTTTTCAAGAGGGTTTGTATGGACAGAACAAGGTGCAGTGGGTTCAGTCTGGGAAAGGAGAGGCTGAGGCTGGATATTAAAGTTCTTCAATGTGAGGGTGGGTGATGGCTGGAATGGGCTGCCCAGGGAGGTGGTGGGGGCCCCATCCCTGGAGTCATTTCAGGTCAGGCTTGCCGAGGCTCTGAGCAGCCTGACCTTGGTAGAGTTGTCCCCGTGTAGGAAGGCTGGACTAGACGACCTCAAGAGGTCCCTTCCAGCCTAGAACATTCTACAATTCCATGAAGACAAAATGCTGGGAGAAGAAAAAAAGTGGAAAGAGGGAAATTGTCCTGAGCATTCTCCCACAGAAGAAAACCAGGGCACAGTTTGTGATAGCCACGCATTTAAATCTAACTTCTGCTCCTCCCTGAGAGCCAACGTTCATCTGCTACAGGTCAGCGCGGGAGCAACGCATCGGATGGGCTCTGCACTGCAGTGATTGCTCTACACACCGCTCGCTGGGGCGCAGTGCAGAATCAATACAGAGCACAGCCCCCTAAGAAGGGAGGACAGAGATTATCGAGACAAATGGAACTACGAAAGGTGAAAGCAAAAGTCTTACTGCAGTCAAAAGAGTGAGGTACTTTTTGCTGAGTAAATCAAGCCCTGGTTTATAGACAGGTCACACAGACACACATTGGTCAGCAAGATGGCTTAACAGCTTTTTATCCTATCGTGGGAAAGATTTTAGATATAGGGAGACTACAGAAATCATAACAAGATCCTGCTGAGAGTCTTAAAACATTCAGGACACACGTAAGAATCTACACAAAAGCATCTTACAGCAGGAGATGTTCAAATAAACAAATAAATAATCCCACTGTTCTAACAGTAGCCTCCTGCCACTGGATGGTGTCAGAGAACTGTAAACAGAATCCCATGCAGAGACTCACCAACACGACCTGATCCTCCGCTGCAGCCAACTGAGACACGATGAAAACTCACAGGACTGAAAGGATGGGGCTTTTGCTGGTGCTGGGCTGTATTTTTGTGTTTGTCTTCCGTTGTGGGTTGGCTGGGTGGTTTGGTTTGGTTTTCTAAACTGGACTCTGTTACGGGAATGGCTCTCTAATGAAAAAAAGGATGCTTCCTCTTTCTGAACCTTATTGCTGGCAGTGATCTCAACGGAAGATCCAGGAGAGATGCAGTTTTGTCAGCATAAACCTCCAGGCTTTTTAAACCAGACATCATCCTCCTCCTGAGAACTGCCTTCTGAAACAACCCACCTGTACGTGCGGTCGCTCACATTTATACTTCCACTGCCTTGAAAACTCTGCTGTCACTAGCAGAGCAAAACTGTTCCACTCAGTATGTAAAAATCCTATGTTCTGTGTGTGACTTGGTCTGGGGGATCCTGCTGTGGCAGGGGGACTGGACTAGATGATCTTTGGAGGTCCCTTCCAATCCCGAATGATTCTATGGGCACATTCCCATAAATTGTAAGACCACTCTTGCACACAGGGTCACTATTGAGTCAGTCAGGAGGACTTCTTGGATTAAACAGAGAGAAGAGCCCCACCGTACTCCAACAGGACTGTGACTGCCCAGGGCAGAGATGGGAGTCACCAGCCCTGGAGGGATTTAAACAAGGTGTGGACCTGGTGCCCAGGGAGATTATGTCCAGTTGCAGGGCCCTCAGTTCAAGAAAGACATGGAACTGCTGGAGAGAGTCCAGCACAGAGCCACAAAGATGATGAAAGCAGAGGAACATCTCTCTGATGAAGAAAGGCTGAGGGAGCTGGGTCTTTTGAGCCTAGAAGAAAGGAAACTGAGGAGTGACTTCATTATTGTTTTAAAATATGGAAAGCGTGGACGTCAGGAGGATGGAGCCAGACTCTGCTCAGTGTCATCTAGTGATAGGACAAGAGGCAGTGGGTGTGAGCTGGAACACAGGACATTCCACATAAATATGAGAAGGAAATTCGTCCCAGTGAGGGTGACTGAGCACTGGAACAGGCTGCCCAGGGTGGCCGTGAAGTCTCATTCTCTGGAGATGTGATCACACTGTGATCATGCTGCATTACCAACATTTCTTCATCATACACTCCGCTGATCAACACATTAAGAGCCAAACTTCCCCTCTGCACAGACCCAGGTTGTGTCATTTCTGCCAGCGCACAGCCTCTCAGCTCTCAAAGACAGAGGCAGTGGAGACTCAAGGACAAGGTTTGAGGTTCATCATTAGCTAAGCTTCAGTCAGCTACCTTAGACCTGAGGTTTGGTTAGGATATACTTGAATCAATGACCTTTCGCCAGGAGACCCATGAAGTTTTGATGCCTTACACAATGCACAGGTCATCGGCTGGACCTGATGATCTTAGACATCTTTTCCAGCCCCAGTAATTCTGTGAATAAAGCTCCAGGTGTGCCTTCACCATTCCCTACCCTCCTCTCTCAAGGCAAACTGGGATACAGAAAAATCCCAGACACACACACTAAACCATACCTGTGAACAACACATACAAGCGGGAGCAAGACTTCACTTGTGTGTAAAAGGTTTCTGAACACATTAAAAAAACCCTTCCTAGATTCTGAAGAGCACAGGGGGTCACAAGTCACATGGATTCAGACATTTGAATCAAGGCCAACTTGCTTCTAGCTGCATTTCAACACACTATGTAGTTCTAATTCCTCCCAATCCTTCATGTCGTACGACCAGAGCACAGAATTAATTTGTTGAAAGAGAGATAATGTAAAATTTCCAGGATAGGAGGAAGAAATCTAATTCACAATGATGTTCTTCTCTTTTCGTCTAGCTCTGGGCTACATAAAAGGGAAGCAAGGTCTGGATTCCATTCAGTGCTCTGAGTGAGTTTTCACAAACCTTGATTGAAGCACACTACATTTCAAAAGGGATGGGGGGGGGGGAAATCTTGCACAGAAGCAGAAGTTGTTAGTTTTCTACATCCGAATGAAGCAGAACATCTCCCTGATGAGGAGAGGCTGAGGGAGCTGGGTCTCTTAAGCTTGAAGAAAAGAACATTGAGGGGTGACCTCATTAATGTCTATAAATATGTGAAGGGTGGGTGTCAGGAGGATGGAGCCAGGCTCTTCTCAGTGTCATCTAGTGATAGGACGAGGGGCAGTGGGTGTGAGCTGGAACAGAGGATAAATATGAGAAGGAAGTTCTTCCCAGTGAGAGTGACAAAGCACTGGAAAGGGCTGCCCAGGAGGGTTTTGAAGTCTCCTTCTCTGGAGATGTCTAAAACTCACCTGGACGTGTCCCTTGCGGCTAGATCTAGGTGATCCTGCTGTGTCAGGGGGATTGGACTGGATGATCTTTCGAGTCCCTTCCAGTCCCTAACGTTCTGTAACACTACATTCTGTAAAAGATGAAATCTGGGATATGTGGTTTCTCCGTTTGTCTGTGAACCCTCTGAAAAGGACAATAACCCTGCATCTCAGCTGGCGAGTTCTTTACTGATAAGGCAAGTAAATACATGTAATTACGAAGTTACCATTTTCAAAGAGGGAAGTAATCCGTTCTTTATCCACTGGTAAAACAGCTTGTAATTACTACACAACCAAGAACCACAATTTGTCCACAGAATCCTACTAAATCAAGACAGATTTGACTGATTAAAACTCCAGTCACCAGGACATCTGTAACAGGGTGCGTGCGGGGCAAAGCGTCTTTGAAGTGCGGCTCACAAATCTGTGAGATTTATGGGAATCATCATCAACCTTCTGTCGGAAAAATGCACTGCATGGCAACCCAAAAGAAGAACTTGTCCCTCTTCTCCTGTGGAAGTGCAAAACGTTACCAGAGATGCTTTAAAACGTCCTGGGGAGCCTTACTACTTCCACAGTGCTCATCATTAATTAAAAATATATGTTTAGGTCACCTGCAGGAGTTCAAAGAGGAACAATGAAGATGAACAGGGATGCAGAGGGACTGAATCCTGAGGAAAGATTAGAAGAAAGAAATATATATATACACACAAGATTCAGCTTTTATCTCTGTGGATGCAAGATCGCAGCCACAAGAGGACCGGGCACCACACAGGCACCTCTGTAGGCCTTTCTGCAGCTTCCAGGCAGAAGCACCTCTGCTCCACACTTTCTCCTTTCAGGTAGACTGTGCAGTACAGTAGCACTGAGTCAAAGATGATGGAGGAAGTGGAACATCTCCCTGATGAGGAGAGGCTGAGGGAGCTGGGTCTCTTAAGCTTGGAGAAGAGGAGATTGAAGGGTGACCTCATTAATGTCTATAAATATGTGAAGGGTGGGTGTCAGGAGGATGGAGCCAGGCTCTTCTCAGTGATAGGACAAGGGGCAATGGGTGTGAGCTGGAACAGAGGAGGTTCCACATCAATGTGAGAAGGAACTTCTTCCCAGTGAGGGTGACAGAGCACTGGAAGGGGCTGCCCAGGGGGTTGCAGAGTCTCCTTCTCTGGAGATGTTTAAAAACCCCCAGGATGTGTTCCTGTGTGACTTGGTCTAGGTGATGCTGCTGTGTCAGGGGGACTGGACTAGATGATCTTTCGAGGTCCCATCCAATCCCTAATACTCTGTGATTCTGTGACTCTCCCCACTCAGCGCAGACACCGCTTTGTGTCTTGCCATCTCCCAGAAGTCACGTTAAAAACCAAAATACACTACAAATCATCCCTACCTGTGTACAGTCATGGAAACACCAGAAGTACTGGAGAAAGGTCAAGAGAAGCCAGTGGCAGACCTGGCAGACTGTGGTTTAAAATGAGCAAGTTCATTTTCTTACTTCTCCTATACTGGTCTCAAACATTGCAATGGAAAGGACTTGCAACTGTCTTGCTCACAAGAAAACTAACAGCTTTTGGAGCATCTTCACTTAAGAATTAACAGCTACAGCAGACAAGAAGCCTTGCTGTCTGACAGAACTTTTTCCCAGCTCTGACAGACAGGAGAAGCTTTTTGCTCTGACAAAAAGCTAAACAGTACTGCCTAGAGCTGATAAACAATGAGATTTCATGTTATGAAACTTCCCAGCTTCAGACCAACATCCATCAGTCTCTCTCTCATCCATATGAAACTATCTACTCACTCTCTTAAGGCGTTTAGTGGTGCGGCGCGACCCAAAGAAGATATTCATGGTTTGCTTCTAAAATCCATTCTAGAGCACTTAAATCTTCCTGTACTTTCCACAGCCAAAGTCTATCCAGGCTAAACCAAGAATGCACTGGGGAAAGCACCTGAACCCTGTAGCCAAACACACAGAGGAGCTTCTACAGGACGTAACTACATCACACAAGCTGTGGTCTTCCCAGTGTGGGTGGTGCAGCGCAAGAATGAGGGATGGGAAAATACTTCTTCCTCTTGAGAGGAACCACCCAAACCAAAGGACTTCATGGGTGTTTGCGTCATCATATGTCCTCGTGACTTTGGAAAAGGTCTGGTGTCTTCAGAAATCCTTCTCCTGCCCCTTCGATCACTGTTAAAAAGTCTCCTCATTGTTTTGTGCCTCAGCTACAGAAAGGGGAGCACGTCCTTCTTTCACCACCACCACTGAGCATTCCATGCTCTTTACACACACCCAAACATAAATACTTTGAGGAATAAGCCTTAAAAAAAAGGCCAAAACCACCTCAACAAACACAAAAACCTCTATTTTGCACATCCCTCTAGCTAAAACAACCCTGAAAGCTCAGCAGCTGTGTCCTGATTTCAATCCAAGTGCCTTCTCCTTCCATGGCAGAAGAGTCCCTCTTTCTCCCTCAGGGTACGTGTTAGAAATCAGAGACACAACTCCACCTCCCCTGCCGTTACACTCAAGTCAGGGTAACAGAGCTTGTCCTTACTCCTCTAACTCTTTGTTTCAAGCCTCACAATGCTGGATGTACTAACAAATAGTCCTCCTTTACTAAATCTGCTGGGTTTTAATGCATTTTAGCAGGGCTGGATAATCAGGCAGAAGAACTTGTTACCATAATCACTCCCACACAAGCACTGCTTTTACCATCTTTCTTTTAATTACAGCACGGGAGTAAATTTAAGAAGACTGAACGTGGCTGCAGGTTTAGCAACAATGGAACTGGATTCAGGAACAGAAGAACAATCTGAAAACTGAATACCTTCCAGTAAACAGAAACCTGCTTCGAAGTAATTTCTATTTGCATTGCAAATCTTACAAGTGCTTTTGCTGCAAAACTTCCTGGCTTCACGTGCCCCCAGGGAGCAGCAGCACAGAAATAGGGAAGGAAAGAGCTTATTGACTTCAGGTCATGCTACAGCTGGGAGAACTGGCCATATTCTTATTGCATGGGACTGATGTGTTTAGAAGCAAGCCAAAGTGGATCGCTGTGCACCTAAAGGGATGACTTCATCTGAATCTGTCAGCACTCACCTTCCAGTCTGACAACCAGAGGCACCTTCAGCTCCAGCTCTCGACAGGCTTTGGTTATTCCGTTGGCTATAATGGCACAGTTCACGATCCCTCCAAATATGTTCACGAGTATCGCTTCAACCTGCAGGAGAGACAGAGGCAAGATTCCAATCAGGCTACAAACTCCCCTCTAACCTTTATGGAAGATACACACTTCACCTCTGTATTCAGAGAACCTGATTGTTTATGCAGAGTCTTGCAGTGACTAGTTGCCTTGGCCTAAGCTGGCACAGTAATTAATGCCATAAACACGTTATCACACACAGGAAAAGGAAAGCACTAATGATAAGTATAAATAAAAAGAGATTAAACCATATATATTTTGGACTTTTTTAGTGTACTGAATAATCATCAGAGGCTGGGGCTTGGAAAACACAGAGTATGAATGCGAGACGTGCATGCAATGAAATATTCATGTGGACACTTCACAAAACAACCTGGATACACACTTCATCATAAGCACTGTAGGAGGAAAAGGTAATATACTTGCCCTGACTTGATAAAGAGGAGTAAAAATCCCTTCTAATTAACAGGGAGAGGCATGTAATGAAGAGCATTCATTACAGCAAATTAACTGATAACCTCAAAAAACTGCTATCTATCAGTTTCTGGAAACTGAAATTCCTGCACTCAATTCACAGCTAAATTACCCTTCACAACATCCAAGACATTAATGCAGACAAGAAATGAATACGGTTACTTTTCACTTGGTAGGGTAACACAGCATCGAATCTAAGCTGATAGTCCAGACTGCGCCCCATGGCTGGTTCAGTCAAAGGGGGTGATGAAGGGAGTAGAACATCTCCCTGACGAGGAGAGGCTGAGGGAGCTGGGTCTCTTGAGCTTGGAGAAAAGGAGACTGAGGGGTGACCTCACTGATGTCTACAAATATGTGAAGGGTGGGTGTCAGGAGGATGGAGCCAGGCTCTGCTCAGTGTCATCTACTGATAGGACAAGGGGCAATGGGTGTGAGCTGTTACACAGGAGGTTCCGCATCAAGATGAGAAGGAACTTCTTCTTCACAGTGAGGGTGACGGAGCACTGGAAGGGGCTGCCCAGGGGGGTTGTGGAGTCTCCTTCACTGGAGACATTCAAAACCTGCCTGGATGTGTTCCTGTGCGACTTGGTCTAGGTGATCCTGCTCTGGCTGGGGGATTGGACTAGAAGATCTCTTGAGGTCCCTTCCAATCCCTAAAGTTCTGTGACTCTGTGACTTGGTCTAGGTGATCCTGCTGTGGCAGGGCGATTGGACTAGATGATCTTTCGAGGTCCCTTCCAATCCCTAACGTTCTGTGATCCTGTGAAAGGGGATAACATACAGACCCAGTTATGCTGCTTCTCATCCCACAGTGGGGTTAACTGACAGCATTTGGGGTACTCTACCATGAGCTTCACTGGGTGTCACAAACAAGCTTTGTCAGAATCATGTTGACTCAAAAGACAGCAAGATAAAAAGGGGGTTAGGTCTGATGGAACAAATATCACTGGACTTCACTTGTGCATGATGTCAACTGCTATTATGCTTCACTCATTGCACAGGATGAACAGGCTCACTTTGCCCACCTCCAGGTAGCCACATTCATACCCACACCAAGAAAATTCTGTGCAGTCACGCACGTTGACAGCTCTGCACAACCAGCTTATATGTTTCTCTGCAGACAAAAGGTGACAATTAACTCCTGTGACGTGCAGTCACAGAGTGAAAGCTTACCACTGCTAGTAACACTGCATCCACAGCACTGCCAGGAGAAAGGAAGAAACCAGAACATCTCAACAGATACTTCTCTCTCCATAAGAAATCATCTCACTCCTTAAGCAGCACCCTAGACTGCAGACCCTTCACTTCCTACAAGCATCACGGTCACATTTTGCTTGTGCTGGAGTTTGATAGTGCAATGGCTGGAAAACTAAGATGACACCTCTTCCACCACCTGCTGCACCTGCCAGCTCCACAACACTTTACAATGCCACCCAAAAGTGGTCAGAATGGTTCCCAGCAGCCCACATGGCCCCGTTTTCTCCTCTCAAGACACCGACACTTTCAGCTAGTTTTCCAATATTGATGATGTGCTGGGATGCTGTCTGCTCCTGCTACTCCTCCCTTGGTATTTGCATAAGATTGATCCAGATAGGATTTGCTCGCCCTTTTGGGTATCTTCATGCTCCAAAGAGAATTCCTGCATGCTGTTTCAAAGCACAAAACGTCTCTAATGCTGCAGAAATAGAGCAATAATTAATAATGAACTGCCTTCAAAATCCCAACACCCAAATTTCTCCTGCCGAAGGTACGTGTGATGTTTAGTACTTACACGATCAGCTGCTCCAGTTAGAACCATAGAATCACTCAGGTTGGAAAAGACCTTTGAGATCATCGAGTTCAACCCTCAACCCTACTCTACAAGTTCATTCCTAAACCAGATGCCCCAACACCACATCTAAGCAACTTTTGAACACATCCAGGGAGGTAGAACACTTAATTGAGCTCTTCAGTTCTTACTGCATTAACCCTTGTGGTAGGGAGATATCTGTGCAAAGCACCTGGATGTTACAACAGACTAGTGAGGGCTTCTAGCAGTGGGACAAGCCACAGACATCATAGAATCATGAGGGATTGGAAGGGACCTCGAAAGATCATCCAGTCCCATCCCCCTGCCACAGCAGGATCACCTAGAGCAAGTCACAGAATCAGTCAGGGTTAGAAGTGACCACAGCATCATCCAGTTCCAACTCTCCTCCATTCTGCCCTTTGTAACAGATGCTCCTGACTCGGGGACACTGCACCAGACACGTGACAGACCAACTTAACCAAGTGTATTTACATTATTAGAGATAAGGAGGAGGGTTTTTTTTGCCCAGCACAGATATTTTAATTCCTGATGCAGACGTTCTCACTGAAGGATCCGCTTTTCAGCTTTCAAACTGAATTCTAATCAGGCCTTCTAATCCATTGGCAGCAAAAGGAAAAGAGGAAAAAAAATGTGGAAGGAAATTAGATGCAGCTTGGATAATTGATGTTTGTACGCTGGGCTTTAGTAAAAACACACTGTTAAATTAGAGAGGAGTCTAAAAGGATCCAATCAATAGGAAACAGAATCAGGTAGAGAATTCAATCTTGAGTTTTATTGTAATCTTCCAAATAAGCCCAAAGATCAGCCCAAATGATGCTGAGATTCACTCTAACTCCTCCAAAATTTGTGAACATTGTTTGTATGTGCTTCCATAGCCCGACTTGATCTTGCCTTTCCAGCTGAAAGGACTTTAACATTCAGACCCAGCAGATGGATGAAAAGGTTTTCAGTGTTCCATGTGCACAGAGAATGCACAATCGCTGTATTCTTTAACTCTACAGGAAAAATAAACCTCCTTTTGTATCCCAGAACCATCCCATATCACACCCTCAGTATCTAACACACATGGACTGTCAGACATATTAAAGAGAGGACAAACTGCCCACAGGCAAGACAGTCACTTCATAGCACTATTATTGGAATAACTGCTTCTACATAACAGCATGCTTTATACCGTGCTTTTGTGTTTCAGCAACATCAGTAAAGAAACTAAAGAGTACTGAGTGGCTTAAAACTGCCTCTTTAGTAGAGAAGAGCACACGACCTAAGAAGCCCAAGCTCTTGTGGTGCCTAATAAGCAATAAGACATAAGAGGCTCAAAGCAAAAACTAAAGATAGGATGAGGGAAAATGGCTTCAAATTGCATCGGGGGCGTTTAGACTGGATCTTTGGAAGTTCTTTACTGAAAGAGTGGTTGGGCACTGGAACAGGCTGCCCAGGGAGATGGTGGAGGTGTGGAGTCACCGTCCCTGGAGGTGTTTAAAAACCAAGTAGCTAACGCTCCTGAGGCCATGGTCTAGAGGTTAGGGAGATGAGGGCTAGACTTGATGATCCTGGAAGTCCTTTTCAGCCCTGATGGTCCTATGACTCTATAGACTGAGGTAAATTAACTTCATCTAGGTGATCCTGCTGGGGGGGGGGACCTGGACTAGATGATCTTTCAAGGCCCTTCCAATCCCTAATGTTCTGTGATGACTGTTAGAATTGCAATGGATCACACAACCCACAAGACTACCAGGTTCCACACAACTCAGGACATTTTAGGTCCAGCAGAAGCAGCTTCAGCATTACCTGCCCGCACTCAAGAATCGACAGTGTGCATTTACTATATTTACTTCTTCCTTTTTTCCTCCAAAACGCTCTCAGCCTTAGCAAAATGCACGCTGACATTTGATCATCATACACTTAAGGATTAATACAAGCAGCTCCCACATTCCACCTTTCCTAGAGCCCATTTATAAATCTATACGTGGGACGTCTGGCTGTCTGCAGCCGCTGCATTCCAGCCTGCTGACCTTCAGAGGCCCCTCCACCAACACCACACATCCTGCACACAGAAAGAGAGGGGACAAAAGAGCTTTTGCAAGTTGCTGCTTCTCTTTCATTTCCCACCTTTGTTATTAGCACAGCACAATCAGAGCAGGTTTAGGAGAAACTTGGGGCATTCACGGAGCAGTGGCAGGTACTTCACACAGGGCAAAGCTCTGCCTCTCACCCAAGCCAGAAATCCAAACATGAGTGCAAATTAACTTAGAGGGTTCACAACCATTTGAAGATGACTGAAGATGGATGATGACCCAAGGGAAAGCTCGCTGGCCTTCCCCCTCCCTCCCTCCCCTGCACACTAACCCCCCTCCCCTGTGCTTGCATTAGCTTGCCATGTGGATGCCAAAGCAGCTCCTGGACCTGACCAACCACACTGACACAGCAACTTCCTAAAGTGAGGAAGAGCCCCCAGTGTGCTCTTAGGTCCTGGGACAAGGTGGGAATGTGTCAGCCAACTGTGAAACCACGTTCTTAATTATTGCCTTCCAGGAGCAGAATGAGTATGAGTTACGTAGAGAAGTGTGAGGTTGGAAATACAACTAGAGAACTGTCTGATAAAAAACAACCCCCCAGTCACCACAGCTATGGCTGCACAGCACTGATGTCTTCTGCAAGCCACTGGAATAGAAGTGTGGAGTTCACAGAATAGCACAGAATCACTCTGGTTGGAAAAGACCCCTGGCATCATTGAATCCAACCATCTACCTACCTTGCACGTTCACCCCCAAACCATATCCCTCAACACCTCATCAAAATGATCTTTAAAGACATCCAGGGATGGCGACTCAACCACCTCCCTGGGAAGCCCATTCCAGTGCCTGACCACCTTTGCTGTGAAAAAAATCTTCCTAATATCAAGTCTAAAAAACCTCCCCTGTTGTAACTTGCACCCGTTCCCTCTTGTTCTATCACTAACTGCTTGTGAGAAGAGACCAGCACCAACCTCTCCACAACATCCTTTCAGGTAGTTGTAGAGTGTGATGAGGTCTCCTCNTGTAGAGTGTGATGAGGTCCCCTCTCAGCCTCCTCTTCCTCAAACTAAAGAGCCCCAGCTCTTTCAGTCTTTCCTCATAAGGTTTATTCTCCAGGCCCTTCACCAGCTTAGCTGCCCTCCTCTGCACATGCTCCAGCACCTCCACATCTCTCTTGTATTGAAGTGCTCAAAACTGGACAGTCCTCAAGATTTGGCCTCAGCAGTGCCAAATACAGGGGACAATAACTTAAGCCAAGTGCACAATTTTCAGTATTGAGGGCCCTTCTTGTGAACTGCCATGCCACACTGCCCTGCAGGCGTTGGGCTACTATGCCCAGGGTATTCACTAGCAAAGCCAGTTGTCCACCCTTCCTTTTCATACCTAGTTTAAAGCTCTGTCAATGAGCCCTGCTAACTCCTGTCCCAAAATTCTTCTCCCCTCTCTGGGACAGGTGCATCCCACCTCCTGCCTGCAGGCCAGGAGTCTCATGTTGAAGAACCCAAAACCCTGTCTGTAACACCAGTCCCAGAGCCGGGACTTGATGGCTCTTTCTGTTCATCTCCTCATTCTTAATTGCCACTGAAGGGATAGAGGAGAAAATAACTTGGGCTCCTGGCCCCTTAAGCAGCCTCCCTAGGGCTCTAAAATCTCTTTTAGTCGATTTTGGGCTTCACCTGGAAACCTCATCACTTCCCACCTGAAACATTAATAATCAGATGGGTTTACTAGGGTGGGAAGTTTGTCTGCTACATCCTTAACCTGTGCCCCAGGGAGGCAGCAAACCTCCCCATGAAGTGGGTCAGGATGGCATAGTGGGCCCTCTGCCCCTCTCAGGAGAGTCCCCCCACCACAATTACCTGCCTACCTTTCTCTTTAGAGCCAGCAGTGATGGTGGGTCTAGAGTGACTCAGTCTTTCTGGCACTTCTGGCCTGGGTGAGTCAACCCCCTCTCCAGCAGCTCGCTCCTCCTCACATCCCTGTACCTGTTCTGCAACATCAAACGGGATGTTGGGGGAGGCTGGGAGGGGATCCGCCTGCTCTTCCAAGCAGGGACCTGTTTCCACTCCACCCCTTGGCTGAGGCCCTCTTCCAAAGCCTGGCTGTGAGTGGGGAGGGAATCCTCTGATTTGAGTGAGTTGCTTGGAGCCTCAACCTGCTGTCTTACCCTCAGGGAGCTGCTCCACCAATCTATCTCACTCTCCCCGATGCTCCTCAGCCTCTCCACTTCATCTTTTAGCTCTGCCACCATCCTGAGCAGATCATTCACCTGGTCACATCTTGCACAGGTGCTGTCTCTGCCATCTCCTGGTAAGAGTGACAGGCTGAGGTGCTCCCTGCAGCTGGGTGCCTGCACAGCCCCATGGCTGTAGGTGGGTGCTGCCTGTGTCCCTACACTTCCTCTGCTGATTTTGGATCTAGTGGTTTTTTGATGAGAAATTCCTCCCCCCACCTCTTATCTCATCTGATGACAGCAGGAAAGAATTGTACTGGGGGCAGTTCTGAGCCACTCACTTCAAGAAAGAGATTGAGGGGCAGCAGTGGGCCCAGAAAAGAGCAATGAGACTGGGGAAGGGACTGGAGGGAAAGTTTGATGAGGAGAGGCTGAGGGAGCTGAGGGGGTTTAGCCTGGAGAAGAGGAGACTCGGGGGGGACTCTCTATAACTACCTGAAGGGAGGTTGTAGTCAGGTCTTCTAGCAACAGGATGAGAGGGCAGGGCCTGAAGCTGCCAGGGGAGGATTAGGTTGGATATTAGGAAGCCCTTCCTCATGGAAAGAACTGGAATGGACTCCTCAGAGAGGTGGTGGAGTCCCCATCTCTGGAGGTGTTTGA